>CAMTDV010000023.1:91100423-91524256 GCA_947069175.1 Scalesia atractyloides
TTTAAAATTATTTTGGGCATTAAATTCGCAACGAAATTTTTAACTGGTTGTTCGGTTAATAAACGGAGCGGGTTTGGTAAATCCGTTTTTGACGGATGTTACATATCCTCACACTCCCCGAAGGTTGCGATGACTTTGTAGTATATTGCGACGCATCAGGGCAAGGACTAGGCTGTGTATTAATGCAAAGGGGAATAGTGATAGCCTATGCTTCTAGGCAACTCAAAGTGCATGAGAAGAACTACACTACCCACGACCTGGAACTTGGAGCCATTGTATTCGCTCTCAAGATATGGAGACATTACCTCTACGGTACCAAGTGTGAAATATACACTGACCACAAGAGCCTCCAACATATCTTTAACCAAAAGGAGTTGAATATGAGGCAACGAAGATGGTCGAACTTCTTAATGACTACGACTGTGAAATTCGGTATCATCCTGGCAAGGCAAATGTGGTGGCCGATGCACTCAGTCGAAAGGGTTATGCGAACTCCATTCGTCTTCTATGTTCGCAAATCATAACCAACATCAAAGATCAAATCCGAGAAGCTCAACATGTTTCTATAACAGAAAACGACATACGCAATGAGCTATCTTGTGGAGCAGAACTTAAACTCGAAACAAAATCCGACGGTATTCTGTATTATCTAGATCGCATATGGATTCCCGATCACAATAACCTTCGCGTTTCCTTATGAAAGAGGCGCACAAAACACGATACTTTGTACACCCAGGAGCCGACAAGATGTATCAAGACCTTCGATACACCTACTGGTGGCCTGGCATGAAAAAGGATATTGCTGTTTTTGTTTCCAAGTGCCTTACCTGTTCTAAAGTAAAAGTTGAACATCAAAGACCCTCAGGACTTCTAGTCCAACCTGAAATACCTGTATGGAAGTGGGAAAACATAACCATGGACTTCATTACCGGGTTACCTCGCACCTCCGGTGGGTATGACACTAGATGGGTAATCATTGATCGTCTTACAAAATCAGCTCACTTCATTCCGATTCGCCAGGACTTCAAGAACGAGAAGTTAGCTCGTATCTACATAAGCGAAATCGTAAGCCGTCATGGTGTACCGATAAGCATTATTTCAGATCGTGATGGTCGTTTCACTTCACGAACATGGCAAGCCGTGCAAGCCGCTTTGGGTACACGATTAGACCTCAGTACCGCTTATCATCCTCAAACTGATGGACAATCTGAACGCACCATTCAAACTCTTGAAGACATGCTTCGAGCATGTGTCATAGACTTCAAAGGGAATTGGGACACTCATCTACCATTAGTTGAATTTTCGTACAACAACAGCTATCATTCAAGTATCGGCATGGCACCTTTCGAAGCTTTATATGGTCGTAAGTGCCGATCTCCAGTATGTTGGCACAAAATTGGAGAAGCTCAAATCACCGGTCCAGAATTAATCCAAGAAACAACAGACAAGATCCATCAAGTTCGAAACAATCTTCTAGCAGCACAAAGTCGTCAAAAGAGTTATGCAGACAAACGACGAAAGCCCTTGGAGTTTAACGTTGGTGATTAAGTACTTTTAAAAGTATCACCGTGGAAGGGTGTGGTTCGTTTTGGCCAAAAAGGCAAGCTAGCACCACGCTACGTAGGACCCTTCAAGATACTCGAAAGAGTAGGACCTGTAGCATACAAGCTTGACATACCAGAAGAACTCAACAGAATTCATCCCACATTCCACGTATCGAACTTGAAGAAGTGCCTCGCCGACGAAAATCTCCATATTCCTCTAGAAGACATTCAAGTCGATGAATCTATGCATTTCATTGAAAGAACAGTAGAAATTATGGACTTTGGAGAGAAACGTTTAAGACGAAGCCGTATTCCAATCGTCAGGGTACGCTGGGAGTCGAAACGAGGACCTGAGTTTACTTGGGAACGTGAAGACTCAATGCGCGAGAAATACCCACAACTTTTTTCCTGTTACCACTACTACTTAAATTTCGGGACGAAATTTCTAAAAGTAGGGGATACTGTAACATTCGTCGAAAAACGGGTTTCCAAAACCCGCTTCGTTTGTAAATCGAACATCAAGTTATAAAAATTTCGTTGCGTATTTATGATTATTTTAATTTTAAACGATACATAATTAATAAACAAATTAAAAACTACAATTGATAAAAAGTGAAAATAAAATAAATAAAAAAGAAAGAAGGCTGCCGGGTTTCGAACCCGGGTCAGCCGGGTGAGCCTCAAAGTCTTAACTCACGCATATCCCACCACTCCGCCACTTGTGTTATTTGTTGATATATCGAAACAATTAATACATATAATGAAACTCGAAATCAAATCAGTCAACAGCGCGCTCATTTCGCAGTCGCCGGAAATTCCGACGATTTCGCCAATCATCGTCGGTTTCTTTTGACTTAACGGATGCTTTAACATCAACGTCGGTTATAACCGATGTCTAATCCCGCGACATCAGTCATAACCGCCGGAGAAAATATGACCAACGAATCAAGACTGAAATCAGACCCAATTCATTGTGATTCTTCCCTATAAATACACACCCAAGTCTCTGGAAATCATTTCGCTTAAAATCGCACCTTTTCTCGAATCAATTTCACTCGCCGGAGATTTTCTGCAATCATCGGACTTTCGCCGGAAAACCGAGACTTTCATCAAAACGGTAAATACCTCGACTCTTTCGGTTTCAATCCATTGTTAGACTATTACTAACTTCAATTCATCAACCAGAATCAATCCCAGACGACGTAGCCGGAATATTCTGCTTTCGCCGGAAAACTTCTGGAATTTCCAAATCACGCTGTGAATTGGTAAAATCATTCAAACCTTCTGTTAATCATTGTCTAGTAACTCAATTTCACATCTAATCGATCAAAGCTGTTGATTTATCCGAGCAGACGGAGTTCACAAAACAGAGCCGACGATCCTTGCCGGAGTTCTGAGAAAGACACCTGTTTCGGTACATTATTTTCCCAAAATCCTCTCTGTCCATCACATTTCAATCGCTTATAAATTTCGTTTCAAATCAAACAAGAACAGTTGAATAATCGATGTCTGCGTCTTTGAACGAAGAAGATGAAGTCGACTTATGTATAAGTATAATTAAAACGAGATATTAAACCGGGTTAGACACACAGTCCAGCGGTGGACTGTGTGCAAACAATTATCACACGTCGCGAGTTCGATCCTTGACACAACCTCACTCTCTGAAATAAAAATGTTTCTTTTTAAAACCGGACCGGATCAACTCGTTGTAAGATGTTAAGTTTAATAAAAATCAGTATATTAACCAGGTTAGACACATAGTCCAGCGGTGGACTGTGTGCAACATTAAACCACAGGTCCCGGGTTCGAGACCTGTTGGGTGCACCGGTCCGATGTAATTAAATCCTTTTTAAAAATAAATGATTTCTGATTAAACTAAATAGTGTATAAATATAATTAAAAACAGAAATATTTCGGGTTAGACACGTAGCTCAGTTGGTAGAGCTGCGTGCACGCGTACGGGAGGTCTCGGGTTCGAGCCTTACCCGGCGCATACATACACACGTTCAAACCGGTCAACAGTCACAGTCAACGGTCAACGGTCAATGGTCAACACAAAAAGTCAACATTTTTTTATATTTTTATTTATTTATTTAATTTAAAAATCAATTAAAAATACTTAAAAATAATGTTTTTAAAGTTAGAAAATAACCTTAAACTCACAAAAATAAATCTAAAAACCCTATTAAAATTGTTAATAAAATCCACTTATGTACCGTACCTTTCCGTTATTATTTAGGTTAGTTATTCCTCGTCGATCAACACTCTAAACTCGTGCGCATTCAACATCATCAAACGAACGCACACAATGTGAGTGAATCTCTACCAATTCCCCGTTTTAATCACATTTTGGGGTGTATCATGTGTCGCTTAATATTTATTACATTTAAACACTTGTGCATTCATCATATCCATGATCAAATGTGTATCCAACATGTATCAATTGTTTGTGTGGTTAATGTTTAGATTAAATTTATCATTTTCAATACATACATCATCATAGGCCGCTGCTCCCCATTACCTATGAGCGTGAGCCGTTCCCCATTACCTATGAGCGTGAACGAGGCGTTGCCAACATACGATCGGCTCCGTTTGATTGAGCCTTGATCGCACATACATCATCATAGGCCGTCCGTTCCCCATTACCTATGAGCGTGAACGTGACGTTGCCAACATATACATTATCATTCATGTTATTGTTTGTTATTGTTTGTAATGTATGCTTATTTACATTTGCTCACATATGATTATTGCACAGTTTTTCCGTATCAAATACAACAAGAAATCTATAATAAATGTTTTCTAACAAGGTTCACTCGCCAACTTTTGTTGACATAAAATCCCCCATTTTTACACATGATACAGGTGATCAAGTTGAAGCAAGAAACATATAGGGCGGCCTAGAAGAATAAACCAGTTTAGATTTTGAATTGTTTTAGTTAATTTTTCCTTTCCTTGTATTGTATGAATTCGACTTGAACATTTGAGATGTAAATTGAATTTAATAAATATGAAACATATTAGTAAACATTATGAGCTTTGGTGATAACCCAATTATGCCCCGACTCTTATTCCGTTGCGGGTCGGGGTGTGACAGTCACATAATGATTTGAACCATCCACATACTTATTTTACCAATATTTATTTAAGTTGAGCATTATCACTAGGTAACTAGCATTTCATTCTTGTTTATCTTGAGCAAACCATTACATCCCATCCCTAACGTTGTTCCAAATTTCTCTCATGTCCACATGGGAGGTAAATATATGATGATACGCATTACCGTAAACATTAGTTATTTATTAATACCACAACATAACTACCTTTTCATACTTACTTATCTGTACTCAATACGAGGATTTAGCATCATTCTACATTTTCTACCATTACTTGTACTATGCACGTCCTTAGGTTTAGCATCGAATCATTTCATTAGTGTCACTTTGTTTTCTACTCTCTTCACACACTAAGTATTCTACATATGTAATTACGTTGTGCAAATTCATCGTACAAGTGTTTATTCAATACCTGAAATTTACTCAGGGCATTTTGATATTTCCTTAATATGACGTGAATTTCTTCGTATGTTGACTGTTAAAAGTCAAACATTCCATTCTATACCATATTTATCATATCATTCGTTTCCTTAATTCGTAAATCGTATTCGATCTACCAATTTATACTTAATATTCATGAGTTAAACATTTTACTAACCTTGATTTTGTTGCATTAATCATCGATCCGCCATCTGGATTGGCCCATTTGTTTATGAGTCCAAGCTAGAACTAAATTGACTTCGTCCATCCATGTGATGAGTTTCCGCTCATGCACATCCTTTTCCAACTTTACCAGCTTTACTCACCAAGAGTTCTACCATTTTTTATCTATAAAATGAAGGATTAGCACCTTTAATTGACATTCTTTTAGGTATGGCATTTATCAAATTATCTTGTTTGCATAGTAGTCACTTTCTAGCTTCCTTGAAATCATTAGTCCATTTGACCCATTCTCAACGAGTCAATACATGACCATTCTTTAACATATTATTTTCCTTTAATCGACTCGTTTATAACGGGTCAATACATAACCATTTCTTAACATACCAATTCCATTCGGTTCTTCATTGTGTTCAGTGTTAATTTACCTATGTTCCTTCGCAAATCCCTTTTTAAGAGGTATTTATATTACACATTGCATTCTTTACATAATACTTTCAAAATTTGTAAATAATTATTTACCGACTTCTACAGTTTGAATCTTCTAGATCAAACTGCCATTTATTGTTCATTGTTTACATATTTTGAGGTGTGTGTGTTGTACTTACCTCCAAATCAATCATGCTTACAAAAACATCATTTCAACTTTGTTGACCTTTCAGGAAGTTATACTATAGATACATTCTTATTCGTGTTTTATTAATCACCCATAATCTACCCCACACATGTTTTGTTCTTACTTACTTACTTAAGAATTCCAGTCTTCTCATTCTTACATATTACTCTTGTGTGTTAGACTCGTATTTGCCTACGGATATTAATCTTTCACTCATGCTTTGCTTTTTTTATGTTTGAATTCCGCTTATGAATTCAAACATTCTATTCATTCTTTTCGTTCTTTTATATTTGAATCCAGCAGTGCATTCTACTTGGGCTAATCTATTACCAAATTTTGACACATCCTTCTCTAGTCTAGCCATAAGCTCCTACCGAAAGCATAACCTTTTATACATACCCGACGTAAGTCCAAAACCATTAACTCGTTACCCATACCTTGCAAGGGTCATTTCCTTCCAATTTATGGCTAGGCATGTCCATTCATTACGCTTACCTATAAGCATAAACTTTGACAATCAAAACATTTAATAACGGGTTCAAATGGTGAGCACCATTTGACCCGCATGTCTTGTTTGTTCTTTTTAACCATTCTTGCATACAACATATTTACACACACACACACACATATATATATATGCAGATTTAAAACATAACTTGGATTTTATCTGCTTTAAGGAATGTTTACATTTTTATTTCGAGCTTACGGTTCCATACATTTCCATTCTTATCATACGTCCTTACCGGTTTGATCCGAACTTACTTACAGATTCGAACATTTTCATTCTCATTATACATTCTTACTTGTTTGATCCGTACTTACTTACGGATTCGAACATTTTCCTTCTAATTATACATTCTTACTTGTTTGATCCGTACTTACTTACGGATTCAAACATTTTCATTCTCATTATACATTCTTACTTGTTTGATCCGTACTTACTTACGGATTCAAACATTTTCATCCTCATATTCTTGAGAGTCTAACGAATCTTTTCACCCACACGTTAAATTTTAATCCGAACTCCATCGGACATTCGTGCGTTGATTATCATGCTTTCACGAATGTCATATGCTTCTTGCGTAATGGCCAGGTGAGCAATCCACATGCTAGTGTCGTGCCTTCATGATAGTCATCACCTTATATCCGAAGAAATGGGTTTCAGTTCGTGTAACATCTTTAAAACCTTTCCAATATCATTGTCTTTTGTTTAATACTTACCCTCCCCAAGGAGATTCTTCCTTTTTCCCTAAAACCGGTACCCATATATATACATTAATATTGTGTACCTGGGGTCCATCTGTCTAATTACATGCTTTGGTATTCATCCTAGACCGCTTCTCGGATCATTCTCCTCAATCCTTTAAGCTTACCTTGCATATACAATTCTGTTAGTTTCTTTATATGAATACATATGCGCATACTTACATCTATTTACACATTTGGATCTTGATCGAGTCTTGGATTGTACGGGTCCTTTATCACAAGAGCACACGGGTTTGAGTTCAAGTACTTACCTTCTTGTACTTGATTTCACTCAAACCATGGCTCTGATACCAATTGAAACACCATAAACGTGTTTTGACCCAAAACGACGCAGCGGAAATACTGACTCAAACATTCCTTCTTTATTGACTGTTTGACTCACTTAAAGATTCATTTATAAATTATTGGACACTTTCTTGAATAGATTCTCTACATTCAAACTTGATTAACTTGCTAATTGTAATACATAAGCTATAAGACCACTCTTCACGTATAATCCTTGCTCTTTGACTCGATCTTCGACGACATATAACCCATGATGATAATGATGATTTGACTAATCTGCGGTCACCACATGCACAACCAACACATTAGTAGAGGGTGACATCTTACATAATTATGGATATATAATAAATCAATAACCACATCGTATTCTATCTATGTATACTTCTCCATAATTATATCCTTCTAAATTTGTTCTTTATGCCGGACTTCGCACTTTCGAAAGTCCGGCTCTTACATACCTGCATTCATGTTTCATTCTCATTAACAGTACAGTTATTAAGACATAATATCAACGTATTGCAGACCTCCAACTTCACGTAAGCACATACCATTGATCTACATTCAATAAATTACACTTTCTGTTTACACTCGCACGCATCCATATACATACATACATATCGCATACAAACGTCTCACGCTTTTAGATACACATGACATGTACCCACTATAACTCCATACCTACTACGTACATGCAAGTTATGTGTGCTTATTCACATGCAATTACCGTACTTAAACGTATACTCTCTATTCATCAATGTTCGTACGTGTAAATAAGTTGATTCTTTCATGCCTATAACACATCTACTCAATCCGAGTTTTAATCATACATTTATATAACTTGGTGTTGGCACCCACACATGAAACCACATTCACTATACGTATATCAAGACTCGTACGTTCACTCTTACTTTAGTTTTACAAGCCTAGCATCACTTAATAGCCTTAAAAACATCTTACAGGATACCGGGTTGGAGCTGTAATTAGTCGATACAAGAAACAAAAATAATTAGAAAGTTGGCTAAACCCGCCGTAAGTTACGGCCTGCCTACCGTAGCTTACTGTAGCTATGTTCTACCAAAAATTAAATCCTCCACCGTAAGCTACAGGTAGCTTACGGTAACCACGTTCTGCCAAACATTAAATCCTCTATCGTAAGCTACGGTTAGCTACCATAACTTACGGTCAACTGCTGCTGATTTGGGGCTGCAGCTTATTTCACCCGTTTCGACAACCGTTCGTTCATGCCTATTCCGATTCATTTCAAATTAAACATTTAACATCTAAACGGGGTCCCGTTCCTCTTTACACTATCGTTGTCTCACTTTAACAATAATTTCTAAATGTGCACAAGTCCAATTGTACTTCAATTATGTCGTTTAAGCGATAGCTCACTACTTGGACTTGCTCCATTCGGTTTATATCATACAACATCCAATTTAGTTGACCATTATCAACCCAATATCATCAAACTCATCTTAGTACCTCCATTATTCTTACGTTCCCACAAGCTTCTTCAACAATTAAAATAAAACATTTCCCTTAAAGTATCTAAAGAGTTATTCAGGAAATCACTTACCTTAGCGTCCGTTTTAGCATTTGTTACCTTGCCTCCTCTTGACCCGTTAGCCTTCCATGCTTCCATCCATCTTGACATGATCCCTATACTTTCATGTCATTGCAACCACATTCTTGTTAGCATACACGATTGTACATATTAACGATCGTATCAAATGCATAACTCACATTTGACTTTCATAAGTCAATTCTAACAAACATAAGGCATATATTCAAAATCACATATTTTCAAACTCGCATTATTCATTATGTCATCACATATAACACATATTGATATATCACATACCGTATGACTTTCTATAATCTTACAATTGTGACAACAAGTCTAACCATGCTTCTTATGCGCAGTTGACTTTCAGAAGTCAACGTTTATCATATGAACTTTCAACATAACCTCATATATTCCTGTCATCATATTAGGCTATATTAATGACACTATGTAGATTTCATACTCATGATGCAATATACTTACAACCACATGATCGCCTAGCTATGTCACACACATGTATAACCAATTCAATTCAAACTCAAGCTCTCATGATCTTGAAATTGTCAACTACCTTCAAAGCTAGCAATTTACATAATCTCAACATCAATATTTACTAGTAAGTCCACAAGCTATACATTTCATACACATCCGTTTCTAAATTACCGTTAAGCCACTAATCCAACCTATGGTGTACACCACTATTCAAACATATGGTACTAGTTCCTAAAGCATTCTTTTACCGAATCACGTCATCAACTACGTTACACATATCCTTATCAATTACATTCCAAATCTTGTTTTACTAACAAGTATATCATTATCACTTTCTATACATGTTCATCTATTATTTGCACACAATCTCCTCTCATAATCTCACCTATGCATTTCATCAAATACTTGGTGTGCCTACTACTATCTAAGCACATTGTACAAGTATTTTATGCATAATCTTACTAGCTCATATAAAGATCATCAAATTTCACCAGTTTCACATAACTTTCCTTCTAAATCAACTTCATTTAACAATAGTCTACAACATCCAATTTCTTATATATATCAAAACTATCCTTGATTCAACACATGCAACATCATCATCTTCATAACGTTATTTTATAAGTGGGTCTTCATTAAAACATCAAAATAATCAGAAATTCGAGCATGATTCATGTTTCATGAGATGATTCTAATTCGTTATCATCATAATTTTACACAAGCTCATGGATTAAACACAACCCATTTCATCAATGTTCATCAAATCTCAAATTACAACTTACCACAAGATTGTTAGGTTGAGATGATGATAATTCTTCACTCATGCAAGAGATTAGCTTCCATTTTCACCATCAATTTCTTCAATTTATGAGGTTTTGGGGGAAGAACCCCCACTTTCCTTCTATGTGTGTCGACACACACACACACAAACACACACAAAATCCCTGCCCATTCTATTTTATGCAAACTTCAATCCAATTCCCCAACTTTAGTCCCTCTAGTTTGTCATTTATCACTTTTACCACAATCCTTGTATTTTACCATAAGACTTATAATTCTAACTAAGTTAAATAACTTAGTTATCACCTTTCATTCCATATTTATAAAACCATACTAGTGACTCAAACATTCGGGTTTTGGGGTGTTACACATGCTCACCCTCTCACACTTGCTAGCACAATGGCAGAGGTCTTTAATGATTGCCTGATTGGCTATGATGGGGTGGTGTTAGGGGTGCTATTAAGGTGAGGTGGCAAGGGACGTTTCTCTACATCGGGTGCCCTAAGTAATTCAAAAGAACTAATTTACGTTTGTCTGAAACACAAACACTTTTTACATAATAAATTTCAACGAACATAAACAACTAAGGGTTACGAGACACTAACTCAAATACTCTTACGTACTTGATACTTTTTTATTAAAAAAAACAACTAAACATCTAAATAAAAAACACACTTTTACTAATTAAGAAAAACAAATATACATAACTAAAAAAACTAAATAAAGTAGAAACGAATAAGAAACAAACTAGAGATAAAAACAAAAAATTTAATATTAAATTAATTAATCGTCATCTGAATCACAGTGTGAATCACCGATGTTCTAGTTCTAGAAATATGTTCTACAAGATCATATCAAAGTTTAAAGTATGTTTCTTATCCCGCAACTCATAGTTTATAGCGTCATGTGAAACTATATCTGTTAGAGGGTCCAACACGTAATCATGTCATATTACATTCATGTGATACTTTAAAATCATATTGTGCAACATGATACGTGCGTACATCAAATTTTGTATTTTCTAGTGCTTCATTACCCTTTGCGATCAATTGATTACACCCTATCTAGATTTTAAAACACCACACCTTTGGTCGACATCTTTTCTTGCCGACTCTTGCATTCTCTTGAACTTTTTTTTCTTTATGTTCGAAGGGGTATGCTAAATTTTTCACAAAGCATATCAGTTCAGGTAAATCCTCTCGACAAGATAGTAGCCACCTTTGTATTGGTGGTCGCTAACCTGAAAAGAACACCTCAGGGCGGTTCCATGCATTTTCGTTATGGAAGAACGGGGTTTAATTAAGAATCTTGATATCATTAATTGAACCGGCATGACCAAAGTATGCATGCCAAAACCACAAGTCATCTAACACTGATGTATGCAAAATGTAACATATAAAATACATCAAACAAGGCATAAAATCAACCCTTTTTCAGTACTAATTTTGGAAAAAGCATGTTTCTTTGTTTACTTTTAAATTACAGGGTCAAAAGAGCTTAAACGAACAAAAGAAGCAAATTAACAGCCAAAACCAACACAAATACAAAGAAGAAGGATTGACACGAGTTGTCGAACCCCCATGCACATCCAAAACAACAAAGACAGAAGCTTAGGTACAGGGTCATGCCCACCAGGCACAGGGCCATGCATAGTCAAATATTCTCTACAGAAAAAGAAAACAGCAACAGACAACCAACACGGGGTCGTGCCAACTCAACACGGGCCATGGTCAACTTTAAGATTCACAGAGTCTGAGATAGTACAACAAGTACACTGACCACATGGCCATGCTCTGTCACCACGGGACGTGGTAGTACAAGACCTGACATCTGCAGTTAATGAAGAGAGAGAAAAAGTCCACCACTCTTGTTTTCAGCTATAAATAGAGGTGCTTGGCTTTGGAGAACGACATCCCTTGGCAAACCACTTCTCTCACACATACCATCAGTCCACCACCACTACAACACCAACACCCACCACTATCATCCATCTTTAATCTTTTAGAGTGTGTAGTAGTCTCGGGATCCAAGATTGATCGTAAAAGTTCTTGTCAAACAACGGCCATGCTTGGCTAAACCTGTTACATCACTTGGTGAAGATAAATCTTTTATATATTACTTTTCATTTCCAGTCTTTGGAAACTTTTTCTTTGGGTATCTATTAATGACTTTAATAACTAGTTTTTTATATCGAAAGCGAACTTTATTTAAACATTTATTCATGTTTCGTGTCTTTACGGTAAGCATGTTACCTACCTGGAAGAAGGTTAGAAGGGTGTTTGGGTAAAGTTCTTCTCTCGTTCAGTGTATAGATCCTGCGAGTACTTGGCTCAAGCTTTTTAGAACGTCCCTTGAGGCAGATAGCATCAAATCGGGGGAAGTAAGAAAGGCTTGAACCCCTTATAAATAAACTACTATTATAACTTTACCCAGCCTTGCGGGACTATATCCCTGTTGACTCAGACCAATATGGCCGAATGTAACGTCGCCTTCACAAGAGGGGCCTACTAATTTTCGCATTAATAACTTACTTAATTATCTTCCAATATTGCGACCTTGCGGGACCGTATCTATGGTGACT
The DNA here is from genome assembly GCA_947069175.1 of Scalesia atractyloides. Lineage (NCBI taxonomy): Eukaryota > Viridiplantae > Streptophyta > Magnoliopsida > Asterales > Asteraceae > Scalesia > Scalesia atractyloides. Next base: position 91,113,268 of record CAMTDV010000023.1, read on the forward strand.
CGGACCAATAGGTTAAGGGTAACGTCGCCTTCACAAGAGGGGCCTACTGCTATAAGATAATCTTTTAAAATGCCCAAAGTGCGTAAATCATCAAGGATATGTAAAAGAGGAATCGGAACCAAGTGATTCTTTTTTGTCTATTTGTTTTCCTTTTTATTTACGTTTTCCTTTTATATCTTTTAAAACTCTCAATACTTTTATCAAAAATTTGGTTAGATTAGACGTTAACGATAAGCCGGTATTAAAAGCTCTTGTGTCCTTGGACGACCTCGGTACCTTACCATCACTATACTATGTCTACGATGGGTGCACTTGCCCTAACGTTTGTAGAGTGGTAGTATTGTATCGTGTTTTATAAATTTAAAGCTTGATTTACGAGTAGAAAGTGCCTAAAATATAACAAAATTTATAACCTGCTCGCACCACGTCCAGTTTTTGGCGCCGTTGTCGGAGACACAAGGATTTTAAAAAAGCTTAAAATTAGCGGCCTAATCAAATTCCCATTTTCAAAAATTTTAAACTTTTACAATAGGTTGCCACGGGGTCGTGTCATCTGGCCACGCCCCCATGCTGCAAAATTTTAAAGATGCTTGACGTATCTTTATATATTATATTCGATGACATGTAAATTGTAACATCCGTCGAAAAACGGGTTTTCAAAACCCGCTTCGTTTATTAATCGAATATTTCAGTTATAAATTTTCGTTGCGTATTTAATGTTCATATTAATTTTAAACGATACATAACTAATAAACATTGTTAGAATTTTAGAACATAATTAATAAAAACAAAGAAATAGTGAATAAAAAAATAAATACCGCTGCCGGGTTTCGAACCCGGGTCAGCCGGTTCATTCAACAAACAAGCGTTTCACCACTCCGCCACTTGACTCGTTTGTGTAATCAATGAATCAAATAAAACTTAAGTTCCACCCGTGAATTCATCTGTTTGGGTCAAGAACTGAAACCGCCCAACGGCTTTCAAATAACCAGAGACCTTTGGTGGTCGCGAGTTTCTGAGTGTAACCGATGATACCATGTCAGTTACAACCCACTTCTTTAATCAATTCAATCTTCAATGACTCGATTCATATGATTGTCGAATTGAAAACCGAAATGAAATTAATTCCAATTTACACTAATAATACCATCGCCTCACATCTCGGAAACACTCGCAAAACCTTCAATTTTTCACTCTAACTTCTGTTCGTCGGAATCACTATCTGCTATCGCCGGACCTTCACCGGAAAACCGAGATTTACACCAAATCGGTAAATTTCTCGACTCTTTCGTTTTCAACCCATTGTTAGACATATACTAACTTCAATCCTTCAACCAGAATCGGTTCCAGACGACGTTGCCGGAAATTCTGCACTCACCGGAAAATCTTTGGAAATTCTGAAATCACACTGTAAATCGGTACAACCATCTAAACCCCCTGATATCTCTTGTTTAGTCACTTAATTTCACAACTAATTGATCAAAACTGTTAATTGATCCGATCAGACGGAATTCACAAATCAGAGCCGACGACCCTTGCCGGAGTTCTGAGAAAAACATCCTGTTCGGTACATTCATTTCCAAAACCCTCTTTTTCCGTTACATTTCAATCATTTATATGTTAGACGAACGATTTAAGCAAGAACAATCGGACATCTTCGTCTGTGTCGTTATAAATAAAGAAGACGAAGTCGAAATGAGTATAAGATTAATATAAACTGAATGTTTAACCGGGTTAGACACACAGTCCAGCGGTGGACTGTGTGCAAACATACAATGCACGTCACGAGTTCGAATCTTGCCACATACCGACTTTCAGAATTAAAACCAAATTTTTTTTAAAACCAAATCAGAACGAGTCACAGCATGTGTATAAGAATAATATAAACCGTAATTTAAACAGATTGGACACACAGCCCAACTGGTTGGGCTGTGCGCATACGAACCGAAGGACCCGAGTTCGACTCCGGGTCCCTGCAAGCGGTTCGGCCATTTTAAATCATTTTAATATTAACTCAAATAAAATAACAATTAATTAGTATATATATATAATTAAAACAGAGAATATTTCGGGTTAGACACGTAGCTCAGTTGGTAGAGCTGCGTGCACGCGTACGAGAGGTCTCGGGTTCGAGCCTCACTCAGCGCACACATTACTCACAGTCCGACCGGTCAACGGTCTGGTCAACGGTCAACGGACCGTGTCAGCGGTCAAAAAGTCAAAAATATTTATTTCTTTTATTTATTTATTTAATTTAAAAATCAATTAAAAATACTTAAAAATAATATTTTTAAAGTCCTTAAACTCACAAAAATAAATCTAAAAATCCATTTACTTACCGAACTATTTCGTTATTATTTTTAGGTTAGTTTTCCTCGTCGATCAAATCCAAAAACTCGTGCGCATCCAACAACATCAAAAGAACGCACCCAATGTGAGTGAACCTCTACCAATTCCCCGTTTTAATCATATTTTTGGGTTGTATCATGTGTCGCATAACTATTTATTATATTATAAACACTTGTGCATCCGTCATATCCGTGATCAAATGTGTATTCAATATGTATCAATTGTTGTGTGGATTATGTTTAGATTAAAGTTATCATTTTCAGTACATGCATTTCATAGGCCCATCAGCTCCACGTGGGAGACGGGTTGAGTACAGGTGCCTCATTCGATCGGCTCCGTTTGATTGAGCCTTGATCTCACATACATCATCATACATTCATACGATCGGCTCCGCTTGATTGAGCCTTGCTCTCACAATACATTATCATTCATGTCATATACTCATTCAATGTGGTTTGTGATTGTTTGTTTATATATGTTTGCTCACATATGAATATTGCACAACTTTTCAATATTAAATATAACAAGAAATCAATAACAATGTTTTTAAACAAGGTTCACTCGCCAACTTTTGTTGACCCAAAATTTCCCCATTTTACACATGATACAGGTGATCCAGTTGAGGCAAGAAACACATAGGAAGGCTTAGAAGAATAATTCAGTTTAAGCTTTGGGATTGTATTACTTAGTTTCATTTTCCTTGTAACCGTATGGATTTAATTTGACTATTTAAGTTGTAATTTGAATTTAATAAATATGAAACATTTTAGTAAACATCATGAGCTTTGGTGATAACCCAATGATGCCCCGCTCTTATTCCGCTGCGGGTCGGGGTGTGACATAAATTTCATGAATTTGGAATGATGAATTATTGAACCTACGCCTTGTGCTTGTTACAAGTGATTATTGAAAGTCAAATGCAAAATATGAATTTGATAGGATCGTTAATATGTACAATCATGTATGCCAACGAGAATGTGTATATGATGACCTGAAGGGATCATGTCAAGATAGATGGACGCATGGAAGGCTAACGGGTCAAAAGAGGCAAGGAAAAGATGCGAATACGGACGCTTATGGTAAGTGGATTTCGAAACTCACTTCTTAGTATATAAATGAAGTTGTTTTTATGAAATATTGGAAGTTATATAGGAATGGTTATGAGATAAAAGTAAATGGGTAAGAAATGTTGTAGTAAGTTGCTTAGTTCAAATGTAACGGAAAATACTTGGTGAGATCAAAAGGGTCAAACATAGAAAGTAACTTAGCGAGTTGTGGTAGTTGGTTTGATATTGGGTTAAGTATGAGAAGAATATAGGGGCTTGAATATTGTTATTACACGTCTTGGAACTTCCGGCATATGCGACGAGTGGGCTAAATTAATAAAAAACGGAAATCAACGTTTTGGGCTGCAGAGGAGGAGTCAGCGGCGCAATGCCCGTCTACAGCAGACGCCATATATTACTGCCTATGCGGGTCTGATGTCGGAAACTCGTTTTTTGCATTTTTCTTACAGACCTTGCTTCCAAGGTCCCGATAAGCTTCCCAAAGGTACCCCAAGCCTACCATGAAGTTTTTGTGGGGTTCGGGTAAGAACAGAAACTATGGGAACAAGTACGAAGACGTGACATGTACACTAACATATGTAAATGTGGTTTTGATATGATATGGCTAAGTATATTAGTAAGATTTTTATTGTATTTGCATGATATAGTGTAATGTGGAAACCATAGCTTAACATGATTAGATATGAATATATGTGTAGACTAGTATGTAAGAGAATTTTACGCATTGATGTTGTGTTTAGGATTTGCTTAATGGTTATGTGAGCATGTAAAACTTATGTAAGAGTTTGGGTAGGGAGGTATGCATGTTCATAGTAGGTCCTTCATACACGAAAGAGTTGGATTAGGTGTTTTGAACATGCGTTAGTACACCATACGTTCCAATGAATGAGATTCGTACGAAGATAAATATGGTGTTAATATATATTTATGATGCTAACTGGATTGTTTTTTAGAATGAAATGAAGTGCAGGTATATTATTGTAGGCTCTTCGAAGGTTAGACTTCGAGATGAAATGCTCGAATTCAGAAGGATAACTAGACAGAATCTACATGGGGATAAAACGCAATGTGATCCTTTAGTTATACACTTTAGATTGTATAATGTCCCAAGTACTAATTACGTGAATGTATGTGGTGACTGCAGGTTGCACAGAATTATGAAACATGATTATCACGAGACATAAGTGGTTGAAGATCGAGTCATAACACAGATTGTACGAGAATGTGTGGTCATGTAGATAGTAAAATTATGATATGTTTTACATATTAAATGAAACGAAAAATATAATTATCGTTAAAGACTAACCATAGAAAGGACATTCAATTATGTTGGAATGTTTTTAATATTTCCGCTGCGCCTTTTCGGTTTAAGCATGTTAGGTTCTTACAAATCGAGGAAGTAAGAACGACTTGAACCTCTTATAAATAAACTACTATTAAAACTTTACCCGACCTTGCGGGATTGTATCCCTGCTGACTCAGACCAATATGGCCGAGGGTAACGTCGCCCTCACAAGAGGGGCCTACCACTTTTTGCATTAATAACTTACTTAATTATCTTCCAATATTCCGACCTTGCGGGACTGTATCACTACTGACTCAGACCAATAGGTTGAGGATAACGTCGCCTTCACAGGAGGGGACTACTACTATAATTAAGATAATCTCTTAAAATGCCCATAGTGCGGAAATCATCAAAGGATATATAAAAGAGGAGTCGGAACCAAGTGATTCTTTCTTATGTATTTGTTTTCCTTTTTCTTTACTTATGTTTTTTACTTTTATATCTTTAAAACTCTTAAAACTGTTTTAAAAAATTTGGTTAGATTAGACGTTAATGATAAGCAGGTATTAAAAGCTCTTGTGTCCTTGGACAACCTCGGTATCTTACCATCACTATACTACGTCCATGATGGGTGCATTTTCCCGAACGTGTGTAGAGTGGTAGTATGTAACGTGTTTTATAAATTTAAAGCTTGACTTACGAGTCAAAAGTGCCTAAAATATAACAAAATTTATAACCCGCTTGCACCACATCAGACACCATTGCTTCGAGCATGATCGTTGGGTCTTGGTGATCACCGTACATAAATCGGGCTGGCAAACTTGTCAAACACATCATCCGAATGATTTGACTACAGTCGATGCTACCGATCATCCCTTGAAAACCCTATCTAGCTTTTTGCGTGTTGTATAAAAGTGTATTGTTATGGCTAGTCGGTCTATGTAAAAACTCTTTACCATACAACATGATGATTGAATTATAAATATATTCTAGAGACTCACAAAAGTTATATAGCACCACTAAAATCGGACGAGTAGAAAAAATATTTATCAAAATTAGATAACCTCGAAGGAAACATAAGACCACTAGAGTTAGATGGAACATCTATTGTGTAAATATTAAAAAAATTGTGATATACATAGTGTTTTGGAAATAAGGTTTAATTTTTTTTTCCTTTTAAAAATAGCTTTACACCGATTCTTTCAACCCTCACCACATCTGAGTACTACTACTCAGCAAACCTATTTGATCCTCCTACTCGCATGATAAGGATGTACCTCGGTTACTGAATTCAAGCCAAAAGAACCCAGTGTGTGCAGGTTTCCCATCCCACACTAAATTTCTCGATACCATTTTCTCTTTATATCGTTTAAAAGTAAAAGGAAACTTTTGAAAGTTAAGATACTCTCAGTTCTCTCTTCCTTTCCCCAAGGTTGAACTTTAAACAAACTTGTAAACTTGTGAATCATTATAGACACAAAGTTTTATTATTATCACCAATAACTGCATGGTAAAATCATAGGGTTTTGTTACTCTTTATTATAATAAGTTATATGATTGAGTTTAATATTGTGTCTTTCAAAAGGAAACTTAACTTTGTTGTTAAGCACTATTAGGTCTTGGGTATACTTTAACTTAGATGACACGACAAGTTAACAAGTATTTCAAACCACTTCCTTCCTGTGTTAAGGGTTGTTTAAATCTCTCTTGTTCTTTTTTTTTTCTGAATGGTAAAATCTCTTTTGATTAACATGTTAACGTAGGCAAACTACACAAAGTATTAATGTAAAAGTTAGTTTTTTTCTTGATGATCTTTATATGGTAATGAAAACTCATTAATATGTGTAAACCGCATACCCAAAATTCCAATTATATACTACAAACATGTAGGGTCACATTGAATGTACAACTTGGAATAGTCTAATAGATACCAAATGAATATGACTATTACCTAATAAAAGTATACAAAAAGTCATTATATGAAATTAAAATAGAAACAATATACTTTATATAAAATAAATTATTCACTCAACGTGTGTATATGTGTAATGCAACTATAGCTACCTCAACTTTAATCTTCTTTTAAAACAAATATATATTTATTGTTAAGTTCGATAAAATTCTATATATCTTTCTGAAGCAACAAAAGTGTTTTGATTTATCTAACATGTTTTTCCTTACTGAATTATCTTTATTTGTAAAAGATATGTTTTAGTTTGATGGTTTTATGACTTTTTGAAGTTTGAAATTGTTAAGCGGTATTTTATTAACTGATTTATTACTTTATTGACAATTTAATCTTTAAATTTTAGTATCACCTTTTGATTTGTATTACTTTATACATCTATTATTAAAATTAGGAATAACATTTACAAAATACAAAATACAAACACATGCAATATTTCACTTTTCTGGTCTCTAGCTTTGCTTTGATGAACCACTTTGGATTTGAGCTTTTTCACTTATCAATAGCTACCTAGCAACTTTCTAGATATTCTTCATATATTTCAAGTTAATATAAAGATCCAACAAATATAAATTCTTCATATATTTCAAGTTAATATAAAGATCCAACAAATATAATGAATCCTTTTCATTTGGAGAGAAGGATTTGAAGATCAAGAGAATTCATTAAACATTCAAAGATGATTCCTTTTGTATTTGCTTTTGTGTTTCTTTTCATGATTATTGGATAGTTTCTCTTTACTTGCTTAGATTATACGAAACTCTGTGAATAATGCTTGAATGTTTCTATTTATGTTGAACCTTTAATTGGATCATTCTTTATTAATATAAATGTTTGCTTCGTTTCCGTGTGGTTGGTTTAAAGATGTATAACAACCGTTCATAAGATAAAATAATAATTTTATTAATTCAATCAGAAACAAATAACAGTACAGAAAGGAAAATAAAATTACAAATAGATTACAAAGATACAAACTGATATAAACAAAATAACATAAAAAGAAAAACGAATGTTGGCGTAGGATTTATGTTGAACCGAGTTCCCTTAAAATAGATTTCGGGCCACCCAAATTGTACCTGAAACAAGAGCTTGTAGGTCAGAAAAATTCTGGAGAAAGCGTCATAGGTTTTGTGTGGTTTTGGAACATGCGATTTCGTGTCTCAAAACAACTGAATTCATAATAATTAAGTTAAGAGAGGTCAAATTTGAGCATGACTTGTTAGTAATGTTATAAGTAGTTAATTAAGTTAGAGCTGAATTACACTGTTTGCCAAATGAGGTAATAAGTCTTTCTTTAACTATGTACATACTACGATTTCTAATGCAGTTATGTATGAAGCTTGGACTTGTATGTTAAATGAGCTATAGTTTAGGCTTGAGCTTACGGTAAGGTCCCATTTAAGTTTGTTTCGAGCATTAAACAAGTTAATCTTGAGTCGCTACCAAGCGGCTAGTTTTGTTCCACCCTTAGTTGTTTTATTATGTGGGCTTACTGATTTCACTCTTTTGGTTGCTAATATTTCCATATTAATTTACTATCTGCACGTTACATTTTTTAATCTTGTTTGCAATAGTATTCGACTACTGAATGGGACTAGATATTGGATACCTCATGTTATCACATATCATAAACCTATTGTTGGTATGGTATTTGCTAAATTGGATTTTTCATGGTTCTAAATTAGATACCTACTGCTGGCACAAAGTATAAACCTTTCTAAATTCACTATTGTCTCTTTTTGTAGCAACAGTTAAAGAGCAAGAAAAAGAAAGGGAAGTGCAAGTCATGTGGCAAACTTGGCTACCTTGGTTCTCGGAATTGTCTAAAAACAAATCCAATTGATGATATTGTGATGAAGAGAGTCATTCCAACGATTATAGTCATAGCGAATAAAGTCTCATTTTTATTGCTGCATTTTTAGTTTGAACAAGGCATCCATCTAGTATGAGTTTTAAATATTCAACATTTCATTGGGTGAATTTAATATTTTGTTTTGATGGTTGATTTTACATTTTATTATGCCAATGTTTCATTATTATTCTATTTAGGTTTATTTTTTTCTGTCATCGTATTCCATATGTGTAAGTGTTTGTTTTACATATGTGTAAATATGTGTTTTACATATGTGCATATGTTATATATTCTTATGTAAGAAGTCTTACATATGTGTAGGCTATTTACTATCATATATGTGTCTATTTTACATATGTGTAGCTGAATTACCCATGTGTAAGTGTTCACTACCTTGTTTTTTTGTTTGTTTTACACATGTGTAATTGAATTACACATGTGTAAACTGTGCATTGTCATACCCTTGTTCGAATTAAACCAAGATACGATTATCTCAAAGCCAAAAGCATTAAATTGACCAACAAGTAGGATTTATAGTATTATTTAAAAATTAAAAGCACTAAGACGTTGAATACAAATCTTAATCATTGATGAACGGTAACAAGGATAACATAAAACTGAAATTTGTTGTTCTTAGTGACATCTATCTTTATTTTGTTTTTTGCCTTCTCAAACTTCAATGTTTTTGAATGTTTGCTTCTAGTAGTACAATCTTCGCAACATATTTCCTTCTAAGCACATTTAGTTGAACTCCTTCCCTTGCCTCCTATTTTCCCGCACACACTGACTTCTAGTATAATGTAAACATATGTTTCTGTATCAACAAAAAGGATTTGTAAATTTATCAATGTATACATGTGTAAAATTTCAAAGCTATATTTATTTATAATAACCGTTATGATTTACACATGTGTAAACTTTGATACCTATGGTAATATTTGTAAATTATTATGATTTACAGATGTGTAAAGCTTCACACATAAGATTTACACATGTGTAAAAACATATACAAATTTGTTATAAATGTACATTTTTATTACATACCAACACATTTGACTCTTTCATATCTTTTAGGGGTGACCATCAATACAGACTCTCAAATCCAGACACTAGTACTATAATCATCCATTAATATGTTATTAAGTTGAATTTGAATTGGTCTCTTGTTTTTTAAATGGACTGTATTACAGAGTTTATCATATGTATTTTCCCAAAAGGAAGCTTGAAAGTTTTTGAAATTTTCCTTGTCAAAGTGATACAAGGTACTAAACCCTTAAGTCATTTGTTTTTACTGATATTCTAAATAAATAAACATGTTGACTTACACGAGTGTCAACTCCTCATTTACACATGTGTAAACCTACATATCCGTACTTATATAATTTAACTAATATGGTTTACACATGTGTAACATTCATATGTATGCATATTTCAAATTTTAGGATTTACACTTGTGTAAAATTTCACAAATGTTAAATTGTTTTAACTATTATGTTTTACACATGTATAAACCTTCATATCAATGCTTATATTTGTATAACTAATATGGTTTACACATGTGTAAATCATAATATCTATGCTTGTTTTAAATTTTAAGATTTACACATGTGTAACCTTCATACCTATGTGTATTTTAAATTCTAGGATTTACACATGTGTAAATTTAATAACTATGATTATTTTTTAACTATTATACTTTACACTTGTGTAAATCTTCATATTCATGCTTATATTGGTATAACTAATATGGTTTACACACGTGTAAAAAAAATAATAATAATAAACCTAATCGTCTAGTATATTACCCAAATTATATATCAAGTATAGTGTGTAATATGAAGCTAAAGCGAATTTAGATATATGACTCAAATAGGAAAAATGCTTTGGAATTTAAGATTGACAGCACATTGAGTTTTATTATTTGGCACTATATCTAGTGAGACTTGTTTAGAGTTTTGGTATCCTCTTCCGCATCAATTACCAAAGTTGAGTAAATTATATTATCCAAAAATTATCACATAGATTCAACTTAAACGAGATATAAAATTTCCAGTTATTCAAAGTGTCTCTAAGCCTAAAATTATATTTTGCTGAAAAAATGATGCTAGAATACAAACCCAGAGCAAAGTACAAAAGAATATAAACCCATCTAATGATTATTATACAAGTATACTAAAATAATAAATTATTATAAAATATAAAACTTACATAAGGATACAACAGTTCGATTAGTATCGGAACTCTCATTTAGTAGAGTTTTAGTCACGAACTAAGAAAATACCGTTGTCGTCATTTTCCCCCTATTTCACTTTGTTCCAATCTCACTGCCAACTACCTTTCCCATTATCGAAAGCATACATGCAACGCCTTGCTTTTTCGTACTTTCCTTAATTAGAAAGTGTAATCGTATTTCTATTTATGGAAACTTGTATTCGTATCGCATTCGTATTTCATTTCCCAATATTATAATCCGAGACTTTGATCGTAATAAAATTCATACCTGATACATACTTGTTTTACATGCATTTAATAGTTAAATACATGTTTACATACAAACCGATACTTGTTATACGTGCAAATACTTATACATTCATACTTGATATCTAAAATATACTTACATATACATTATACACTTGAAAACATGCGAAAATATCAAGTTTTTCCATGTAATGAAAGATAAACTAAGTTGAAGGACTAAAAATAGCATAATCCGGAGAAAGTGGTTTCTGGCCCATGGATTGGTCCATTTTGTGTTTGTTGCATTAAATGCACCAACTAACAACCCCCTAACCCCACCTATAAATACCCACCTCCTCCTACTCTCATTTCACACCTCAAACACTTCTTCTCTTCTCTCTAAAGCTTTAAAGCTCTCTCTATCTAAAGGTTCAAGGCTTTCAAAAGATAGCTTCGTGTTCCTCCAACCCTCCAAACCATTCGCGAAGTAACAAGTGAAAGCTTGCAAAACCGTGAGTACACTCGAACACCGTTTTTACGCTTTACACTTTTGGGTGCAATATGTTAACCTAACAAAATACACTCAATCACACTTATACTTTTATGCAATCACACACACAATCCATCATACATGCTATTGTTACTTGATACATGTTTCGTACACTTGGAACATTCTTATGTGATACTATCCGTCATTAACTTTGGCTAAAGCCTCCCCCTTAACATGTATAGCGCTATAGGAGTAACGCACCGCCCGCATTCTAGAGGTCATGTTAAGTTTTATTCTATTTTTGCGATACACGCGAGGGTTGACTTATAGATTGCATGCCATGTTAACATAAATCTTGTATGCTAGCTTAACATGCGGATTCGTTTAAACCTTTTTGTACTTATGCTATATCAAACTTGTGTACTCGCCAATACTTGTTGTATTGAACTATACTTTTAACATGTTGCTGGTTAAAGATGTTGATCATGAAGGAACTTAGTAGGGATGGCTTAGAAACACACGTAGAATGCTAGGATTTATGTTATTGAATTGATTGTATTTGAAATTTCATGTTGTACTTGACAATTTTGTTGTGAAATGAAACGGGTTTGACTAAATTATTGTCGCAAATAGTGTTATGATTCATTGAGCAATCTATTTCGTCTCACTCCGATGTTTCCGCCATCGGTTGGGGTGTGACAGATTGGTATCAGAGCCATAACTATAGGGAATTAGGTAGAATTGCTATGTTCTACCTAGTCTATAGTTTAAGTGACCAAACATGACCATTCTTGTTTCTTGCTTAAAATATTAATTCTTCCTACCTTGCTTCTTCCTGTTTCTTTTGGTCTTAATGTATACAATATGTCTTTCCTATCCTAAGACATTTACACAATATACACACCTGGAGACATAAGGACACTCATACTAACGAGATGATCTAGCCAAAAGAGGGGTGAAACCAGCACTTTGGTGATCACTCTCAATCCGCGTATTCGATTTTTCACGAAATTACACCATCAAGTAAGGAGTGATATCCATACCTTGATGAAATTTCCATTTCATACTCTAGTGGACCCTTACCAACGAGTCAGAATTCGCTCCTCGTTTGGTAATTACCAACCACGCTAGGGTACGATGTTGTCAAGTTAGGGGTGAAACCACACCTTGTCAACTAGTCCCACTCCTCGATTTTGTATCTCGCTAAGGTTTGATTTTTCTATCAATTAGAGACGTGTAGTAACTGGAAGGGTAAAATGCCGTTAATCGCTTCTCGACGAGAGCATTTTACCTATAGGCCAAAGCATGTTCCTCTAATTTGAAAGGATCTTCAATTCACTTTGGAATAGTCGACGCTTTCTCAACCCAAAGCACTCCAATATTTTACTAAGCCTATCTTTTATGTTATCTCAATTTTTATGTGTTTTAATACTTGTTACGTTCATTTCAAACCCGATGCACAACTCGCACATCTTTCGCAATAAAAAAATAACAATAGTAATTATCGCAAACCAACTAAATTATACTCCTTACGCAATCATATGTGTCTATACTTTTGAATACTTGTTATGCTTATGGTATCTATGTGAACTCATACGTATTACTTACATGCTTAAACATGACTTTATTGTCAATCACTTAGATATGTTTTTCACGAAACTCAAGCTGGAGAAATAAGTCAAGTCCAACTCCAACTCGACATATTTTCGTAGCAATCACTATATCAAAACTTATACTCAAACCTTTTATCATTGTTTCAATTTTTCTCATTTATGCATAAAACTTAAACCTTATTATTTTATCCAAATAATTTCTCACCCTACAATTTATTTACGTAAATTACATACACGAAACTCCTAATGATACTTTAACTTCCCAAATTTTCAAAATCTTATGAAAAGCTATCTATCAAACGTAGACGGTCTAATGAAACTCTTGCCCACAATTTTCATAATTCGTCCAATCACTAGAACACACTCATTTTATACTATCATTTTAAATTTTTTTTGTTCCCAACGAAGAACCAATGAAAACTTTCTCTCACATACATATAAGTACGTTTTACAAAAAAAAATCTTTCAAAAATCAAAGTTTATCCACAAAATATTCAAACATAACTTTCCTATTTCGATATAAAACACCTTCAATGAAGCAAGTTCACTGTTTTAAAGCCTTTTTCAAGAATGTTAATAAGCAATTCTAAATCTAAACACGTGGGCATGAAAGACTCATTAGGTCAGACAATCTTTGACATACTCAAATCCTAATTTTTAAAACCAAAGTAACATTTCTTTTATAAACCACATCTTACATAAAAAATTAATATTTTTCTCAATATTCACCCGACATACATAATTTTGGTCCTTCATTCCCAACAAACCCGACTTATTTTATTTCAACAAACTCAATGTTTTGACTCGAGCAACCATACACATGCTTATCGCCTTACACGTTTCTATTTATGCAGTCAATGTTATATGACAATATTACACATATCACTATTACACTTCGTAGTTTACACACTCGCAACTTCATGGTAACTTATATATGTTAAATCCAATTTTATTCCACCTATACGCTCGATACTGATTGCTAATGTTATACGTATTTGTCTTCAATCATACTCAAAATTTATGCATTCGCACTACTTGGAGTCATACTTGAAATCTATAAGTAGGCATAACCCGAGTGGTTTCGCCTACGTTCGACACACCCTTACATACATACAATCATGCTTACATACTTAATTTTTATGCGCTATCTTACATACCCTTTGCTTACTAGATGTAACCTGACCCGTACACTACTAGTACAAACTATGCGGATCATGCACAAACCAAAATAATCGCGGGTGCACACGGGATTATATTGGTAGACGCATGAAAACCATAGTTGGTTCTACTGTGTATCGTAACACGGAACGTAACATGACACAAAATAGCGAAACAGACGTAACATGGTGTGAACATGATGGATAAGCCGCTGGTACTTCCTACATATAAATGTCCCTACCATGTTACCAAACTTTCGTAAAACGTGCCATGAGAAATTCAGGGTTTTCGAGGACCTTGATAAATACATTTGATTCATAACAAAATTTGGTGACCCCACTTCGAAATGATTAGTACTCGATTATCCATGACAAAGCTTCATTCTCAAAATCGTTAGCTTTAACTGCTACAACTATCACTAGCATCTCTCAACGTTCCATGTTCGCATTTTATCCGATATTCATACCATTTTTACCCCTCGAATCATTCACTACCATACCACAATATTCCCAATTCTTCCTATAACATTTCATCCAAACTTTATTTATAGTGAATCAACCTAAACGTTCAATCCATTTATAAAAAAAAACGTCCCCACTGGCTCAATCTTGTAAAATGTTCATTTTCTTTAAAACCATCTTTCACTCTTATCTACGCACAAACTTCAACTAGTCGGTCTATTACTGCCAAAACCTTTTAGAAACCGTAAATACTTACCATCCTAGTTCTCTCCAATAAATATTTTCTACAACAAGTGATTTTACTAATACGCCTTAGAACTGAAAAAACTTTTCTTACAACTTATGGTGCGGACCACTCATTTTAATCAAAATACATCCTTAGTCATACTAAAACCTTCCTCTTAGGTCGCACTCTTTTAAAATATTCCTTACAGTTAGTTATCCAGACCCAATTAAACTCACTTGCTTACACACACATACACGTTTTTACTTATTCCTATACACATTTATGATTGGTGTCTCAAAAAGACCTTAGTCAAACAAATTACTTTTGCGAACCTACCATTTTTTATCCTTCAAGATTTCGATGCATATTGACACACTTATACATGAACTCCACAAAAACTTTTAAACTTCAAAATCTTGATTTTGTGCAAACATTTTCACAAAAATTTCATCTTTTCCAAAGTCTTCTTCTTGAATAAATTTTGGCACGAAATTTCCTAAAGGTGGGAAGACTGTAACGCCTCACTTTTTCTTACTTTCCTTAACTAGAAAGTGTAATCTTATTTCTATTTATGGAAACTTGTATTCGTATCGCATTCGTATTTCATTTCCCAATATTATAATCCGAGACTTTGATCGTAATAAAATTCATACCTGATACATACTTGTCTTATATGCATTTAATTGTTAAATACATGTTCACATACAAACCGATACTTGTTATACGTGCAAATACTTATACATTCATACTTGATATCTAAAATATACTTACATATACATTATACACTTGAAAACATGCGAAAATATCAAGTTTTTCCATGTAATGAAAGATAAACTAAGTTGAAGGACTAAAAATAGCATAATCCGGAGAAAGTGGTTTCTGGCCCATGGATTGGTCCATTTTGTGTTTGTTGCATTAAATGCACCCAACTAACAACCCCCTAACCCCACCTATAAATACCCACCTCCTCCTACTCTCATTTCACACCTCAAACACTTCTTCTCTTCTCTCTAAAGCTTTAAAGCTCTCTCTATCTAAAGGTTCAAGGCTTTCAAAAGATAGCTTCGTGTTCCTCCAACCCTCCAAACCATTCGCGAAGTAACAAGTGAAAGCTTGCAAAACCGTGAGTACACTCGAACACCGTTTTTACGCTTTACACTTTTGGGTGCAATATGTTAACCTAACAAAATACACTCAATCACACTTATACTTTTATGCAATCACACACACAATCCATCATACATGCTATTGTTACTTGATACATGTTTCGTACACTTGGAACATTCTTATGTGATAGTATTCGTCATTAACTTTGGCTAAAGCCTCCCCCTTAATGTCACACCCCGACCCGCATCGTAAAAGGGTGATCGGGGCATGATTGGGTTTTCATCAAAGCTAATGACATTTATTATAACGTTTCATATTTATTATTACAATTTAAAGAAGATCATACTATCAAAATTACAACATGTTCTACACATCTTTCTAGACTTCATTGTATTCTTCTAAGGCATTTCCTATGTTTTCCTTGCTTCATCCTGTTCACCTGTATCATGTGTAAAAATGGTTTTTGGATCAACAAAACGTTGGCGAGTGAATCCTATGAAAAACATTTAAACAAGTTTATTGAATTGATTATAAAATAAAGTGCATAACCACATATGAGTAAATATTGATGTAAACTTATTCACAAAACACTTAATATTAAATAATGCACACACATACAATAATAGATTGTTTCTACCAATTGAGACTCGAACCCGTGACCTCCCGTACGCGTGCACGCAGCTCTACCAACTGAGCTACGTGTCTAACCCGAAATATTTTTGTTTTTAATTATATTTATACACTAATTAAGTTAATCCGAAAATCATTTATTTTAAAAAGGATTTAATGGTATCGACTCGGTGCTCTCCACAGGTCTCGAACCAGGGACCTGTGGTTTAGTTTGGCACACAGTCCACCGCTGGACTGTGTGTCTAACTTGGTAAATATTCCGGTTTTTATTATACTTAACATGATTCTGCGTGTGGATCCGGTTCGGTTTAAAAAAAGAACATTTTTATTACAGCGAGTGTGTGTGTGTCAAGGATCGAACTCGGGACGTATGCGTGTTTATTTTCACACAGTCCACCGCTGGACTGTGTCTAACCCGTTCATAATATTGATTTTAATTAATCTTATAACCTAAGCGACTTCGTCTTCTTCGTTCAAAACACAGACAATGATTAACCATGCTGTTATTTGTTAAATTAATTTAACGAACTTTATAAACAATTGCAATGTATTGAACAGAAAAGGGTTTGGGGAATGATTGTACCGAACTGATCGTCTTCTTCAGAAATCCGGCAAAGATCGTCGGCTCTGTTTTGTGAACTTCTTCTGTTAGGATCAATTAACCGTTTGAATGGATTAGATGTGAAATTGAACTACTGAGTAACGATTATCAGTAGGTTTAAATGATCATACCGGTTAACAGCGAGTTTCTGGAAATTCCAGAAGTTTTCCGGCGAAAACAGAAAATCCGGCAATGTCGTCTGGGGTTGATTCTGGGTGATGGAGTGATATTAGAATTTGTCTAATAATGGAATGAAACAGAAAAGTCGAGGTAATTACCGTGTAGATGAAAGTCTCGGTTTTCCGGCAACTTGCAGAGATTTTCCGGCGAGTGAAATTGATTGAAGAATCGGTGCGATTTTGAGCGAAAAGTTTACCAGAAGCTAAGGTGTGCATTTATAGGGAAGAATATCGATGAATTGGGTCTGATTACCGTCTTGATTCGTTGGTCAGCCGTTCTCCGGTGGTTACGACGGATGTCGCGGAACTGGACGTCGGTTATAACCGATGGCGTCGTTAGTTCTTACGTTAAGTCAAAAGTAACCGACGATTATTGGCGAAATCGTCGGGTTTTCCGGCGTCAGCGGATTTGGGCGCGCTGTTGACTGGGTTTGATTTCCAGATTTATTATTTGTATTAATTGTTTCAATATGTTAACAAACAACACAAGTGGCGGAGTGGTTGGATGGATGTGAGTTAAGGCTTTGGATGATTCTCTCGGCTGACCCGGGTTCGAAACCCGGCTTCAGCATTTAATTTTTATTTCACTATTTTTAATACATTTTCAAATATAAATTTTATATTCTAATATACTTATTAATTATGTATCGTTTAAAATTAATTTGGGCATTAAACACGCAACGAAATTTTTAACTGGTTGTTCGGTTAATAAACGAAGCGGGTTTGGTTAACACGGTTTTTGACGGATGTTACAGTATCCCCTACTTTTAGAAATTTCGTCCCGAAATTTAAGTAGTGGCATGTTTGTCTAAAAAGGATGGTGTTTAATTTGACAGTTACATACTTAGAAAGGAGTAAGAGTTTAAATTTTTGTTTGAGGCGGTAACGTTCCTCGTAAGGGTTGAGTACCCTGCTACGGGAATCTCTTTTTGATGCCTATGATAAAATATTGATAAACAGAGTTGATTGACTGAATACGATTTCATGCGCAAGAGTTTTGATATGTTTGGAAAGATAAGGTTATATCCTAAAACAAAACTTCTACTACTAAAACCCACATGGAACTTCTCATAATCGCCTGACAATGCCTCTGATCCTTTGACAAGAATACTTATATATAGGAAGTATCAGCGGCGTATCCACCATATTCTTGTCAAATTTTCATTGACTTTATCAGTAAATCATGATTGGTTCTATGATGTGACTCTAGAACATAAACAAACACAACAACCAAAGCCCAAGTCCTAATTCTGATAGTATACATGTTCGAATGGTGACAGTACCTCTCTCGTTTGTTATGATGGAGAGGTTAGTCTATGTAGAAATAGAACACAATCCAATTTATTTAAATGATGAAATGATATGAATGCTAAATCAGTGAGTATAAAACAAACTTCAACCAAGACATTACTAAACCCTACATGGAACTTCTCATAACCGCCTGACAATGCCTCTGATCCTTTGACAAGAATACTTATATATAGGAAGTACCAGCGGCGTATCCACCATATTCTTGTCAAATTATCATTGGTTTTATCAGTAAGTTATGATTAGTCCTATGTGACTCTAAAACATAAACAAACACAATCAACCAAAGCTTGAGTCTTAATTCTGATAGTATACATGTTTGAATGATGACAGTTCCTCTCTTGTTTGTTATGAAGGAGAGGTTAGTCTATGTAGAAGTGAGACACAGCCCAACTTCTTTAAATAATGAGATTGAAATACGTTGAGATGTATGATGAATGTTAAATCAATGAGTATAAAACAAAACTGAAATAGTAATTCGCATTAAGATTCTTGGATAAATTTCCAATTTATAATTGAGATACGTGAAAGTTGAGATAACATAAAGAAAAACATAAAAACGAAGCGGTTGGAGTTGAATCTTGATTTTTGGTGAAGGAGACTAGTTGGGTGGTTCGTTTGCGCCGTCATTATCTTCAACAGGATTGGCGTTGATGTTGTAAACTCTTCCTCTTGCTGGTGGCCTAGTGGTTAGGTTTTCTAGATTTGCTTGGTTAACTGGGTTTGCTTGAGCTTGGGCGTTTATGATGTTAACCAATCGAGGGCACGTGTTTCTAAAGTGAGTAGGGTCGCCACAATTAAAACAAGCTCGAACATATGGGAACATGGGGTATTGGGGTTGTTGATATGTTTGGATCATGTTTTGAGTAGGGGGTGAGGTTTGGTTTTGAGAGGTGTGGCAAACCTTGCTCAAATGACCATAGCGTCCACAATTCGCACATAGTCGAGAAGGTAGGGTAGATGGATGGTGATAAAAACAGGTGTTACATTGAGGGTGAGGTCCAAGGTAAGGTTTCTTATTTGGGTAAGTTGAGTTGGGTGCTACTTGAGTGATTGGGATAGCTTGGAGGGGTACGGCTTGTGAGGCTGGTTGATTGCGTTGGGTGACAGCGAAAAGTTGCCCATCTCGTTTTCTCTTAGAAATGGGTTGAGAAGGGGATTCGGTTTGGGTGGAGTTTGAGGTTTCAGTTGATGCTTTATCCTTCTTCTTCTCCTCCTTGAAGTCCTTATTCCGTATGCGGTTCTCAGTGAGCTCTGTAGCTAACTCCATTGCTGCTTCCAAAGTTGCAGGTGTGGTACTTATTACAGAGTCTTGAATTTTTGAAGGAAGACCTCGAATGTAGTGCTCGATCAAACGGTAATGAGGAGTGAACAAGTTGGGAACCATTTGATTTAACTCGAGGAATCTTTTGTTGTATGTGGTGTGGTCGCCTTCCTTTTGCTTCAACGAATAGAACTCATCTTCTAGTTTCTTGATTTCGCTCCTTGGGCAAAACCCTCTTGTCATGATTTCCTTCAACTCTTCCCAAGTCAAAGTCATAGCATCTTCAACGCCTCGTTTGGCCTTCTCTGTATTCCACCAAGTAAGGGCTATTCCATATAAACGACCGGTAGCATATCGCACTTTGTGATCATCGGGGCAATCGCAATTTAGAAAAGTGTTCTCCATTTCTTCAAACCAATGGAGGAGAGCGGTGACACCTTCAGTCCATTCGTATTTCGGAGGGTCCCAGGATTTGAAATGCTTGTAGGTGCATTTAGTGGTAGTTGGGGGCGGGTTGATAACGTTTTGATTTTCTTGGTTGACAGGATTAGCGGTAAGTGCTTGTTGGACTTGAATTACAATGTTGGGTATTACGGCAGCCATTTGTTGAGCGATTAGGGCAGCCATGCGCTCGCGGGCTTTTCCTGCTCTCATCTTCCTATGGGCGAGGCTAGAAGACATCTACAAGGAATACATATCAAGAGTATGAGTTGGATATTTTTGGGATCATGGGTCGCACTTAGGAATGAACATTCATAAAATAAATATAGAAAAATAAATCTACTACATCCATAGGATGTCTTGGGCTTTGTTCGTAATTGGGCCTTGCATGCCGCCATACTTCACCTTCGTAATCAAGTGGGCCCCCATGAATACCGGGTTTTTCATATGGTTCGCATGTGTTAGCCTGGTTACGTACACTAAAACCCGGAGAAAATCGAGAAATATGTATGTAACGTATGATATTCGGAATGTATCCAGGTGTGGACACGGTGACACCTCAAAGTGGGGTTAGTTCGAACAACGTTTGGTGTGGCATGCTTTGGCCTAATAGGTCCTTTGTACTCTCATCGTTAGTCCCCAGGTAGGCAAACTGGTCCGTTATATTGGATTTATACGAATGTCAACCTAGACAGGACGTTCCGACTACCGGTACTGGTACCCTTACAGTTACTACATGCCCGTCGCAGAACTCACTTTGATGAGATTTGAAAAATGAAAAATGCGACAAAATCTTGAATAACGGAAGTATGAAGATGATTCGAATATGTGAACATTGAAATATGTATGATGAATATGTATGTAAGTATGTATCTTTGACTGTAAGTATAATCCACTATGTATCACAAAATGTAGTACCGGAAGTGTTTGCATGCATTTGTGTATGTAATAAATATGAAAGAAATAAACATCATGAGTTTGCATATAACCACATAAACAATTAAAATCTAATCAACTATAGTATAGGCTCTAAGGGTCTAATAACCTATCCTATATCCCTATAGTCAAAAGCTCTGATACCAATCTGTCACACCCCGACCCGCAGCGGAAAAGGGTGATCGGGGCATGATTGGGTTTTCATCAAAGCTCATGACATTTATTATAACGTTTCATATTTATTATTACAATTTAAAGAAGATCATACTATCATAATTACAACATGTTCTACACATCTTTCTAGACTTCATTGTTTTCTTCTAAGGCATTTCCTATGTTTTCCTTGCTTCATCCTGTTCACCTGTATCATGTGTAAAAATGGTTTTTGGATCAACAAAAGGTTGGCGAGTGAATCCTATGAAAAACATTTAAACAAGTTTATTGAATTGATTATAAAATAAAGTGCATAACCACATATGAGTAAATATAGATGTAAACTTATTCACAAAACACTTAATATTAAATAATGCACACACATACAATAATAGATTGTTTTGAGGCACGCGTTGTTCAACTCGTCTCCCACGAGGAACTGATGGGCCTAATGAATGAGTTTTGAGGCACGCGTTGTTCTACGAACTGATGGGCCTAATGAATGAGTTTTAAGGCACGCGTTGTTCAACTCGTCTCCCACGAGGAACTGATGGGCCTAACAAATAATTTGCATACAACTTGACAATATGTAATACATAACTACAAACAATATTTACATTCTAAGTTTAAATCATAATATGGTATGGCACGAGTTTGAATAAACGAATTAGTTTAAGTGACACATGATACACCCCAAAACGTGTAATAAAAAGGGGAGTTGTAAGATTCACTCACAGTGGTTGCGTTTCTTGGATTGATGATGAATGCGCACGAAATTGTATTTAACCACGAGAGAAACTAACCTAGATAATAACATAACGGTTCGGTAAATAAGCGGATTTTATTAATCAATTTTAGTAGGATTTTTGGATATATTTTTGTGAGTTTAAGGCTATTTTCTAACTTTAAAATGTTATTTTTAAGTATTTTTAATTGATTTTTAATTTAAATAAATAAATAAAAATAATAAAAAATGTTGATTTTTGACCGTTGACCGTTGACTTGTTGACCGTTGACTTGTTGACGGTTCGGTCGGTTATATAGTTGCACCGAGTGAGACTCGAACCCGTGACCTCCCGTACGCGTGCACGCAGCTCTACCAACTGAGCTATGTGTCTAACCCGAAATATTTCTGTTTTTAATTATATTTATACACTAATTAAGTTAATCCGAAAATCATTTATTTTAAAAAGGATTTAATGGTATCGACTCGGTGCTCTCCACAGGTCTCGAACCCGGGACCTGTGGTTTAGTTTGGCACACAGTCCACCGCTGGACTGTGTCTCTAACTTGGTAAATATTCCGGTTTTTATTATACTTAACATGATTCTGCGTGTGGATCCGGTTCGGTTTAAAAAAAGAACATTTTTATTACAGCGAGTGTGTGTGTGTCAAGGATCGAACTCGGGACGTATGCGTGTTTATTTGCACACAGTCCACCGCTGGACTGTGTGTCTAACCCGTTCATAATATTGATTTTAATTAATCTTATAACCTAAGCGACTTCGTCTTCTTCGTTCAAAACACAGACAATGATTAACCATGCTGTTATTTGTTAAATTAATTTAACGAACTTTATAAACAATTGCAATGTATTGAATAGAAAAGGGTTTGGGGAATGATTGTACCGAACTGATCGTCTTCTTCAGAAATCCGGCAAAGATCGTCGGCTCTGTTTTGTGAACTTCTTCTGTTAGGATCAATTAACAGTTTGAATGGATTAGATGTGAAATTGAACTACTGAGTAACGATTATCTGTAGGTTTAAATGATCATACCTGTCACACCCCGTCCCGCAGCGGAAAAGGTGATCGAGGCATGATTGGGTTATCATCAAAGCTCATAACATTTATTATAACGTTTCATATTCATTATTACAATTTAATGGGAAATATACAATCATAATTACATCATGTCCTAAACATCATTCTAGACTTCATTGTTTTCTTCTAAGGCATTTCCTATGTTTCCTTGCTTCATCCTGTTCACCTGTATCATGTGTAAAAATGGTTTTTGGATCAACAAAAAGTTGGCGAGTGAATCCTATAAAAAACATTTGAACAAGTTTATTTAATTGATTATAAAATAAAGTGCACAACCACACATGAGTAAAAATAGATGTAAACTTATTCACCAATCATTTAATATTAAATAATGCACACATGAACAATAATGGATCGTTTAGAGGCACACGTTGCTCAACTCGTCTCCCACGAGGAACTGATGGGCCTAATGAATGATTTGCAAAGAACTTGACAATATGAAATATATAACTACAAACAATATATACATTCTAAGTTTAGATCACAATATGGTATGGCACAAATTTAAATAAACGAGTTAATTTTAATGACACATGACACACCCCAAAACGTGTAATTAAAAAGGGGAGTTGTAAGATTCACTCACCTTGGGTGCGTTTGGTTGATGATGTTGAATACGCACGAAGTTGGATTTAACCACGAGTGAAACTAACCTAGATAATAACATAATGGTTTGGTAAATAAGCGGATTTTATTAATCAATTTTAGTAGGATGATTGGATATATTTTTGTGAGTTTAAGGCTATTTTCTAACCTTAAAAATGTTATTTTTAAGTATTTTTAATTGATTTTTAAATAAAATAAATAAATAAAAATAATAAAAAATGTTGACTTTTTGCGACCGTTGACCGTTGACTTGTTGACCGGTCAGACTGTGTAATTGTGTGCGCCGGGTGAGGCTCGAACCCGAGACCTCCCGTTCGCGTGCACGCAGCTCTACCAACAGAGCTACGTGTCTAACCCGAAATATTTCTGTTTTTAATTATATTTATATACTAATTGAATTAATCCGAAAATCATTTATTTCAAAAACAATTTAAATGACTCGCTCGGTGCTCTCCACAGGTCTCGAACCCGGGACCTGTGGTTTGGGTTAACACACAGTCCACCGCTGGACTGTGTGTCTAACTTGCTAAATAATCTGATTTTTATTATACTTATATACAAACTACATTATTTCATTTCTGCCTCATATAAAAAGTTTGATAATTGTCCGGACCGGTGCGGTAGTCCGGACTCGAACTCGTGACGTGTGCTTTAAACGTTCACACAGTCCACCACTGGACTGTGTGTCTATCTTGGTTATTATTCCGGTTTTTATTAAACTTAACATCTATATGAAATGAATCCGGTTCAGTTTAAAAACAAGGAACATTTTTATTAAGGCGAGTGTGCGTGAGACAAGAATCGAACTCGAAACGTATGCGTGTTTATTTGCACACAGTCCACCGCTGGACTGTGTGTCTAACCCGAGATATATCTTGATTTTAATTAAACATATACAATACTGAAACTTCATCTTCTTCGTTGGACTCAACCAGAAACGGAGTCTGACTGGTTCGACGACTTAATCATGTTCTTTAGTGTGTTGTGAGTAATTACGTGTGAGATAAATAAAAAGAATGAGAGATTAAGTGTTAGATATACCGAACAGTGGCTCTTCTGTTTCGCCGGAGAACTCCGATGTCAGCAGGTTGTTCCGGCGACGTGTGTCTTGCGGCAGAGGGTCTTCAGGGAGCTTGAGATGAGTGTGGGTGGCTTCGGTATGAGTTCTGGGTGTTCAGTAAGGCACAGAGGTGAAAGGCTCGGTTTTCCGGCGAGTTGCAGCAGTTCTCCGGCGAGTGAAATTATGTCGGGAAAGAGTGTGATTGTGAGCGAAAAAGCTAACAGAGGTTAGAGGGGGTATTTATAGGGCAGAACATTGACGAATTTAGTCCGATTTCCGTCTTGATTCGTCGGTTAATGATTTTCCGGCGGTTATAACTTGTGTCGCGGACTGGACATCGGTTATAACCGATGTAGTAGTTAATGTTTACGTTGAGTCAAAGGTAACCGACGGTGATTGACGAAATCGTCGGATTTTCCGGCGTCAGCGGATTTGGGCGCGCTGTTGACTGGGTTTGTTTTCTAAGATTCATTATTTCAATTAATTGTTTCGGTATCTTAACAAAAACCCAAAGTGGCGGAGTGGTTGAGCGCGTGTGTGTTAATGCTTTGTTTACCAGCTGACCCGGGTTCGAAACCCGGCAGCATTAATTTATTTTTATTTCATTAATTTTAATACTTTTTCAAATAAAATTTTTATAATCCAATATACTTATTAATTATGTATCGTTTAAAAATAATTTGGGCATTAAAAACGCCACGAAATTTTTAACTGATTGTTTGGTTAATAAACGGAGCGGGTTTGGTAAATCCGGTTTTTTACGGATGTTACAATACCGGTTAACAGCGAGTTTCTGGAAATTCCAGAAGTTTTCCGGCGAAAACAGAAAATCCGGCCATGTCGTCTGGGGTTGATTCTGGGTGATGGAGTGATGTTAGAATTTGTCTAATAATGGAATGAAACAGAAAAGTCGAGGTAATTACCGTGTAGATGAAAGTCTCGGTTTTCCGGCGACTTGCAGAGATTTTCCGGCAAGTGAAATTGATTGAAGAATCGGTGCGATTTTGAGCGAAAAGTTTACCAGAGGCTAAGGTGTGCATTTATAGGGAAGAATATCGATGAATTGGGTCTGATTACCATCTTGATTCGTTGGTCAGCCGTTCTCCGGCGGTTACGACGGATGTCGCGGAACTGGACGTCGGTTATAACCGATGGCGTCGTTAATTCTTACGTTAAGTCAAAAGTAACCGACGATAATTGGCGAAATCGTCGGGTTTTCCGGCGTCAGCGGATTTGGGCGCGCTGTTGTCTGGGTTTGATTTCCAGATTTATTATTTGTATTAATTGTTTCAATATGTTAACAAACAACACAAGTGGCGGAGTGGTTGGATGGATGTGAGTTAAGGCTTTGGATGATTCTCTCGGCTGACCCGGGTTCGAAACCCGGCTTAAGCATTTAATTTTTTTTTCACTATTTTAATACATTTTCAAATATAAATTTTATATTCTAATATACTTATTAATTATGTATCGTTTAAAATTAATTTGGGCATTAAATACGCAACGAAATTTTTAACTGGTTGTTCGGTTAATAAACGAAGCGGTTTGGTTAACCCGGTTTTTTACGGATGTTACACTTAACATGTATAGCGCTATGGGAGTAACGCACCGCCCGCATTCTAGAGGTCATTTAAGTTTTATTCTATTTTTGCGGTACACGCGAGGGTTGACTTATAGATTACAAGCCATATTTACATAAATCTTGTATTCTAGCTTAACATGTGGATTCATTTAAACCTTTTTTAACTTATGCTATATCAAACTTGTGTACTCGCCAATACTTGTTGTATTGAACTATACTTTTAAAATGTTGCAGGTTAAAGATGTTGATTATGATGGAACTTAGTCGGGATGGCTTAGAAACACACGTAGAATGCTAGGATTTATGTTGTTGAATTGATTGTATTTGAAATTTCATGTTGTACTTGACAATATTGTTATGAAATGAAACGGGTTTGACTAAATTATTGTAGCAAATAGTGTTATGATGCCTTGAGGAATCTAT
This sequence comes from Scalesia atractyloides, assembly GCA_947069175.1. NCBI lineage: Eukaryota > Viridiplantae > Streptophyta > Magnoliopsida > Asterales > Asteraceae > Scalesia > Scalesia atractyloides. The sequence goes on from CAMTDV010000023.1 coordinate 91,140,304, forward strand.
TTCGTCTCACTCCGATGTTTCCGCCATCGGTTGGTGTGTGACAATACAAATTAACATATAACCGTTGTGGATTTGGGTTAATTAAGGCACAATTTGCTTTGTAGATTGATTTTGTGAGGAAAAGAATGATTAGGGTTTAGGAAGACTGAGATCTGATTTTATGAGAAGAAGGTGAATTTAAGTGTGAACATTAATTGAATGTATTTTTACAATAATGTCATTTTTAGTCTTATATTGTGGTTTCCTCCTCATTAAAACCTTCGGTTAATCTTAGCCATTAATTTATGATGATCTATGGATGAAAATTATTCTTATTATTTTTACAAAATCTTTGTTCTTAAGATAAACTTTCCCATATATATATATATATATATATATGGGTATTTTGGTCATTATATTTGAAACTAACAAAAAGAAATCTGAAAATGTTAGTGAATTTGACAAACATTTTTAAAATACTGAAACTCCAAAGCATCATATTTATAACATTTTCAACTTTGGGCTAAGAGTATCGGATTAAGCCTGCCGCTTTTAGTTTGTTTAAGGACCTTAGATATAATCTGGCCTTTTAACGAATAAATTTTCTTGTTTATGTCCATCAATTAAGAAAATTGTTCTACTTGTGCTTGTTTATTAGGAATGGGAATATATCCGTGTTTGTTTATCTTTCTTGGTTAATTTACTAAACAAACGCCACTTAACGAACACTACTTTGATTAGGTGATTACTGTGTTCTTGTATCATGTCCGTCCGTTCACTCGTTAGTCGGAAAAAATAGTCGTGTTGTTAGTTCGTTGTCTTGGTTCTATAGTTTGAATAGGTTGTGGCCAGATGCCACTCATAACTAATAAATAAATTTTAATACGTAACGTAAACAAATAAGCATATACAAACAATACCAAACATAAATTTAAAAACGGGAAAAACGAGATACATTTTCATGTCCAAAATAAACATAGAAAAAGAATACCGAACATAAATTAACAAGAACAACAAGATACATTTTCATGTCCAAAATAAACCAGTAAAAGATAAAAGAAAATTTCAAATCCGTAGACAAGTCTCCTACTTGTTAACCCAAATAACATCTTCGTAACCTTTCACTCCAATGAGCATCCATTCATTGCGGATCGTCTGAGCTACCACAAAAGCAAATCAGAATGTCCCAACTGCACACAATCACCATTAACAAACAAAGTCAACACTTTAACCTAGTCAAGAATTAACTAGATCTGCATCATATTTTTATAATAGTTTTTGTAAAGGTTTATTGAAGCCTTGGACCAACTCTACAAAAATGACAAACCACATGAGCCAACCATGCATTTAACTCTTCTTTAATTAAATCATGATTACCTGAATGGCTTGATAACATATAAATCACCGATACTAAAAAACACACAGCCAACATGTACATTCCATCAAGCAAAAACATGCATGATCATGTACGTTCAATTACGCGAATGAAAGATGTATATACTACATCGACTTTCATGCATTCAGATAATCTTTAATCCCATTTATTAATTTACAATCATGAAAATAATACTTAAAACAAATTTAAAGATTCACCTAAACTGTTCTACCTTTGTAAAACTAAGAACAGTAATTCTATAGCAAGTGTTAATTCCAAAGAATCATGATTTGCCCTATTAGCTAAATCCAACATAAAACATAAACTTCTATCATATATGAGTTGAACCGAATCATCAAAGTACTGTTTAAAATATACATACAGGTTTTTGTATTATCCAACTCAAAGTCAAAAGTTCTCTCCAACCAGGGGCGGAGCCATGATTTGTTGTAAGGTTCAAGTTCACAGTTTTTGCTTATATGCAACCAAAAACTGAGTGACGGATTACCCCATGAAAACAATTTGTGTGAGAGGATTACCAATTGATGTATTGTCTCAGTAGTGTGTGTCTGGCATACACGAATTGAAGGGAGTTCATAGCAAAATGAGTGTGATTACAAAAAATATTCATCATTATAAAAATATCTAGGAAATACATTTGATTGAAAAAAATATTTACCAAATGATCATAGATTTTAACCCCTAATATTTTGTATTTTTTCATATTCTTTTTTTACTTTTTTTTCTTTTTAATTAACCCGGCCATTATTCTTTTCGGTTTATCGTGGAAATGGCGGAAAGGCCCGGAGAGTGTTATAGAAATTATAGAATTAGTTTGGCTTATTAGATCTCTGGTTTCGGTCTGGTTATCCAATCTAAGTGGCAGATGGAAATGGAACAGTGAGTCATCGGGTGAATTCTCGGTAAGAGCGGTTAAACGGCTTCTTTCAAAGGGGTGGATCATAGTAACAACTATGTCATGAAATGGTGCAAGTTGGTTCCGCTTAAGTGTAACGTATTTATGTAAAGAGCCGAAATGGGTAAAATCCCTACTACCCTTGCATTGAGGAACATGAATATTGATGTTGAAGATATGTTATGTCCTATGTGTGAATCGAGAGAAGAAAGTGTTGACCACTTGCTCTCCAGATGCATCGTTGCGTCCAGGGTTTGGCACCATATCACGTCGTGGTGCAAGTTTCCGCAATTCATATGCGGATCGGTTAGAGAGCTTCTGGAAGTTGATGATACGGTTGGGTTATCAGGTGTGACGAAAGACGTTTTCCAAGGGATCGTGAGCGTCTATTGTTAGAGCATTTGGCGATCGAGGAACAAGTTAAGATTCGAAGACAAACAAGTTCGGGTTGTAGACATTATTAATGAAATTAAATCGGTCGGGTTTTTACGGATTAAAAGTACATGTAAATCGAGGTCTTTTTCTTGGACCTATTAAGGTAACTTTGTAAAAATATGTAGGTTGTGCTTCCGTAGCCACCCCTTGTTATGGGTTGGTTCTTTAATCCAGTTTATCATAAAAAAGGATTGTGAATTAGTTGATTATTTATTTTCCTTATTTATTGCGATATATCTACATTTGAACCAATTATTTTTATTTAATTCTTTCCTTCAGAAATATGATTTGTAGATTTATATATAATTAAACATGTCTAGAAGGGTATCTTTATGATACAGGCGTGAAACACAGATACTATCAGGGTGTGTATGGTTTCGCAATTACCCTCAACCAAAGCCAAAATTGAAGATATCGTTTACTCTATTTTATTAACCAATTAGTTTACGGTTTATTCAGTTAGATTAACAATTTTTGGTTTGGTATTTCAGTTAATAGCTAACATCAAACTTTAAGTAAAACTTTTACTTACAAATACATTAAATTGAGGTTTAATTACATGAAATGGATATATAAATACTTTAAATGAATGTATAAAATATAAAATACATGAACTAGGTGTATAAAAGATATAAAAAAACCGATAACCGTTTTTTGGTTAATTTAGTTTCAGTTAATCGGTAATCAGTTAATCTAGTGATTTCTATTCGATTTCGTCCGTTTTAGTTCGGTTTCGGTTAGGTTAACGATTACTTTATTGCTCACTCTTAGATACCGCCAATCATGTATCCCATCAAATTTTAAATAAAAAAACTATACCAAAACAATATTCCAATTAAAAAGAATAAAATACTTATTTTATGGTATAATTTAAAACAAATGCATGGTAATTAGTTTTCATAATGCGATAAAGTGTAATAAAGATGCGAATTTAAATGTAATTAGTATTTAAAAAACTAATTTGCCTCATTTTTAATGTTTATACTTTTTGCGTTAAAGTAAAAAAATGGTTCTTTAACTTTTAGGTATCATAAAATATTATTTTTTTAGCATTATATATAGTATAGATAATGTTGAGGTTTGGTTGTATTAGTAACTACTATTTTGTTAAAAAAACAAATTTATTTTTTTATTTTTTATGGTTAATTACCATTTTACCTCTGAATTGCCACCCGTCTAGGCCTAATTCAGGGGTAAAATGGTAATTAACCACCTGAGACCATTTCAGCTCAGAATGGTTAATTACCATTTTATCCTTGACTTATGCCTAGACGGGTGGCAATTCAGGGGTAAAACAGTCTTTCGCCATTTATGCTAGACGAGTCGTCTAGGTCTAGACGCCCCGTCTATGCATCGTATATGACTAGCCTGGCTAGACACACAGCCACATACACCCTCAAAGCTTAAACACACACAGATACGTACATACATCATTTGAGCGTATTTGGACCGCATTTTTGGCGAAATCAAGCGTCTCTGGTATGTATTCGAACCTATACTTCAATGATCTTTGATGTATTATGCATTTAGACCGTAGATTGTGTGTGAATTTGATGATTTTTGGGGTTTAGGGGTTTTGTTCTTCATGTATTTGGATTTTTTGTTGAACAAGACGGGACGTCTACCCTAGACGACCCAGTAGACGACGAGATTTATTTTTTTCTTGTATTTAACTTATATATTTTTTGTTTTAATATTATGTGTAATTACTAGATTATTACAATTAATATGGGTAATTGTTATTATTTGTGTTATATTGTTATTATTATTATAGATTGATTATGGACGAGCTTGAAGGTTAGATACACGGGGCTCCACATCCGCATGGTCCGCTATGGGTTCCGTCAGCGCCGGCGGATCCGCTACACGGCCACCCGCATCTCGAGTTCCCACCCGACATCGAGGCCGCGCTTTTTTGCAGGAAGCTTCGTCGGATGCACGTCGGATTGCACGCCGCGGTCGACTAGGATGCGATCGAGGCGTTTGGTGAGACGCTTCGTTCCCGTTGATTCACCGTGGCACCGTCTGTTTGACTTAGCTGGCACGCCGAGTTATAGGGAGCACGCTCATCGAGTTCCTGTCAACATTCACGTTTCACCCTCCACGGGTCGACCAGCGCCTCCCCAGCCACAAGCTCCTCCCCCTCCGCCTAAGGTTTCCTTTAGGCTTGCCGGTGTGTGGCGTTCGATAACGCTTGCTGAGTTTGCCGTTCATAGCGGTATATACCTGTAGGAGATTGCTACGGATGTTTATACGCAGGGGCTAGTGTGGTGGTGGACAGACCCACTCTTTTGGATTTTGGGAGGTGGTCGCAGGGCATGACACTTGGGAGCATATCAGGGCGAATGGGAGGATTTCACACGTTGACGACCCGTTATACATTTACGTACGTTTATTATAGTAATTATATGAATATTATTGTTATAAATTAATTTTCGTATTTCGCTAACACTATGTGCAGATATCTTCATCGGATGCTCGCTACGTCTATTACCGCTCGCAGACACAGCCGAGAATGGTGTACAAGCACCGACAAATTTTTCTACTATTGCCTACTGTACAGGAGGCCGTGCGCACTTGCGCACGGTCTCGCCCGGTACTTCGCCTCCGCCCATCACCGGCAAGAGCGCGGATTTTTGTATGGCGGGGTGTACGTCACCGTGATTGTCCTGTCGTTTGGTCATCTGCCGAAGACAGACCCACACTTGGGGCCGACCATACCCACACTTGGGGATGAAGCTGGTGAAGAGGTTCGGTGTGCTCGGTGAGCGGTTCAAAACCCGCGCAGGTGAGCCATGGATTCCGGAGGCGCTGCAGGATCACTTCGATCCAGTCTATCCGCTGGAAGATGAGGCAGCGGGCGTTCAGGAGCCTCCGGTGGATTTAGACGGACCGACACCGCCACCGCCACCACACCTCCCGGGGCGCCCCAGTTTCCGCAGCACGTTATTCCAGGTCATGCCCCGGGAGGTGTAGCATACACACACTTACGAGCCGACGTTGACAGGTTATGGATCTCATGGACTGGGTGGTTCGGGAGTTACAGGATAGACAGAGAGAGACGGGTTACCTCCCATACCACTCCCACCACCCCGAGCACCACATCATCAGCAGCAGCCAGATCCCGACTCTGACTCGTGCGTATAGATGTTTTGTATTTAGTATTCAGCTGTACAAATTCATATTATGGATGTACAAAATTATGTTATATATGTTATATTTAACTTTGTTTTCAGTTATTCGATTACTATATGATTGCTTGTGTTAAATCGACATTGAAATGTAATACCGAAACATAATAATTTTCAATATATTAAGTAATATTTACACGATATAATATTTTCATTTTTCTTAAAATGTTCAAAACAATATTAAATTTAATTAGTATAATTTAAAAAAATAAAATGTAAAAATAATGAAGTATTTAAACGATCGAAAACGTTAACTTATTTTTATACAAAAAAAATAAAACTTTTTAAAAACTGTTAAAATTACAAATCTCAAATTAAACCACCAAATAAACATCAACCTCAAACAACAATCAATTTACCCGACCTAAACACCCATTTTTCAACTAAAAAAAACCATGTTCCTAGACGGGTCGTCTAGATATAGACAGCACGTCTACCCCCATAAATTTCTACGCCCTGTCATTCACATGCTTACTCCTAGAAATCAGTGCCTAGACGGTCCGTTTAGCCTTAGACGACCCGTCTAGAGCACCAAAGGTGTCCAAATAGACAGCAGGGTGTCCAAATTTTTATAAATCATGTTTAAAAGTTTCCAATAAAATTTATAAAACAAGGCATCCAATTGATTAATAGAAAGTGATTTAATTTTAGTGAGTTATTGCAATTTTAATCATCATATATCTTTCTTATTGATAGAAAATACGTTATTTTTTATATAATTATGCAAAATCACATCTTCTGATTTTAATCGTATTATTAGTTTGCTAAATCTAATTTCAAAATTTTATTTAAATTGTTCATGGAGATATTCAAATATGTGACTTATATTTTTTAGTAACGTCTTGAGTTAGTTTTGTGTTGGTTAAAGACCTAATTCAGTTGATATTATAAACAAATTAAAATAATATACACAAAGGTAGAGAGCGAATTCACAATTTTGGTAAACAATCAAATAAAAAGAAGAAATTGATTGTAGAACACACAAAAAGAAAACGGAAAAAGAATTATGGTTTGTGAAAAATTATAATAGGCTGATTGAAGAGAAAAATTAAAAAAAAGTAATTATCATGAGCTGATACTACACCTATTTAGTAAATACTTTTTTCTATGAATTTGATATATATTTAAAAAAAAAGTATTAATTAATTAACAAATCTCCGAAGAACACCGATTTGTTTAAACGTATTTTTGATTACAAAAGTGTGGGAGAGCTGGAATAAATGGGAACCACCGAAATGCTCAAAGGTTCGACTAGCTCGAAAAAAGTTATAAGTGTTGTAGCATTGAGTATGGTATGGCATATTTGGAAAGTGAGACATGATAGAGAATCTAATCGTGATATTACCCAACCTAATAAAATGGTAGAAGAAATAAAGGTAAGCTCGTTTTTATGGCTAAAAGGAAGATCCAAATTAACGAACTTGAGGGCAAGATAGTGGGAGTTTAAAGTTGGAGATGTAATAGCGTAGCTTTATTGTTTGTTTTGTTCTCCTTTTTTTATTTACTGTATGCGTACTTAGTTTTGGGTTTCCTTTCTAGAGTTGTTTAATTACCACTTTGAAAATTGACGTTCAGAAAAAAAATTACCACTTAAAAATTCTTCATGGTCAGTGAGTTAGATATTTTGTTTTTTATAGAGTTTTATTATTAATGAACGCATAGATGAATTTGAATACACATAAAAGCATTTTTACATTTCTTACGTAGTATCATATTATTAATACAAATATAAAACGTGTTACTGTATTCTCATACAACTTTTTTGACCGGCAAATTTGAATCACTTACGAATAACTAGAGTATCATCGTGCCACTGGAGGAACCACCCGATTATATCCATCTCCACTAAACTATAATGTCCATACACCAATTCGGGTGGAAACCCAATAAATCTGAGAATACCCCTCTCGGGGAATGAAACCCACACGACCTAATGGTTTCTAAGCCTTATCTCACTCATAAGATACCATTAGACTATATATTGTTTGTTACTCTTGATTTAATTATTCATTTTTAATTAATGTTTATCGAGTTGTTAGGTTACATAATAATAGGTAGTATGTTATTATTTAATTAAGTGTCATGGTCTAGTTGGGATAGGTTTAGGTAACTAGGTGATCAAGTACATTTAGCGTAAATAGATGATTTACGGTCATTATAATGGCTGGTGGTTTGATTTTAATAAAAGAAAAGAGTCGTGAGTGTGTTTCTCACAATATCCTGTTATTCGTTTGTTGTTTTTGATCCGATTGTTCCAACATATATAATGTCATGCGCATATTCTCACACAACTAAATGCATGAATGAGTAATCTAGAGAGGGGAGAATTTGATAATTACCAACAACAGAAGGCCTTTCGTAGAACTCCTCGTTGCTGATCTTGCTGCTGCTGCTGCTGAGGGGCATCCTTAGGAACAGGATTAGTGGGGTATCCCAGTGGCGGTTGCACTGCTGGATAACCTATAAGAATCGAACATTATTCCTTAATTTACTAGTGAATTCATAAACCATACACTAAAAGAAATCGCTATTTTGTGGCGACCTTTGTCGCTATTTTTAGTGGCGACCTTAGCGGCGACACGTGGCCGCTAAAGCGTCGCCGCTATTGCTGGGACGCTATTGCTCTTCGTGTCGCCGCTAAAGGTTACCGTAGCCGCTATTGCCCTATTTTGTCTTTAGTGGTTTTGGCGGACAATCAATAGCGGCGACATGTTGAATCCCGCTATCGCCGCTAATGGTCTAACATTTGTCACCGCTATTGCCTGTTGAATCCCCAACCGTCAGATCTAGAAAATGATCAGCGGTTGGGGTTTGGTCTGAGGGGCCGGGACACGGATCGACCAATAGCGACGACACTTGGCCTGTCGCCGCTAATGGTGTCGCCGCTAAAACCGGTGGTTTCTTATAGTGATAACTCTTAAACTTCTTAAATAATATATACACTAAACAAATCAATTCAAATGAAAATACAAACCGTAAAAACAACAACAAACCTTCTGGAAGAGGAGCACTGACAGGGGGTTTGCTTTCATTGTTGTAACTCATGATAAGCTGAGGAGGAGCCCTGACAGGGGGTTGGCTTTCATTGTTGTAACTCATGATGACAACGTTGCAGATGAGTGGGTGTTGAAGGAAGGACTGGGGGTTTTATAGAGTCGGATTGGGTGTTGATCAAGTACTGTGGAATTTCAACATAATTTCAATTTAAATTTAAATTAAATAATATAATATATTTATTTCAGTTCCAACACTACATATATTATTATTTTTTATTTATTTAAATTAATTAAACATCTAGTGCAAGACTGTGTAATGGGATCATGCCCGCCGTTAAGCCGAAGAGAAACACTTTTCCATGTTTCAGTTGGTAATTGTGATATATTAATGCATAGTTGCCCAATCCTCAATTGATCTCTAATGGTAAGGTAATGTGTATATTAGAGGTTGATTTTATAAAAAAAATTATAAAAATAAATTTGGTATGTTTTTTAGGCTTTTTTAGTTAGTTTTTTTGGTTTGTCATTTATATGTAGTTTTCTCATGATTCTCTCCCTATGTATATATGTAACTATGTATATGTATATATATATATATATAATATATATATATATATATATAAGGTAAGGATAGTGTAAAAAGGGCCTAAAGTGTGAGAAGTGTAAAAGTGTTTTAAACTATTAGATCTTTGATCTAATGGTTAAGATCAATAGGGACCAAATTGTAAATTGTGTTTTAATTATTTGGATGATTCGAAAATTGTAGGGGTAATAGTGTCTTTTTATATGTTTCAAATAACACTATATAACATTATACATCCATCTTAGACTTGCTACCAGAAATATTTAAAACTATAACACTATATCACACCATACATCCATCATAGACCTCTTACAGAATACATAACACAATAACACTACATAACACTATATATCCATCATAGACCTGCTACCAGAAATATATAACACTATACATTCATCATAGACCTGTTACAGAATACATAACACTATAACACTATATAACACTATACATCCATCGTATACCTGTTACAGAGAAAATAACACTATACATTCATCGTAGACCTGTTACAGAAAATATAACACTATATAAAACTGTATAAAAACCTTCATTCTGCAACCATCCCTATATAACACTGTATAAAACCCTTATTCTGCGATTTTCATAAAATATAATTGATTAACGATAACTCATATAATCTTAATAGATCTTAAAAAAAAATCAAATTCGTCTTTCTATAATAATGGGTGGCGGTTATGGAAGTTTATCAATTAATTAAATCAATGAGAAAATTACTTGTTTACCCTTTTGAATTAATTTAGATTGAGGACACATGTCATCTCCATAATATTTCTCACACTCTCACACTTTAGGCCCTTTTTACAAGATCCTCTACATATATATATACATACATATATATATATATATATATACATACATATATATGTATGTATATATATATATGTATGTATATATATATGTACGTATAAGATTTCGTGTAGTGTTCGTGTTTAACTGTTTCAATTTTGTGTCTTATCGTGTTAGGGGCTTAATAAGTAAGGTTGACACGTTATGCCAGCCCTTAAGTCTAAGTATCGATATTATTATGCTAATCACATTTTGTGTGGAATAGTTTTATACTTTCATTTTCAGTTCCAACACTAGATGAATTATAGTCGTTACGTAAGCCCAAGTATATTATGCAAATCACTTTCTGTGAGGAATAGTTTTCAGCTAAAATTTTATTTTTATATTTATTTTAGAACAGTTGGTTTAAACCCCCAATCCAAAATTTAATGTGTGGCTATAATTATGGAAAATGCGTTTAAAGGCATGGAAATAGAAAAGTCAAGACCGTCGCAAATATCTAGATGGTTTACAAAAGACAAGTGAGGATTGTGAGGCTGATTTTTCTTTGAAGTGAGTATTCCGTCTGGTGTGGGCGAGGGGCAAAACTCTATTGATAGAGCAATGGAAGTGAATAGTAATTTTGATTTTGATTTGTTTTGATAGACCTACTTTGGAGGTTATCTCCCTTTAAAACACGTATCTTCACTTTTCATTTATTATTATTTTTTTTGCAAATCTTTCTGATTCTTTTTTAAATAATTTTATAATTTGTAATATTTTTTTTAACTGTGTAGAGATTTTTCTTCATAGAATATTTTAATACAAGTAAAAAAATCATTTGTTAAATTCTTAATATACATATGAAAGTAATGCTAGAAACAATTCAATCACTCTTGTATATATTATATGGTTAAAGAAAATAATTGATGTTCATCTGAGATTGAAAACTAAATTTATATATTATATATTGAAAACTAAATTTATATATTATATATATTGTTGGTGAAGCTTCAAAAGCTGCCTAGCTTTGGTTAGCTACTTAATTAAAAGAAAAATTCACATGGCTGGTTACGCCAAGCTAAGCCACACCACATCACGCCCCGTTCACATCTTACTTTTTTTCGGGTAGCCTGACAAAGACCACAATTATAAAGCCCCCAACCCAAATTCTCACACACCCCACAGCCTTAAGGTGTGGGTAGCGAGAGCCTCCTGGCACTAAAGTTAGTAATCACAAAAATATGCCCAAAGCCACGTTCTCATTCCCCATTAAGGGTATACATATTCACACACCCATCTGCCTATTTGGACACCTTCTAAACGGGTCGTCTAGACCTAGACGGGGCATCTAGGGTTCCTTTCTCTGACCACATTCCTGCCCTCGTACAATGTCAAATTAGTCATATCAGACGCGGTGTCTAGCCCTAGACGGACCCCGCAGACGACCTGGCCAAGACGGGTCGTCTAGGCCTAGACGGCCCGTCTTGGAGGTTGATTTTGACTTTGGTGGTCTGCATGCATGTGAGTAAAGGAGTAAAGTGATACGCCCCATCTAGGTCTAGACGAGGCATATGTTTCTTTGTTAAATAGAGCCATGCAGAGCATTTGATATCACAGAAATTTTGCACTTCGTCGGAATTCTCTGCGTCTTCTTCTTTGGCTTATATTACTTCATCTGATATCATTTTAAGGTGGTGAAATATCATCATACTGGGACGACACTATTTCTTTGGGCCGTATTCTAGCGAGTCATGGGTGCCTGAAGCCAATTCGGTAACAGTTATTAGGTTAAACTAGTTGTTTTTTTAATTATTTACTAATGATGATATTGTTGTTAGAGGGAGACCGTTGTTCCCAATTCTAACGAGCAAAGAGGAGGTTGTGTCAAGTGTACAAGGAAATCAAAACAGACCGTTTATAGATTTGAACGAGCTTCCTCCCGTTGATGAAACATCCCATGTAGACGACTCGTACCAAGTTGATGCACCATGTTATCCTGCGTAACATGGGTTTCCAAATTATGGATACGGGTGTGAATACTCGTACGTGCAACAACACGTTGATGGATACGGAGGAGACTGTTACGAAAGTTACAATGCAACACATTCTTTGTACGATCAACAAGTCTATCCTGATGGTGGAGGTTATGGTGGTGAGGCACCCGCATGCGTAGGCAATCCATACCTCATAGAGACGGTATCAAAACTTATTTATTTATGTTGGGAAGTTGAGTAAACATAAAATCTAACATAACACTATCGATTTTACAGGTTTTCAATTCTCTAGATGAGCTAAAAAAACTGGGCATGGAAACGGCAAAGGCGGATGGTTTCGTTATTGTGACCCGACGATCAAAGAAAATTGGTGGAAGGACCAGGAGGGTATGGCTTGAATGTGACCATGGTGGTGAGCACCATACTACAACAATGGTTAGAAAAGCTGGAAGCAAGAAAACCGGTTGCCCATTTTACCTGGTGGTTGTGCGAGACCATCCGTATGAAACATGGGGGATTAAAGGGGGAAAGACTGAACATAACCACGAACTCTGTCAGGACCTGTCGGGCCACGCGTTTGTGCGAAGGTTTGCTCCCGACGAATACAGATTGATCGAGAAGTTGATAGCATAAAACATGGAGCCGCGTAGAATTTTTCAAACGATAAGGAAGCAGTTCCTCGACAGTTTCCATGTTTGACGTTCAAAACGCAGTTCAGAAGATTAGGTCCGAACAAAGATACGGACTGATTCCCATGCAGTTGCTAGAAAACATCCTTATTACAAACGGATTTATTTACGAGACACGGGAGGAACCCGAAAAAAGGTCGTTACAGAGATCTTCTTTGTTCATCCCTACTCTAGTGAAATGTAGCGTGCGTTCCCACACGTTTTGCTGATCGATTCCACGTACAAGACGAATGTATACAACATGCCATTTGTTTAGATAGTTGGTATGACGCCCACCAACTATTCGTTTTGTATCGCGCATGTCGTTATCTGCAAAGAACGTAGTGATAACTTTGTATGGGTGCTTGAGAGGATCAGGTCAATGTTGGACGAACGTATTGAGCCACATGTTATTGTAACGGATAGAGACCTGACCCTAATTAACACGTGTTCTAAAGTTTTTCCAAACGCCTCTCGATATCTCTGCAGATTTCACATTAAACAGAATATTTGTAAGCACTACAAGAGCGCATTCACATAAGAAGATTGGCAAAAAGTTTTGTCATCCTAGGGGAGATTGTGTAAGTCTCCATCAATACCCATATACGAGTACAACTTGCGCAACCTGCAAAAGCGATTTGTGGAGTGCAAACATTCAAGTAAGTTTTTTTAATAAAATGTGACCTACCTATGTACATTTAACTAATTATTGATACCTTTTAGGGGTGTTTAGTACGTGTATGATAACAGGCTGAAAGACTACAAGCAAATGTTTGTCTTTGCGTGGACTGATCAGAGTCGCAACTTCGGGCAGCGTACCACAAACAGAGTTGAGAGTCAACACACGAATATAAAGAGATACGTCCAAGATAGGAGCTCGGTGGACCGTATAGTAGGTTGTGTTAAGGATATAGTTGAAACACAATACGGCGAAATAAGGAGGAGCTTTGGAGAAAGCATTGAAAAATAATGAACCACCACAAAAACCCGTTATTTGACCACCTACGTGGAAAAGTTTTCCATACAGCGCTTGACTTGTTGAGTGGAGAGCTACTTAGGAAACTAGACGTGTTGTAGCGCTTGCATTCATATTGTGGATGTCAGATGTGGTACAACTGTGGGTTGCCGTGTGCTTGCAGGCTGGAAAAGTACGTACGTGCAGGTAATACTTGCTAAACGTGAAGCGATGTGTGTTTTACTTGTCCGTATCATGTGACTTTAACCGTGCATTGTTCTAACCGTGCAGAGCGTCCGATTCAACTCGAAGACGTAGACATCTTGTAACGCCCCAAAAATCTAATTGTGCATACATATATGTATTATTTGAATAAACTACAAATAATAACTAGGAGTATGAACTTAATTAGAGTATAATGGAAATTCTAACTAAAAAGAGTAAGTTTTTAACCTTTTAAAAATGAATGTTCATACTTGAGGGACCAACAATGGAGAGAATGAAAGTTAATTTATATAATAACTAAAAAACACACACCACACACAATTAGTGTGTGTGATGGTCGTCTGGAACAAGAAGAAAAAGGGGAAAACCCTCTTAGTTCACAAAATCAAGAAATTAGAAGAGGAATCATGGCCACATTCACTGCATGAGCATGTAGTTTGATCATCTAAGCACACTAGAATACTTGGTAAGTAGAATTTTATGTTTAGATGATTTTTGTATGAAATGGGTTTCTGAGAAACCCATGAAATTATGCTAAACTAGAATGATAATGAGTGAGAATCATGCTTGAAATTCTGATTACTATGATGTTTTGATGAAAAAACCCATTTATTGTTGTGCTAATGTGAAGATGATGATGATGATGAATGTCTTAGTTAGTGTAATGATCATGTATAAGTTTGTTTGTAGTGAATATTTGTAAATGAAGTTCAATTAGTATTGAAGTTTGTGAATTTAGTTAAAGATGATGATTTTGACATGAACTAGTAAGGTTTGAGCATAAGATCCTTGTACATCTTGCTTTGTTTATTATTCGCATACCAAGTGTTCGATGAAATGCCTTGAGTAGTATTTCTTATGTAAAGATGATGAATCTACATTAATATGTAGTTAAATGATTTAGATTGGAGGAAAATGTGATTAGTTGATTAATATGTAATGTAAATATGAGATAGAAGCATGGAATTGAAAGTATGAGTATGACATTGTAGGAGTGAAGAAAGAGGACAAGAATCGATCCGGGTCGCAAACAAAACAAGACAAAGGTAAGTTCGTATGAACTTCATTTACTTTAATACAATTCAAGATAACATTTTATTATACTGCTTAAATTGTAAGTGGTAATATACTCATGGTAAATTGATGATTTGAGCTTGAAATATTTATTAAGAATGGAAAGGTAGAAGATAGTTTAAACCCATTATTAACGGTAAGAATGGATAGAAGATTAAGGATAATTTTTTTTGAGCATGATATGATTCATTGTTAATCAAACCAAGGAGAAAGAATTATTATTACAAAAATGAAATGGTCATCGTGCGGACTTGGTATGAACGAGTCAAATAGTCCAAGTTTATAAATTATGAGAATGTTTCGGATATTAACCCAGAAAGAATGGAATGGATGAAAGGTCAAACATTAGAATGATGATGAAATGGACGAAAGGTGAACTTGTTGAAGTATAGTTATGAAACAAGTGAATTGAAAATACAAAGTATGTTATAGAAGTATAAACAAGCTAACGAGCCATATGACAAAAGAATGCTAACGATGTAGTTTAAATGATTTTTATAAGTACTTACTAATTATGTTTTTTTCTTTTGTAATGTGAATGATAGGTAAATCGCATGCTTAGGAATGGCCGCTCGAAACAAACACATCTTGTGGCACTCTTTGTGCTTCCGGATATGTTAAGTGATAAATGGGTCAAAAGTCCTTTTGTTATAAATGTTAACTAAATATTTTCGAATTTCCTTAAGTAGGTTGGGTACTTGTATGTTGTTACGCTAGTTTCGAAAAGCACTCATGTCAGATTTGTGTAGATGGTGTTTACTTGAACTAGCAAAACAGGGGCATTTTGGTAAATTATGTAAAATTTGAAGGGAAGTTTAAAACTTTAACGTTTTTCTCCGACTTTCGACTTTATCAAATTTTGGGCCTTACAAGTTGGTATCAGAGCCAAGGTTTGAGGGATTCGAGTATAAGATCTAGGGTACTTGAACTCAAACCGAGAGCTCACGCAAGTGTGTGTTCGTTCCGAGACGCAATCCAGTATCTTTTAAATTTTTTTCATACTTATACTTTAAAGATTTCAAATGAAAGGGAATTATGAAAGTCTTGATAGAACAACTTGAGTAGGAAGGTTACAGAACATTATAGAATGATACGAGGCTAATAAAGGGTCAAAACGGGTTCAAACATGAATTTTTTAGCTGTTAAAGCTATTTCAGCGTCTGCAGATCATATGGGGCGTCGGCGACGCCACCACTAACTCCCGACGCAATAACCTACTGTCTACGCTACAACCTCAGTGACGCATGAATCTAGACCCCGTCGGCGACGCCACTTATGGTCGTCGCCGACGCCACTTCCCGTATAACTTTGGCAGTTTTATTATTTTGTTATGCCAAGGCTCCCAAACTTGTCTTAAATCTTCGTTAAACTCAAAAAGGGCATAAAAATGTTAACGAAAGCATAATTAAAAAACTGATTAAACTAAATGTTAATAGAGAATGTATAAATAAGTGAGAGTACGTTTCGATAGAACTTGAGAATGTTTGTAATAAGAATTATGTGAGCCCATAATTTATAAGAGTGGAATGCTGAAGGTGTACTAATAATAGAATGATGAAAGAATAAATAGTGTATTGACTAATGTAAGAATAAACTTGTAGATAAAGATGGCTGACGAAGGAAGTCCGAGTACTATTGAACGGATAACTCAAGATGAATTAAGTAAGTTGATCGAGGAGGAAGTAGCAAAAGCACTTGATATAAACCTTCCTCGTATAGCACGAGAAGTAGAAAGTCAAGTGTTAAGCGTAGTAGAAACCATGATGTCAAGTAAGATGGATGAACTAAAATAGATGATAAGTGGGGTCCAAGGCAAGAAGGAAACACGACGATGCACATACAAGGAATTCATGGCATGTAAACCCTCATCTTATAATGGAGAAATTGACCCCATAGAATGTCAAAGATGGATCTCCAACATAGAAGGGGTATTCATTCGAAGTCATTATGAGAAGGAAGATCAATTTATGTTCGCCACGGGACAACTTCAAAAACAAGCTAAAGATTGGTGGGGATATGTTAAGGAAATTGGTGAGGATAAGCTCCAAACCCTCACATGGCAAGAGTTCAAAGAACCCTTTATGAAGTATCATTGTCCGCAATCGGCTGTAGATCGAATTCAAGAAGACTTTCTTCGCCTTCGACAAAAGAATAAGACTATTGATGAAATCACAAATATTTTCCTCGATAAGATGAAGTTTTGCAAGGAATTCACAAGAACGGAAAGAATGAAAATAAATCGTTATCACGATATGTTAAAAGCCGAGTACCGTGAGTTCATTACCCCTTCTAAAGGCGAAACCTTGAATGAGCTCATGAATTGGCAAGGGATAGAGATATTGAATTAAAGAGGCAAGAAGAGTGGGGAGAGAAGAGGCAAATCGAAAAAGGGTCAAACCAAAGCACCCCTAAAAAGCCCAAGATTCACGATCATGGTAAGAAGGAAGTTGTTAAAGGAGGGTTCCCACGGTGCAAGACATGTGGAAAACTTCATTCGGGTGAATGTCTAATGGGAAAAAAAGGGATGCTATAACTGTGGTCAAGAAGGGCATCCATACTACAATTGCCCTAATCCCAAAAGAGTGTGCTACAACTGTAACGAATCGGGTCATATGAAGGCCGAATGTCCGAAACTTAAACATGGGATGAAGAAAGGAGGAAAGAGAGAAGAGAATGTCAAAGTCAAAGGGAGAATGTTCCAAATTTTAGCAGAAGAGGCAAAGACTCACCCGAGTGTTGTGTCAGGTATATTTATGTTAAATTCCATGCATACATATGTATTGTTTGATACAGGAGCTAGTAGGTCATTTATTACAAGTGAAATTATACATTCTCCTTCGTTTGTGATAGAAAGAATGCCATACCTTTAGAAGTAGAAATATCCGATTGCAAAAGTTATTTACTACATGAGATATGTAGGAATTGTAAACTCACCATAGAAGACGAAGAATTTGATATCGATCTCATTCCCAGGGTTTTGGGAGAGTTCAAAGTAGTGGTGGGCATGGATTGTCTATCTCGACACCACGCATAAATTTTTTGTGAAAGTAAAATTATTCGTGTTATATCTTCTGGAGGAAGCAAATAGCTATATACGGGGAGCGAAATGTAGAAACTAAGTTGTGTACGATTGTCGAAGCGGTAAAATATGTAAGAAACAGAAGTAAGGCCTTCTTAATTTATGTGGTTGATACTACACAGGATACTCTAAGAATGGATGATACAAGAATTGTGAATGAATATCCGGATGAATTGCCGGGTCTTCCACCTGAACGAGAAGTAGAATTTCGGATCGACTTAGAACCAAATGCCAAACCCGTAGCCAAAGCCCCTTATAGGTTGGCACCCACTGAAGTACGAGAATTAATGGCTCAATTGCAAGAACTTTTAGATAAAGGATTAATACGTCCTAGTATATCTCCTTGGGGAGCACCAGTCCTGTTTGTAAAGAAGAAGGATGGTTCGACGCGTATGTGTATAGACTACCGTGAGCTCAATAAACTCACGGTGAAGAACCGATATCCCTTGCCAAGAATAGATGATCTCTTTGATCAACTTCAAGGAGCATGTTGGTTTTTAAAAATTGACTTCCGTTCGGGATATCACCAGTTACGGGTGAGGGAAGAAGATGTAGCTAAGACTGCGTTTAGAACTCAATATGGACATTATGTGTTTTTAGTGATGTCTTTTGGGTTGACTAACGCTCAAGCTGCATTTATGGATTTGATGAATAGAGAATGTCGAAATATGTTGGACAAATTTGTCATAGTGTTTATAGATGATATCCTAGTATACTCATGAAATGAAACCGAACACGCATACCACTTACGAGTAGTACTCGAGACACTTCGTAAGGAAATGTTATACGCTAAGTTTTCCAAATGTGCGTTTTGGCTCAGAGAGGTACAATTCTTAGGTCATGTGATTAATGAGAAAGGAATTTCAGTAGATCCGTCTAAAGTAGAAGCTGTGATTAATTGGTTGCCTCCAAAGAATGTTAGTGAAGTACGGAGTTTTCTAGGTCTAACGGCTATGATAAGAGGTTCATTCAAGACTTCTTAAAATAGCCCTACCTATAACCAGATTAACGAAGAAAGAAGAGAAGTTTTCATGGGTCATGAACAAGAGAAGGCTTTTCAAATGCTGAAAGAAATTTGTTCGAGTTCTCCGTTGTTGACATTACCAGAAGGAACAGAAGATCTGGTGGTATACACGAATGCATCACACCAAGGGTTAGGGTGTGTCTTAATGCAACGAGCAAAGTCATTGCCTATGCTTCAAGACAACTAAAACAACATGAAGGCAATTACCCGACTCATAATTTAGAATTGGCAACCGTGGTTTTTGCGTTGAAGATTTGGAGACACTAGATCACAAGAGTCTCAAATACTTCTTCGAACAAAAAGACCTTAATATGAGACAACGAAGGTGGCTAGAATTGATTAAAGATTATGGTTGTGACATTCTTTACCATCCCGGTAAAGCCAATGTCGTGGCAGATGCTCTAAGTCGAAAGGAATATCCGCCGCCTATCCGAGTGAAGTCAATGAGAATGATAGTCACACCTACCCTTATCGAATCAATAGAAGAAGCCCAAACTAAGTCATTGAATGCGAGTGATCCAAAAGGAGAAAGAACGAAAGGGTTTGTCGACAAACTTGAAACGAATGCAAGTGAAATTAAGACGACAAACTTGAAATGAAGGCAAGTGAAATTAAGACAAGGTATGGCCGGATTTGGATACCACGTTACTGTGATAAAAAGACCTAATTGCTAGAAGAAGCCCACAAATCCTGCTACTCGGTTCATCCGGGAGCCACCAAAATTTATCGAGATTTGAAAGGAAATTACTGGTGGCCGGGAATGAAACACGATATTGTTAAGTATGTATCCAAGTGCTTAACATGCTCGCAAGTGAAGGCGGAACATAAAAAGCCGTATGGGAAACTCCAACAGTTGGAGATTCCGGTACGGAAATGGGAAAATGTGACCATGGATTTGGTAACCAAACTTTCAAAAACGAAGAAGGGTCATGACACTATCTGGGTTGTTGTCGATCGTCTCACAAATATTGCTCATTTCTTACCTATACGGGAGACTTACTCTTCAGAAAGAATGGCGGAAATATATGTCAATGAAATAGTTTCTCACTATTGGAAAAAGTTCCATGAAAATATGGGTACCAAGCTACACTTAAGTACCGCATATCATCCTCAAACGGATGGCCAATCAGAAAGAACTATACAAACATTAGTTGATATGCTGAGAGCATGTGTATTAGATTTTGGAGGAAACTGGGATGACCATTTACCATTAGTGGAGTTCTCATACAACAATAGCTATCAGGGTAGTATTCAAATGGCACCATATGAAATGTTATATGGGAGAAGATGTAGAACTCAAGTATGTTGGGGGAAGTAGGGCAAAGAGAACTCGCTCCTAAGGATGTAGTAGCAAGACCTAATGAAAAGATCGACCTAGTACGAGCTCGATTGAGAGCAACGCAAGATCGACAAAAGTCCTATGCGGACAAAAGGAGGCGTCCTATTGAATTTCAAGTGGGGGACCGGGTATTATTGAAAGTCTCCCGTGGAAAGGTGTATTTCGATTCCGTAAGCGAGGAAAGTTGGGTCCACGATACATAGGGCCATTTAAAATTTTAGCTTGTATTGGGAAAGTTGCGTATCGGTTAGAACTACCCCCCAGCATTAGATGGCATTCACAACACTTTTCACGTGTCACAATTATGAAAGTGTCTTGCGGGTGAAACGACTCATATACCATTTAAATACATTGAGGTGGACGAAGGAATGAATTATATTGAAAGACCGATAGCCATAAAAGATTATAAGGTAAAAACCCTTCGTTACCAGGAAGTTAAGCTAGTGTTAGTTCTATGGAAACACAGGAAAGGATCGGATCTCACTTGGGAACCAGAGGATGAGATGCGAAAGTTCACCCGACTTTATTTGGTATGCTATACCGGTTCGAGGACGAAACCTTCTCTAAGGAGGGTGGACTTGTAACGCCCCAAAAATCTAATTATGCGTACATATATGTATTTTTGAATAAACTACAAATAATAACTAGGAGTGTGAACTTAATTAGAGTATAATGGAAATTCTAACTTAAAAGAGTAAGTTTTTAACCTTTTAAAAATGAATGTTCATACTTGAGGGACCAAAAATGGAAATAATGAAAGTTCATTTATATAATAACTAAAAAACACATACCACACACAATTAGTGTGTGTGGTGGTCTCCTGGAATAAGAAGAAAAAGGGGAAAACACACTTAGTTCACAAAATCAAGAAATTAGAAGAGGAATCATGGCCACATTCACTGCATGAGCATGTAGTTTGATCATCTAAGCACACTAGAACACTTAGTAAGTAGATTTTATGTTTAGATGATTTTTTTATGAAATGGGTTTCTAAGAAACCCATGAAATTATGCTAAATTAGAATGACATGAGTGAGAATCATGCTTGAAATTCTGATTACTATGATGTTTTAATGAAAAAACCCATTTATAGTTGTGGTAATGTGATGATGATGATGAATATGTTAATTAGTGTAATGATCATGTACAAGTTTGTTTGTAGTGAATATTTATTAATGAAGTTGAATTAGTATGAAAGTTTGTGAATTTAGTTAAAGACGATGATTTTGACATGAAACTAGTAAGGTTTGTGCATAAGATCCTTGTACATCTTGCTTTGTTTATTGTTCGCATACCAAGTATTGATGAAATGCCTTGAGTAGTAGTTCTTATGTAAAGATGATGAATCTACGTTAATATGAAGTTAAATGATTTAGATTGGAGGAAAATGTGATTAGTTGATTAATATGTAATGTAAATATGAGATAGAAGCATGGAATTGAAAGTATGAGTATAATATTGTAGCAGTGAAGGAAGAGGACACGAATCGATCTGGGTCACAAACAAAACAAGATAAAGGTAAGTTCGTATTGAACTTCGTTTACTTTAATACAATTCAAGATAACATTTTATTATATGCTTAAATTGTAAGTGGTAATATACTGATGGTAAATTGATGAGTTGAGCTTGAAATATTTATTAAGAATGGAAAGGTAGAAGATACCTTTATACCCATTATTAACGGGTAAGAATGAATAGAAGATTAAGGATAATTGTTTTTGAGCATGGTATGATTCATTGTTAATCAAACCAAGGAGAAAGAATTATTATTACAAAAATGAAATGGTCATCGTGCGGGCTTGGTATGAACAGGTCAAATAGTCCAAGTTTATAAATTGTGAGAATGTTTCGGATATTGACCCAGAAAGAATGGAATGAATGAAAGGTCAAACATTAGAATGATGATGAAATGGACGAAAGGTGAACTTGTTGAAGTATAGTTGTGAAACAAGTGAATTGAAAATACAAAGTATGTTATAGAAGTATAAACAAGCGAACGGGGCATATGACTAAAGAATGCTAACGATGTAATTTAAATGATTTTTATAAGTACTTACTAATTATGTTTTTTTTTCTTTTGTAATGTGAATGATAGGTAAATCGCATGCTTAGGAATGGTGCACTCGAAACGAACACATCTTGTGGCCCTCTTTGCGCTTCCGGATATATTAAGTGATAAATGGTCAAAGTCCTTTTGTTATAAATGTTAACTAAATATTTTAGAATTTCCGTAAGTAGGTTGGGTACTTGTATGTTGTTACGCTAGTTTGGAAAGCACTCATGTCAGATTTGTGTCGATGGTGTTTACTTGAACTAGCGAAACATGGGCATTTTGGTAAATTATGTAAATTTTGAAGGGAAGTTTAAAACATTAACGTTTTTCTCGGACTTGACTTTAACAAATTTTGGGCCTTACACATATTCTAGCAGAATCTTAACTTTCAGCCATGTAAATTGACATCGGATGAGGTTAATGTGGTAGAAGAGCTGAACATTGTTCGGCAACAGTTAGAGTCACACCCCTTGCTCAGAAAAAAAGCTTGCTGGGAAAGATTAAAGTTGTGTAGACCCCAACCAAATCCACCAAGAAACCACTGGTTGTCCAACAAAATACTCGTGGACGACCAACAACAAAGCAAGCACAACTTCGGTTTGATGACGCCCTCTGCCGTAGCTCATACGTTCCGTCCCAGGGTTCCCAACAAAGTACATACGATGCCCCCCACCATAGCTCGTACGTTCCGTCGCAGGCCACTCAACAGTCGGTCATCAAGTCGCAAAAACCCAAAGCGGGGCGAAGCTATTCAACGAGTTCTAAACAAAGAGAGATTCGAGACGATAACGGTTTTCCGTTGATAGTGGGCGATGAGTATGTGTCAACAATCAAACGGTTTAAGCCTCTCCTTCCGACATTGTTTCACCCGTACATCTCATGCATACAAGATGTGAGGCCAGACGGTCATTGTGGGTTTCGGTCTGAGGTTGTGGGCTTGGGTATGGGAGAACGTGCGTGGAGCCACATTCGAAAAGACCTTCTACATGAGATGGATCAGAACGCATCGATCTGGGCGCCAATATTTGAAGCATGGGAGGAATGATACTTTTACACGTATCGTCAGAGCCTAATTTGGGATTCAGTGCATGTTGTCCCCCACTCACTGGATGGACTTCCCCCATGCAGGGCTTCTTATCGCACAAAGGTACGGTATCGTGGTTCACCTGTTAAGCATGATGGTTGTTCCACCTTCTTCCCGATAATCAATCCTCCGACGGATCGAGAACCACGAACGATAACGCTTGCACATGTTAACAAAACCACTTCATACATATTAAGCTGGAAGGCCAGTTTCCAATGCCGACAGTAAACGTGTCGTGGTTGACCTATCCGAAGCGCCGCTGCAGAACAATGGCTAGACATAAAACGGCAAACCACCAGCAATCATACTCTCCGAACTCTCACAACCCACCGTCGCCACCGGCAGATGACCAACATAAAACGGCAAACCACCACCACCACCATTAAGTATGAAATTTTATAAGTTTATTCACAATTAATAGATTTCTATGTAAAAGGAAAATACAAAAAAAAAGTTTTCATATATGACTCGTTTAGACCTAGACGACCTGTATGTTTATTTCAAGAAGACCATTTTACCCCTGGATTGCACTCCGTATAGGCTAAATTCAGGGGCAAAAGGGTAATATTTAATCCATGGACGACACGTCTAGACCTAGACGCCGTACATATTGAGCTGCAACTTTGAAACTAGCCATTTTACCCCTGAGTGGCCACCTGTCTAGGCCTAATTCAGAGGTAAAATGGTAATTAACCACCTGAGTCTTTTATAGCCCAGAGTGGTTAATTACCATTTTACCCCTGAATTAGGCCTAGATGGGTGGCCATTCAGGGTATAATGGTAATTCGCCTTTTATTCCATACGTGTCGTCTGGCCCTAGACGACCCGTCTATTGGTCGTATATGACTGGCCAGCCTAGACGACCAGCCACATACGACACCAAACACACACAACTCAAACACACACACATACGTATTTTAGCATTTCTACCGTATTTGGAGCGTATTTTTGAGGAAATCAAGCATCTCTAGTACGTATTTTCACCTAAACTTCATTAATCTTTAATGTATTATGCATTTAGACCGTAGGTTGTGTTTGAATTTGATGAATTTTGGGGTTTTTGGGCTGTGATGTTCAAGTATTTGGGTGTTTGGTTGAACAAGACGGGGCGTCTACCCCTAGACGACACCAATAGATGACCAGTTTATTTTTTTTCTTTTATTTAACTTATATAATTTAATGTTTTAATATTATGTGTGAATATAAGGTTTATTGTTATTATTTGTGTTACATTGTTAATATAATCGCAAATTAGTTATGGAGGAGATTGGAGATCCGATACACGGGGACCCACATCCACATGGTCCGCAACGGACGCCGCCAGCACCGGCGAATCTGCTACACGACCAACCCTATCTTGAGTTCCCACCCGACACCGAGGCTGCCCGTTTTTGCGGGAAGCTACGCCGATGCACGTCGGATCGCACGCGGCGGTCGACTAGGATGCGATCGAGGCGATTGGTGAGACGCCGAGACTATGTTTTTTCGTTCCCGTTGATTCCCCGTGGCACCGTCAGTTTGACTTGGCTTGCACGCCGAGTTATAGGGAGCTGCTCATCGAGTTCCTGTCGACCTTCACGTTCCACCCTCCACGGGTCGACCAGCCGCCTCCCAGCCATATGGTCCTCCCCATCCGCCTGACGTTTCATTTAGGCTTGTCGGTGTGTGGCGTTCGATGACGCTTGCTGAGTTTGTCGTTTGTCATTCATAGAGGTATATACCTACAGGAGGAGATTTCTATGGATGTTTATACAGAAGGGCTAGTGGTAGTGGATAGACCCACTCTTTTGGGATCTTGGGAGGTGGTCGTAGGCCATGACACTTGGGAGCATGTCAGGGCGAAGGAGAGGATTTCACACGTTGCCGACCTGTTGTACAAGTAAGTACGTTTATTACGGTAATTATTTGTTTATTATTGCTATGAATTATTTCTGTATTTCGCTAATATTATGAGCAGTATTTACATCGGATGCTCGCTACGTCTATTACCGCTTGCGGACACAGCCGTGAGTGGTGTACGAGCACCGATTTATTTTTCTACTATTGCCTATTGTATAGGAGGCCGTGCGCACTTGCGCACGGTCTCGCCCAGTACTTCTTCTCCGCCCATCACCGGCAGGTGCGTGACTTTTTGTATGGCGGGGCGTACGTCACCTTGATTGCCCGGTCGTTGGGTCCACACGGATGGGTTTTCAGACCTTGCGGGGGATGAAGCTGATGAAGAGGTTCAGCGTGCTAGGAGAGCGGCTTAAAACCCGCGAATGTGAGCTATGGATTCCAGAGCCGCTGCCAGATCAGTTCGATCCAGTCTATCCGCCAGCAGATGAGGCAGCGGTCGTACAAGAGTCTCCGGTTGATTTAGACGGACTAGCACCGCCACCTCCACCGGGTGCCCCAGTTTCCGCAGCACGTTATTCCAGGTCATGCCAAGGGAGGTGCAGCATACACACGCTTACGAGCCGACGTCGACAGGCTTATGGATCTCATGGGCTGGGTGGTTCGGGAGTTACAGGATAGACGAGAGAGCGACGGGTTACCTCCCATACCACTCCCACCACCTCAAGCACCACATCAGCAGCAGCAGCCAGATCCCGACTCGTATGCATAGTCGTTTTGTATTTGTATTCAGCTGTACAGATACATATTGTTATGGATGTACAATGTTATGTTATATCTGTTATATTTAACTTTGTTTTCAGTTATTTGATTACTTGATGATTGTTTGTGTTAAATCGACGTTAAAATGTAATACGAAACAACATATACTTCTTGCATTTTTATTAAAATGTTGAAAACAATATTAAATTTAAATATTATATTTTTAAAAAAATACAATGTAAAAACAATTATATATTTAAACGATCAAAACGCTAACTTATTTTTATACAATAAACAAAACTATTTAAAAATCTCAAATTACACCACCAAACAAAATCAACCTTCAACATCAATCAATTTACCCCACAAAACATCTCTTTTTCAACCCCCAACAACAACCAATTTACCCCACCAAAACACCCATTTTCCAACTAAAAAAAACCATGGTCCTAGACAGGTCGTTAGGTTTAGACGGCCCGTCTAGACACGTAAATTTGTACACCATGCCATGTATCTGCTGACCCCTAAAATTCAGTGCCTAGATAGGTCGTCTAGGCTAGACGACCCGTCTAGGGCTCAAGGGTGTTCAAATAGGCAGCAGGGTGTCCGGATAGATTGAGCCCCATTAATTGTTTATCCAATTAAAAAACTAATATCCTCACCTCTTTTTTTTATTTTTTATAGGATTTAATTTAAACATTACTTAAATAACGTCTTAGTTAAAATACTGCCACAACTTTTAGAGTATAGTTAAGTTACAACTTTACTGCCTATGTGCCACTAACGTTGAAGTAGTTACAAAAATATGCACTTTTTTGGTTAGAGCATTACATATGGTATAACAACTGTGGAATTGTTTGAGAATTTATATTTATTTCAGTTTCAACATGAAACATATTTATTATTGAATAGTTTTAACCTAAAATTTTATTCTTATATTTATTTTAGACCTGTTGGTTTCAACCCCAATCCAAAAATTGTTGTGGCTATAATTATATGCTAAAATGCGTTCAAAGGGATGGAAATAGAAAAGTCATGGTCGTCGCAAATATCTGGATAGTTTGCAAAAGACAAGTGAGGATTGTGACTTGAGGCTGATTTATGTTAACAACTCATTGATTAACGCATGTGACACCATTTCCCATTACAGGTGAAGGACTTTAGCCCCATAATGCCCAAAGCCAGGCTCTCATGTCCCCATTAATTGTAATATCCAATAAAAAAACTACACCTTACCCCTTTTATTTTATTTTTTTATAGAATTTAAATTGAACATGTTAGTTAAAACACTCTACACTTTTTAGAGTATAGTTAGTTAAAGATTCACTGCCATTGTGCCACTACCCTTGAAGTAATCACAAAAATACGCACTTTTTTGTTAGAGCAATACACATAGTTTAACAACTATGGAATTATTTGAGAATATATATTTATTTGAGTTCCTTCACCAGATGAAATATAGTCGTTATTGAAGTCCATGTTTCCGTATTATTATAACGCTAATCACATTTTACGTGGAATAGGTTTCACCTAAAATTTTATTTTATATTAATTTTAGACTTGTTGGTTTAAACCCCCCAATCCAAAATTTTGTGTGTGGCTATAATTATATGCTAAAATGCGTTTGAGGCACGGAGATAAAAAAGTCATGGTCTTCGCAAATTATCTACAACAGTGGAGGAGTAGGTGGGGCGTGAGCCTCCTAGTACCTCACTCGGCCTCATCGATTAACGCCCATGTTTGTTTGAACCGTAATCCAGTATTGTTTTATTGTTCTCTTCTATTATATGTATAATACTGAATATTACAAGGGATTGAATTCTAATTTCTCAACTGATTTGGGAAAAAATATAGGTGCAACCGAAGAAGTTTGATAATAATTCAAAATTATAGGCCAATGAGATGTAGCTCAACTGATAATGGAGAGGAAATGAAAATATAGGAGGACCACAGGTTTTAAGTTCGAATTCGATTCCAACCGGGTTTATTGCAGTGGCCTTACGACAGGCAAGTTTTCCACAGAACTAGAGATGGTGTGTTTGGGCTACTAGCACTGTTTTCGATCACAGGCTAAAAGGTCTCCTTTTGCCATTAGGTTACTTTGAGTAGCCTTGCTTTTGTTCGTGTTAAAAAAAATCAACATTATAGTTTTATGACAAGAGTTAATTGGGTCAAGTTGGTTGTTATCTTGTCATCTTATCTATAACAAGATTATGAGGACTAGCATATCAATACGGTTATTGTTTGGTTAACTTAAACAGCTGGGCTGATCCATTTATGTTTACAAACTTGGTAGGACCGATTTTTTATGAGTTCTTATTTCTTGGTTGTTAGTGTCTTGATAGTTTGCGTTTTTAATGAACTTTGACAACTCCAATTCCTTGGCTGTCCCGTATGATATTTTTATATATATCTTTAAAAAAGAAAATATTATGAGGTGAAAGATATATTACTTCCTCATCTACCCGTCTTAAAATTTTAACAATTTGAAAATTTACAACTAGTTTTTTTCTCCAGCCGTTGCGGCGCCTTTTCTTTTACTTATGTTTTTAGATTTCTTATTAACAGCTTAGATGTAGGGACATGAACAAGGCCCTTAGACATTGTATTGTTGTTAATGTTTAATATAGCTGCATTAAACTATAACCAACTTGCCATGGTGGACCCAGTCACCCAGGGGTGCAGCATAGTGGGAACGAAAGGGTTCCGAACTTTTGCTTAGTAGTGGAGAGTATATAGTTTTCGTATAGAAATTTTTAGGTATATACGTTTTTGACCCCGGTTTTATAAAATTTTTTGGTTATATACATTTTCAACCCAGTGGTCGGCTTCGCTACTGTGTGGAACCACCAGGCATAGCGTCGGGTTTTAGTGGTATGTAAACTTCAAATTTTGTTATGTTAAGTTAACAATAGGAAATGAACTAAAACAATGACCTAAGGACCAAAAAAGTTGTCATCACATTTGTAGAAAATTGTTTATAGCCTCTGCACATCTTCAATTTCACCAGCAAGACACCATGTAAAGGTAGATAGATTTCATCTTTATAAGTAGGTTGAATGTTTTCATTAAAATCAAATTCAACCTGCATCATCAAAGATTTAATTACAATTTATAGTGAAGGTAATATTTCAGAAATCTTACTGAATTTAAAGGTAGCTCTTAGACTACAAAACAACTCTCACGTCTCACCTATGAAGAACAACATAAAATAATCAAAGAAAAAATGAGTAAAAGATTATTAAATGGCAAGATTCAAGTTTTTTCTAAGAAATACCTTCTGCACATTGTGCAAAAGTAAATCCAACATACACCCATGGTCCATGACCCAATGCAACTAACACTTCAAACATAAACAAACAAACCCAAAACATACAAAACTTTTAACTTAAACAACCCACAAATGGATGAAATTAACACATATCGAGTTTCATATCCTCCAAGACATCTGGAGAACGATAACAACAAAAAATGAATATGAGAATTTTAATTGGAACTTGTACATATGACATAAAACACGCCCCACTTGTGGTATACGCATATAATGTATATATGTGTGCGCCCTTGGGGGCAAATGTGAAAGTCCACTAATTTGAACATTATTTTACTAATTTTGTGAAAATAACGTTAAAAGCGGGGACGGTTAATTATGCATCATCTGATGGCGTTGATAGCCGAAAGACAAAAGTGTACATGCACTAATCGGTCTTTCTCATGATTGCTTGAGTGTTATGTGCCTTATGTCCAATGCTTGATGCAAAACTATTATTGAGTCGGGGGACTCTTACTAGAAGCAGCCTCTCTATTACTACGGGATAGAGATAAGGTTATCTACATCTTACAATCCTCAAACCGTACCTTAGTTTTGCAATTGGTGGGATTTACTAAGTATGATGATGATGACGACGACATATAGCATAAAATCTTCTGTGGTCTGTAAAATAATATGTAAAACTTGTAGAAAAAAATGAGAATGCCGATCGGGATATGTACATGTGGAAATAGGAAGATGCGAGTGGTGGATCCAAGAATTTTAATCAGGGGTTCCTGATGTGTATGCATTTGGTATGCTTAAATGGTTAATATTTATATGTTTTTAGAATCGAATTTGTATCCAGACATGTTGCCTTCAGTGCATTTTTATTTGTAGGGTAGCGGTGGAAGATTGCGTGACGATTCTGAATCATAAACCTATCACATGGAGCTTTACACACATCAAAGAAAACTAATGAAAGGGATCTAGGCTTGTTTGAAACACCCTGATGTTCACTTTAACACTGAACGACGTTTGACAGTGAAGCATGGGCGCTTGGGTTTATGCCCGGCGTTCCCATACTCCAAAATCCGGCGTTCATACAAAATGGTTTTGGTCAGTTTTGGACAAAAATAAAGTGGTTTTTTCGGGATTTTTCTTTCTTTCTTCACCATTGGAGGCTAGGGGACATCAAGGAACAAGGAATACTCGTTCACAAAGTGTTCTAACATCTAGATTGCTCCAATTGCTACCGAAATCGCAACATTTCATCATCAAGAATGATCATGTGTGACTAATACGTTTGTGATAACAACTAAGGGCTAGGATTTGTATGCCATTTACTTCAATTTGAGTTGTGTATCTATGTTGGACATGAATCACTACAAAAAAATGTCATTTAGTGACACAAAAAAGTGCCATAAAAAAGACGAAAAAGTGCCACTAAAGACCTTTGTTGGGATGGCCGACACACAAAAGAATTGCCACTAGAAGTGCTGATGCTAAAGCCTTTTAGTGTCACTTTTTCAATCTGTCGCACAAAGTTTGTGAGCTTTTAGCGGCACTTTTTTTCCACAATATAAAAAATGCTTTTGTGGCACAATTTTTGTGGCTTCAAAATAATCATAGTTTTATATCCACACTAGTTTTAGTGGCACTTTTTGTGCCAAATTATACAAAGAACCATTTTTGACACAAATTTTGTGTCGGTAAAAGTTGTTTCTTGTTACCTATACGTACTACTTTTAAAGGCTCAAATTTTGCCACAAAATCACATTATTTACAATATAAAATTAAAGTTTGATAAAATTGTAAATGTAGAAATCATAATATTATAACGTTAATAATTAGTTCGATCTAAAATGTTTGCAAAACATAGTGTAATAAGTAAATATTCCAAATTGCCCAATGTTTACACGGGACTCTAATCCTTCCTTTGACGGACAATTTCACTGTCATAAAACTTTGCTCCAAAGATTCATATAGGGGAACAATTTTCTCATGATATCTACTCTGTCATCATCAAACATAAACAAGCATTAGTATTGATTAAAAAAATATGTATAAGAAAATGACCCGAAACCTAACAATTAGACGAAAAACCAACAAGAAATATGCAACCATTTATTATTGGCCTAAACACCTAACAATTAGACAAAAAAGCCAACATATTACCTTAACTGCAATGTCAACAAAAATTGAAGGATCAATTATCCAAAAATCTTTCTTGCCCTGTGAAATGGAAAGTTTTGGCCGACCAATTTCATACAAAGATTACAACATAAGCACCTCCATTTAGTATTGTGAGATTTATAAAATAACAAGTTAAAAGTAATTACCATTATCATTATGACTTCTTAAAGATTAAAGATGATATTTTGTTAACCGGTAAAGAGTTGTTATGGACCAAAGAACCAATAAAAGGGACCTAAAACATATAAATGAAACGAATGTTGTTCCACAAATCAAGAATCTCACAATAATACTTTCTTACTGTTTGATAGAAATTCTACATTTTTCTTTTAGCTCTAACTTAACAAGAATGTTTTTGCATCAAACACCAAATCTCATTGGTTAAGGGCTGACGTTAAAAATCAAAAAGAGAAAAAAAAATGCCAACTTGTACCCATCAATAACAAAGGCCATCACATAAACCTCTAACCTTATTTAATATTTTTGTGATCTGATCAAGTACTATAATCGACAATCTCTAATTCAACCTGGAAAAACATAATAAATGATCACTTAATTAACAAAACTAGCAGATGTGACAGCCCTAAAACATATACTCGCAGACAAAATAAACAGATTGACAAAGGCAAACATGAAATTGAGAAACCACAATCTTTTGAGATTATAAAATATCGCTAACTGAATTATGATGTTCGTAGTGTGAAAAATACACCTGAAAAAGAGGAAGACGAGTCACGAAAGAAGAGTCCACCTGACCAGATCAGCTTAACACCTGCAAAAAGAAATAAGAAATTGAGATTAGACCAGCAAGCTAGTTTCCTATCGAAATGAATTCACTAATGGGATTAAGCATCGATTGAACAATCATTGGAATTGAATTCGCTAATGAGATTAGACCTTCATGCTAGGGCTCCGATCGGTTTTTAGAAAGACAGAAAACAAGAAACAACTACCAAAAAAACCATTTCGTGGCATACCCAAGATGCCATCAATAACCAACATTCTTCATTACACTTATGATTTCAATAATTTCTCTCCTTATACAACGAGTAGCTAAACATAAACAAATCCAACACTAGACTAAAAAACCTTTTCATAAGTTTTTTTGTTAATTTTTTTAGTGATTTGGGGATTAAGTAAATCCAAGATCATACATTCAATAAATTATCATCCATGCAATTTATATTCTTATACACAGTAAAATGTGTACATAAAATAATACGTTTATTGTAAATTTTCATTGAAGTAGAGAACAATATGTGTACCTTCTCCAAACCCTGATCACGTATAGTAGGAAACTCTTCTCGATTGTCACTTTGAATAGCAACAATGCAAAGGGTCTCAATTAATGTAATATGCAGACCATCTCCATTGTACATACTGATAACTGGGCAAACATAAAAACTATTGGAAACATGTAGAATATAAATATGCAAAACTAAAGAAAAGACACACCTGGATATGTTGTAAATCAATACTGGAATATGTATGCTTAGAGAAATTGAATAACAAAAACTAAAATGCTAAAAAAATAGAACACACACCTGAATATGTTTAAATCAGTTGTTGAAGGGGCTTGTGTTGGGCTGATCGAGTTGTTCACGAGTCAGGATCAGCGGGTCAGGAGCTGGATCCGTAATAGCCTTAAAATGCACATGGAAACAATTGCTTAAAATCAAGTGAGCTTTGCTGAAGAAATTGTTACCAACTTTATAAAAAAATAATCACGATTAACATGGTTTACATCTTTTAAAGCATAGATGTCATTTTTTAAATGACAACCACCATATATTTTTTATCCAGCAGCATGTATGCAATCCTCAACCTTTGTTCTTTTTACTGGTCCACCCTTTTATCTTTGTAGATTATCATCTTGAACTTGTAGTGGTTAAACTAAATACACTAAGATGAGGTGCTTTTATCAATGATGATTGTGTTTCAAGTTGTTTTAATTGATGCTTTATAGCCGAGGTTCTATGGAATTAAATGTTTGAATGTAACAACGAATGTATTGTTTATGTTTTTCCTAAATGATGTTTTGTATTGATCCCACATGATTTGTATGCAAGTTCAAAAATTTTGTACATCAAAATGCTTTGAAACTCATTTGTTTGGTTTACTTCATTCTACTTTTATTATTGCAGTGGTGATTTACAAATAAAACTACATCTAATTGTCCTATTGCTCATATTGTTTGCGTAATCTAGTAATCTTGCATATGTTTTATTTGATCCTTTCCCTATATGCTTCTTTGATAAATTGTTAACTTGATACTTTTTCATATTTCTGAGAAGTTCAATACGTACAGAAGAACACGAACCGAATCAAATAGAAGATATGAATATTCAGACACAAACTTACTTCGGGTTAAAATTAAACAATTAATCAATTTGTTATGAAACTTAAATTGTAATTTTAGAAACGTCAGATGAGGAAGTTCGATCTTTGCAAAGACACTATTGCCAGGCAAAATTAAAATGAAGATTAAACTCAAACTGAAGAAGAAAAAAAAATACACATATGAATCACATAATCACATAAACACGCAATCACACACATGATCAATTGAACATAGTCATTATCTTTTATACTAACTTAGGATTGAAGGTGGGTTGAAACTGCAATTGAACTTTTCATAGCCCTTTTGTCCTTGTTGCTGCATGTGATTGTGCACGATAATGACAAGCTCGCAATTGCTATTCACTCCATTGGGCTCTCAATCGTTATTAGGGACGAGCATATGGGACTTGGTAACGGTACCAAATTTTTCTTTTTGATTTTTTCGTACCCACTTTTTGGCATTTACGGTATTTTCAGTTCAGTATGATACCAATTATTTTACTCACAAATACAATACCGTATCGAACATTTTCGGTACCATTACCCATATTTGGCGTATCGGTACCGAGCTCATCCCTAATCCTTATCTAAAAGATCATGAAGGAAAACAATTGTGCGGTAATTTCTTTTAGACTAGGTGGCTTATGTCATTAACTTCTTGCATATTTTATTTTGTTGGAGTTCGGATCACTATTTTAATGTTTTCAATATGATGATGATTGATGAGCAAACAAGATCACATTTGGCTATTTATCATTTTCTCCTATTTTCTGTCAAAACGTCCCCTACTTTGGACTTTAATTATATATGCCCTTTTGACTCTTGCAAATTTCACCATAGCTATATTGACTTAAGACCTTTGACTCCATCTTTGTCTATTTTCAAATTGTATTGATAACAATCCAACAAGTTTTAAAGATCAGCAAGTTTTGAAGACTACCAAATTGTATTGAACACCTTTGATGATGATGATCATATTCATATCCTGCAAAACTTGAATACAAATGCATAATTACATATACAGGTATACAACAGCTCCAATGTGTCATCTCCTAATAGCTTTGACTATTGTGCTCAGAGAAAAAAATCAAATCTTTGACCGTTTGTGGCTTTAATCTTCAGCAAGTACCTCAAATTATGACCGTCTTCATGTTTATGGATGTAATTTCACCTTTATGGAGTTGACCCTCTTTGATTTGTAACATAAACCATATGAATTTATTATAATCTCTGAAACACCAGCTCCAAATATCATACTCATCATTTCTCTGACTTCTATACCATCAAGTTTTGATTTTTGTTGAGAAAAAAATGAACTTGGTCCATGACTTTGACAATCTGAATTTAAAAGCCACTTGAATTAGTTCTCCATTTCAAATTTATTCACTAGAATAATTTATTTGCTCGAATTCAGATTACTACTTTACAAGCATATAATGATCGAATGTGTTGTTCATTAGATTAGAGTCTTAGACACTATTATATATGAAGTATGTTTTTACATTTATGTATCAGAAATGTAAACTTTTTAAGTACTTTTTATGTTTAAGTATGTTTTAATTTTTAACTATGTTTAAGTGTGTTTTACATTCGTATCTTTTTATGTGCAAGTATGTTTAAGTGATTGTAAAGAAAATAACATTAGTCACAAGCCATGCAAGATGCTTGCTGGTGCAGAAGCATGGTAAAACAGAGTGGCTCAGATTCAGATGTAGGCAAGTAAAGAGCAGAGGCACTTCTATAAAAATATAGGAAAAGGGGAAAATGTCAGTTAGATATTCCATAAACTCATGATAAAGAAAAATAGGAATAAATAAGAGGAAGCTATCAAGAAACATGGGGATAGATGAGGCGACTAAACTTCAAGTGTTGAGAGATTAAATTTCAAACAAGAATTATGAAGTCCAAAATAGAAAATGCTTGTTCATCTTCTTACTTTGCTTGTAATTGCTAAGATATTATATTTTTCGTATAATCCGGCTCTCACCTTAATAATATTGGTTTTTATGTATGGGATGCTCAACAACTACAAAGGAAAATACATATACATTAGTTGTTTTAGCAGCTCTTTTGTACATTCAACAAAATTATCCACATAGATCAGCTGTGATTTTAGTTACTGCTGACCTTAAAAAGAATTCAAACAATTAAAATTTTAAAACCGGATGTAAACTATAGTAAGGAAGAATAATGTTTGACAAAAAATTTGTGCTCATAATCCATTCCATGCTTATTGATTCAAGATACCAACATTAAAAGAACAACGTTCTTACTAAACTGGTGTGCTGGCAAATATGACACACGTAAAGTGCCATTATAAGTGACATAAAAGATAAGTGTCACTAATAATATGTGTTAAGCAAATCTGGCACACACAAATTGTCATTAACAACCTAAATTAGTGCCATAAAAGATGAATGCCACTAAATGTGTTAAGAAAATTAGGCACACACAAAGTGTCATTAAAAGTCTAAATTAGTGACACAATAACTACATGCCATTAAAAAGTGTGAGCCACTAAATAGTATTTTTTGTAGTGCAGATTATCAGATTTTGATGTTAATTAATTTATTATCAGATTCGATAGAGATGCTTTTACAAATGTGGTGGGATTGTTGCAGTCAGTTTTTGTGTATCCCAACCCTTCTCCTCTAATTTTTGATGTAGCTTCTATAAAATTAATGAATTCATTTGCATGCTGAAAGCCTTTAAGATTATTTTCATTTGCAAGAATCTTTTTATACAAGATTTTTCTTTCTTGCACGTAAAATTCAATTTTTGCATCATTAGTTAAACTTTTATCAAGCAGAGACTTATTTCTGACTTTGGGTTAAGTTAGCAATTTCTACAATTCATCATATTTTTTGTTTTATGCAAGTTGGTTTTCTTGCAGATATTTAAAATCTTTCATGAATTAGTTTAATTGATGTTTCAAGTCTTGGTTGTTTGAACTTAATTTGTTTTATGATGGCTCTGATTCTTCATATGATATATGTGCCATTAGACAAAAAATGGCCATTTCTTCTTCATCATCATCAGATGAATCATCTATCAACCAGGTATCTGTTCCAGCAATTAGACTGATTTGTTGTTGCCTTTTGGCTTCTTCCAGTTTCTTTTCGTAGTAAGAAACATCCTTCAACTTCTTATTCTTGAACTCTGATGTGTAGTGTCCCTTTTGTTTACAGTTGTAACACACTACTTCCGATTTTTCTTTCTCTATGAGTTTTCCTTCCATCCTTCCTCTATCAGTTTTTTATGTATGTTACTTCTTTCTCTTAGCCTTCACTCAAAACTTTTGGTATGCTATGCTATTGCTTCAGCAAGCAAATATAGAGAAATCTGATGCAGTATCAAAATTTTCTGATTCTGAGTTTTGGGTGTGAGAGGACTGAGGATCTAAAGTTATCACTCTTTGTGAGTTGGAGATGAGAGTTATGGGTTCTACTCTTTGTGTTTAATTCTCGTAAATTTCTTCCTCTATTAGGACTAGGATGCTATAAAGATCATGTAGATTTAGATCACCTAGTTTTAAGGTGGAGGCCAAAGTCATGGTTAGACTTCTCCACTCCCTAGGTAAGGCATCTATAAATTTGACATTTCTTTCATCATTTGACTTTTCAACACTAAATTTTTTAAGTTCATTCAGTATTTTTGCAAATCTGTTGTAGGTTTCTAAAAAGACTTTCATTTGGAAGACTCTTAAACCTCTCATATGAAGAGACACAATTTGTTCTTTTATTTCTTTCATTCTTTCTCCTCATTCACAATGATTTTCTAACTAATCCCATAATTCTTTTGTAGATGCACAAGCATCAACTTGAGAAAATATGTCATTTAGAAATGTCATTATCAGAAGTGAATTGGCCCTTTCATCAGCTTCCACCAATAATTGGTCCTCGTTGCTCCAATAAGTTTGTTGTTTTGGAGCCCATAAGGCATGGTTTAATAGAGTTTGATCAGTTCGGGTATAGCTGCAATTTCAAAAGGGGAATATGTAGGCCTCCCTCAATGGATTGAAACAAAGCTCGATCATGTCCATTAAGGAAGTTGATTATCCTGATTCTCCATTGTGGGTACTCCTCTCTAACCAATGTCGGAGGCTTTGACATAGACCCGATGTTGAACGCATTGTTCCATGTTTGAAAGTTTGCCATTTTAGTTAAAAGTGAAGTTTGAAAAACAAAGTATAAAAAAAGAGATACTTAAGCAGTTGATCGTTTTGAAAACAGGTCATTGAGTCTGCTCTGATACCAATTGTTGGTCCAAGATAACAATGTTTTAGCTAAACTTGGAAACTGATTTCAACAAATATGAAAATAATATGCAGAACTAGAAATCAAACTTTCAAGAAATTTCTGAATTTTCAAGTTTATATCACTTTGAAAGGTTTACAACGTGATTGTGAGGTTATTGACTAGTACAAAAAAATACTTCATGAATTCTCTGATGAAGGCCAATGGAGTTTTTGTAGTATGTGATAAATGCTAAATTTGACTCATTTTCCCTTTGTTTATTCATACACTTGGTTGGGAAAAGTAGTTTTTTGGCATATTTATTGAATCCATTCTCGTCCACTAGTCACTTAGGAGTTCGTGCAGGCCTTATCTCTCTGTCAAGTTGCTTCATCAGAATTCTGATAAACTCCTTATTAGAAATTTGATATTTCTTGATCATCTGATTTTTTATGATCAAATTTTCCCAGATTCTGATAATAAATAGATTTGGTCAATCGATCAATGATTACCTAAATATTATCGTGCCCGAATGATGTTTGTCGGAGCTTGGTAATGAAATCCATGGCACTACTTTCTCATTTCCACATCGGAATTTCGGGTTTTCGAGTAAACCCGAAGGACGTTGATGTTCGGCTTTCACTTTGGAACAAGTGAGGCATTTGGACACAAAGAGAGTAATGTCGTTCTTCATGCCCGACCACCATTAGGTACGACATAGATCTTAATACATTTTATCCGCATCGGGATGAATGGAATACCGAGATTTGTGTGCTTCGTTTATCAAAAGAGCACGAAGGTCATCACGATTTAGAACCCAAATACGGTTGAGATAATGGAGAATTCCATTAGTTTGGACTTTAGTTTGCTTTGGCACCACAAAGCATCTCGTCACACAAACTGTCTTCCTTGATGGACGAGTATTGTGTCTCACGTATACGGGATTGGATGCCGGTTTGGAGTTGCAAACAATGGATGCTATGAACCATGACATGACCTTTTGACTAAGGGCATCGGCCACAACAATTGCTTTTCCGCGATGGTAGCAAATATTGCAATCGTAGTCGTTAAACAATTCAACCTATTGTCTTTGACGCATGTTGAGTTCCTTTTGGTTGAACATATGTTAGAGGCTTTTATAGTTGGTAAAGATCACACATTTGGTACCATAAAGATAGTGTCTCCAAATCTTTAGAGTGAAAACAACCGTACCAAGTTCGAGATCGTGAGTGGTGTAATTCTTTTCCTGGATTTTGAGTTGCCTTGATGCATAGGTGATAAACTTTTCCCGCTGCATAAGAACGCAACCGAGACCTTAATTGGAAGCATCACAATAGACAACGGAATCATCTTTTCCGTCGGGAAGGCCTAGCATTGCGGCATTGCAAAGTGTGCCCTTGAGAGTTTGAAAACACTCATCTTGTTTAGGACCCCAATAAAACGTTTATCTTTTTGGGTCAAGGAGGTGAGAGGTACGACGATCTTAAAAAAGTTGGAGATGAATCAACGGTAGTAACCCAACAATCCAAGAAAAGAACAAACTTCAGATAGGGATTTTGCCGCAATCCATTTTTTGACGGCTTCGATTTTTGTAGGATCAATGTGGATACCTTTCTTGTTGAGGATGTGACCAAGAAATTGAACTTCCTTTAGCCAAAATTCATATTTGGAGAATTTAGCGTATAGTCGTTCGGTTTGAAGGAGTTCAAAGATTAAACGCAAGTGTCGCTCGTGTTTGGTCATGGTTTTGGAGTAGATTAGGATATTCTTAATGAACACTATTACGAAACGGTCCAAGTATGGCTTAAACAAAGTTCAACAAGTCCATGAAAACCACGAGTGCGTTAGTAAAATGAATGGCATAACACCTTGATAACGTTCATTATTAACAACATATTAATAAATGGTGAGTTGGCCTGAGCAATGTGACGGGTGTCACCATTGCTTTTTTGAGAGCGTTATCTAACCTTATATGGCTTAAACACTTATTATTATTATTATTATATTATTATTTATTATTATTATATAATGTTTAGTAATTATATATATAATTAATTAAATAAGATAATACTGCGCGATGGGCCGGGTGTCACTAAGACTCTTTTAAAAGCGCAATAAAACCCATATGCCTTAAACACTAATTAATTTTTTTTATTATTAGTATCGTAATTATTTAGTAATTATATACTAAATTATATTTTAGTATTATTATTTACTTAATTATTTTTGGGTATTATTAGTGCTGATGCTGCTGTTAGTATTATTGGTATTATTATAAATATTTAGTAATTATATTTTTTAAATATTTTAAATAAGATAATACTTTATTTAAAACTAGAGAGTTGGCTAGCACGATGTGTCAGGTATCATCGTAGCTCTTTTGAAAAACGCAATATAACCCGACATCTTTTAAACACTAATTATATATAGGTATTGTTGTTATATATGTAAATATTTAGCAATAATATACTTAAGTGTTTAAATAAGCTAGTATTTAATTTAATTAGTGTTCACTTATAAAAAAAACAAAACAGTGAATGTAAATTTATATTTGAAATATTTAATATAAATAAGTTGGTGAATTAAATAATCTAATGAGTTAATTATACAGATACTTCTTGTGATTTATTAAAAGCAACACCTATAAATACTAACTTTTTCTATAATAGGTTCAGATTCTATAGTTTCAATTTTGAAAACACCGTTGAGTATTAATGCTAATACTCTTCAATTTTTCTAATAAATATGTATAAAATGACTACAATACCATTATATAATTTTCTATTAGTATTCAGGGGTGTTACTTTTAATAAAGCAGAAGTACTACAATATGTAACTAACTCGAAAAAATATAAGAACCCATTATATTAGTAAAAAACTATTATAAAATACCTATATAAATATATTTAATAATTATATTCCTAAAATTGATATGTATGCATTACAAACTCAAACGAGGGAAATCTGTAGTAAGACAATGTTACTTTTTTATTAATTTTTTTATACAACTAATATACACAAATTTTTATCTTTGATTATATTCGAACTTACGAATTTTTATTACCATTCTTTGTTTAGTTTAGTTAATATTATATTACTTTTGTACCGGGTTTTACAAGTCACCGATATATCAACTCCTATAAAATTGATGTGATATAAGTTCCTATTGTGGGTTGTTGATGATTTGGTTGAATTATATGAGGATTTCTATAAAATATTTTGATGAACTGAATTGGAGTAAATATGTTTTTGTTTTCCTTCAAAATAGAATGGCTTAAATTGATTTAATACATACTCTATTTAAATTTAAATGTTTAAAACTTCTTTGTTTGTAAAACGTATTATTCATAACATATTTAACGCTAACAACCAAATCTATATAAGTTCCTATTTAAAATTCATTTTTACAGAAAAAATAGTCGACAAAGCCAAAAAAAAAAAGAAAGGAAAGAAAGCATTACATAGTATAGTAAATAGTATATTAATTAGGAGAGAAGTTTATTAAATTGGGGAAA
Organism: Scalesia atractyloides; assembly: GCA_947069175.1. Lineage (NCBI taxonomy): Eukaryota > Viridiplantae > Streptophyta > Magnoliopsida > Asterales > Asteraceae > Scalesia > Scalesia atractyloides. Next base: position 91,182,193 of record CAMTDV010000023.1, read on the forward strand.
ATTAAGAAATATTAAATAGAGCACTGTAATTTATTTTTCAAAAGTTGTAACATGCATCTTAAAAAGTTTTCAAAATTATAATGTTATCCATCTAAAATACTTTAAAATGTATTATAGATAAATTGTTTGACCATCAGAGATCCAACAAAATTAGCAATTGTATGTGACAATTTTGTTATAAAATTCGTGTGAATACTTGTATATAAACAAAATTAATAATTGTATATAAAGAAAGATTTAGGATCTTGTAAAAAGAGGCTTGTGTATTAGAAGTATGAGAAATATTGTAAAGTTTACATGTGTCCTTGAGTTATATTAATTCAAAAGTGTAAAAAAGTAATTTACTCAATAACTCAATTAAATGATAAATATTCTATAACCGCCTTGGAGTTATTTTAGGATTCTGATTTGTTTTTTTAGGATACTTTAAAAATCTGTGATTTATTTGTCATTTCGTATAAACCTTCAAGAAGTTATCATCATTATTGTAATACAATCTTTTCTGTTCTGTGCGAAAATCTATTTGTGTGGTGTTTTAAACATGCATTCATGGTGTTTTAAACCTGCAGTCTAGTATGTATTCTTCGCATGGTGTTTTAAACATGCATTCATGGTGTTTTAAACCTTCAGTCTAAGTCTAGTATGTGTAGTTCGTATGGTGTTTTAACCTGCATTCATGGTGTTTTAAACCTACAGTCCAAATACGTGTTCTTGATATGTTGTTTTAAAACTGCATTCATGGTGTTTTAAACCTGTAGTCAAGTATGTGTTCTTCGTATGTTCTTCGCATGGTGTTTTGAACCTACATTTACACCTGTAATTCCTGGTGTTTTACACATGCATTACAGTATACATTGTTCGTATGGTATGGTGTTTTAAACCTGCATTCTAGTAGGCTTCCTATCATGGTATACGTAATTTTTTTATCTATATAAATATAACAATATAGTACTCATGTTAAAGATAAAAAAACTGATAATTTTTTTTTTAAAACGTTATGTATAAGATGTTATTGACGTTAAAAAAATGGGGAACTTGCATGTGCATTAAAGTTGATGGCAATTTCTTTATTTAAAAATACAATAAGACACTATTACCCCTAATCTAGCTAAATTATTAAAAAAATAAACATAATTTACATTTAAGCCATTCTTGATCTCAACCATTAACTACAAGTTCTAAAAGATTATAACACTTCTCACAAAACTACCCCCTTTTAAACTAACCCCACCCTATAAACAAATAGAAGGTTGTTTTAAAAATTGAATATTTAATATATTTTAACATTAGGTTTGAACCCGTGTATTACCATGTTGCATAAATGTAATTTTATATACTAAATAATAAAACAATATATCTTCAAAAGTCTTGTTTATCACACGGGTTGAATAAATGTAATCTTACATAATAAATAAAAAAACTTTAAGAACCCCTTGTATTGTATGGGTTGAATAAATGTAATTTTATATAGAAAATAAAAAAAAATATTATTACAAATCCCGTGTAAAAATAATTTATATCTTTAAAAACCCCATGTATTACGCGTGTTAAATAAATGTAATTTTGTATTTCAGATAATAAAAGAAATTATATTTTTAAAAACCTCGTGTATCACACGAATTGAATAAATGTAATTTTTGGTACTAAAAATAAAAAAAGTTATATCTATAAAAAATATCATTTATTACACAGGTTGAATAAGTGTAATTTTGCATATTAAATAATAAAATGTTTAAAAGTTAGGATTGTTTTTATAAACTAAACTCAATCAAATAAAAACGTCTTTCTCAAAGGTTATAACACCTGACCGGTAAGAGCTAGTATATATATCATCACATTTTTGGTATAATACCATGTTTATTATATTAAATATAATATCATTATCGAACTATCAATATAATATTAATGTTATATTAATATTAAAACATGTGAAATATTAATTTACGTAATGTTGTGTTAAGATTCTTTTAAGTGTGATTAATATATTAGTTACCGTGTGAATATTATATTTATCTAACAATATTAAGTTTGGTTTTTATGATAAATAATTTGGTTTACTTAAAAACATCTTATCTTAAATTAAAAATTTTAATTTGAAGATAATATTTTATTAGAAAATAGAAGGATTCTATTTCAAATTTAAAGTAAGATAATATTTAATTTAATTTATCATTTAATTAATATAAGATAAACATGAAAAAAGGGGTGGGTAAGCATGAAAAAAGAGACGGGAAAAAAATAAAATTAGATAGCTCTAATAAATAACACGTGTCATACATTAGTTTACTTTATTATGCAATATAAACATTTAATATCAACGGACTAGGCCTTTCACCAATATAAAACAAACTCAAAACTTAACTTACGCTGGTTAACATATCCATAAACTTTTTAAATTAATTTTAAAACTAGTTTTTAGGAGAGATCCAAGGTTCGAACATTAACAATAGAAGTTTATTATATTATTTGATATAAAGTAGATTAAAGTAACATTTTCTGTTAAAAATAAAAATTAGTTATTATTATATTAGTATACGAAAACATTTAGGAATTTATCTTTATTATTAAATACTAAATACTAATCAATAACTTAAATAAAAGTAATGTAAAAGAATATAGTGTCTAGTAGGAATTGGAGTCTGGGGGGGTGAGCGCTATTAGGGGTTAACGATTCACTAGCAAAACATCAGTTACTAATTTACTATAACTATAATACTTATATTTGTGGTCCATGCCTTGAAGCTAGAATGAGAAATTTTTTGTGGGCAGGATCTAGTAATTTCAACAAAATTCGTTGGGTGGCTTGGGAGCGGGTGGTTTTACCAAAGAAATTAGGGGGCTGGGTATAAACAAAGTTAAAGATGTCAATGAAGCGCTTTTGTCAAAATGGATTTTGAGATTTAAGGTTGAGGATCAAAGCCTGTGAAGGAGAGTGATAGATGCGTCCACTTTAGAGTGAGAAGCGGTGCTTTTTTAACACACAATCATTTGATATCGCGGTAATAAATTGGAAAATAAATTGATTATGAGCGGTAAAAGTTTTCATAAATTCATCAAAGGTAAGTTGGGTAAGGAAGGGATGTTCGGTTTTGGGTTGATATTTGGGAGGGTAATGTGGCTCTCAAAAAGAAGTGGCCACGACTTTTTGAGATTGAAACAGATAAATATTGCAAAGTGACGGATAGGGTTGGGCAGGATAGTGAGGGGTGGGAATGGTCTAGAAACCCTGAGTCGGCTGAGGAAATGTTCGAATGGATGGAATGCCAGGATCTGCGGTGAGGACGAAGTTTTCCGGGTCAAAAGATTCATGGATTTGGTTGGGGACGAATCTGAAGGTTTCTCTGTAAGTTCGGTTAAAAAATTACAGGTAAATGATAGGGGGGATTTGGGGCTTTTTAAGTTTACATGGTGTAGGTGGGTACTGCTGAAGTGTAACATCATGGCATGGCTTGGCTTGAGGGCGAACATGGATAGACTTGCTACATGTGTGAACCTCAAAAAAGAAACATTCACATCCCATCGGCTTCTTGCTTATTCTGTGAAGAGGAAGATGAATCGTGTAAACATTTGGTCACGACTTGCATTTTCGCGAACAGAATATGGATGTCCCTTAGTGCTTGGTGCATGATACCCCGTTGTATGTTTTTGCATTCAAAGACCTTATGAGGCTCATAATTTTCTTAATTTAGGTGCTAAAGGAAAAAAGGTTATTCACGGCCTTATCATGGTTACATGTTGGTGCATTTGGAAAGGTAGGAATGAGATGGCGTTCGAAAACAAGAGAGTTACTACACAAGACATTTTGGGAAAGGTTAAATCGAGAAGTTACGTTTGGTTGAAGATTAGGTCTTCTTTTAAATCCATTAGTTAGGTGGATTGGTAATTGTCTTGCCCTTTGCCCGTTTGGGTCGGGGTCGTGTTTTGTAATGGCCTTTTTCCCCTTTTAGGTCGGAGACGTTTTTAATGAAGTTAATTTTCAAAAAAAAAATGCTTTTTCTCTGACAAACAATTTTATAAAGAACCTACTACATAATAGTAATACTTATATCTTTGTGACCCATGCTTTTTTTTCATAATCATGTGACACAAATAAAATTTGCGACAAGTCGTATTTTTAAAATAAGTATTATGAAAATATTTAACAAATTTTTTATTGTATAAATGTATTTAAGTATGTTCATCTTTTATCAAATTTTCAAACACTTAGCCTTGTTAAATATTCATATAAAACTATAAACAAAAGATCAACATTAGGACAGGAACGAACTAAAATACTAATCCAATCTAACTGTCTACAACCAACAAAGTTACGATTTATATGTATAACCAATGCATATTTTGATCGGAAAAAAGCAAAACCCGGTCACAAACGATAAACTAAAAACACAGAAGCAAACTTCATTTGACCAGTTATTTTCCCAACTCGAATGAACTTGTGAGAAAGCAAACAAATAGGTATAAAATAGTAATAACACCGAATTTTAGCGTGGAAAACCATCAAAATAAGAGTAAAAACCACGGGACTACTACAGCAACTTCAAATCCACCTATCACCAATAATACAGCAATACAAAGTCTACATAGATAAAATTAGAGGCATACAAAATCATCATATACTTGACAAAAACTAACTTCAAGTATATAAAATATAAACAAAACGAATAAACGAGTAAGAGGTATCACCAAACAAGAGATTATTATTCGATCTTTGGAACGTCTTTAGAAAAGCTAAGAATATTGGAGCTCTATTTTCTTCTTCGTTTTGATGGAAGAAGGAACACCAAAATTACCCTAATAATTTTTCTTCTTCTAACATGTAACTCATACTTCAAGAAAGGAAAACCCTTGTCTTTTATTTTGTCTGTGTCAACAGTATGTTGGTGAAAGTTCCTGATCCAACGAGTTTAGATGGAAGTTTGGATAAGATAAAGTATTTTGAAACTATGAAAGATTTGATTCGAAATGTGAAGATCAAGGTTTGCTTCCCTTTGTTATTCGGACCTCTACTTTGACTTATCCCCTACTTTTTATGACTAAGACATCTGAATGTGAAAAGGAATCCTGTGATTTTCTTCTCATCTGGTCATTTAAAATACCGCCTTTAGTCATTTCCATAGTAATAGTACCATTTGCTGCAGAGTTGGAAAAATGATGTACTAAAAGCCTCCCAAGAATCCGATAAAGTACCAAGAAGCCATGAGCCTTGTATCTCGTCTTCAAACTTAATACCAATTCCAGCAAGCTGATTAATAATACCCTGAAAACATATAAATGATCAGTAACAGGAGTTCCATTATTATACTTCAAGTTAATCAACTGTTTAATCAAGAACAATGTATTGTTCCCGGTGTTTCGAGCGTACAACTCTTGAAGCTTGTTCCACAAAGTACTAGAATCAGTCTCCCCGCTAATATAGTTCAGAACATTATCATCAACCCATTGGTGAATATAGCCATAAACTTTGCATGATATTCTATTCCTTGTCTGTTTTACCTTAAAGTTTATTAGTATATGAAACACAAGCATATAATAATCGTTCACATAAAGGAGATCTTCCATCTTGACTCTCCAAACATGATAATTAGAACCATTCGGATTCACAATCCTACTTGTATTAGTTTCCATCGTTCAAACAAGTTTCAACCCAACAATAAGAGCCAATGGCTCCAATATCACTTTGATGGGAAAAAAACGTGAAACTTGGTTATAAACTATAACTAAAAACGCAGAAGCAAACTTTGTTTGACCAAATATTTTCCCAACTCGAAATGAACCTGTTAGGAAGCAAACAAATAGGTATAAAAATAATAATAATAAAGAGAAATCAAATTTTAGCATGGAAAACCTCTCAAAAAGAGAGTAAAAGCCACGGGACTACTAGTCGCTTAAATTCCACTATCACCAATAATAGAGCAATACAAAATCTTCTTAGATAAAACTAGAAGTATACAAAATCATCATATACTTGTCACAAACCAGCATCAAGTATATCAAATAGAAACAAAACACATAAGCGAGTAAGAGGTATCACCAAGCAAGAGAGTATTATTGATCTCTCTGGAATGTCTTCTGGAATACCCAAGAAAATTGGAGCTCTATATTCTTCTTTGTGGAAAATGGGAAGTGAAAAAGGACATTGACATGACATGAAATTATTGGCTAGGGAAAATATTTACCACTCCCCGTTTGAATAGCACCCCTTCCACCTTTTAACATCACCAAACACCCTGCCTTAAACTCATCTCTAATTGTGCCACCACCTATTGTAGTTGATGGTGACAGGTAAAAATGAATCAAGTAAAATATAATACAAATAAACCTTCAAAAATGATGAGGAATGTGAATTATAGCGAAAATTACTATTTTAGTAATTTCTTATCACAAAAATCAAATAGTAAAATCTTATAACCAAAGTTAAATTTCTAGTCATTTTCCTAATTATCAGTTGCAATAACCTTATACACAACTAAAAGGTCTTCACAATCTCAAAAGCAACTTAACAATCTTAGAGTAGCTATCAAAATTGCAAGACTCTTCAACTGTTCTTAACTACTTTTTAGTCAAGATGAAAGTCAAACACTCAAAACATAAAGCAAAAAATATAAGTTTCTAAACACATTCCCTAATACATGTTTTTTTTAAGGTAACTATTATTCACAAAGCCAACTCACCAAACCGGAGGGAGGCCAAAACAACAAAGACACCAACTACAAAAAATCGAAATTACACCACTTCTCCCACGAGACATCTCTATCATTCGATCGATTCCTATACCAGGAGACATCTCTATCATTCTAAACACATTCCCTAATACATGTGATGCAAAATGTACAACTTTTCTTGGGAATCAGGAACGAACCCACACCCATAAAACCCATTTCAATGCATCCAACTTTATACATGTTATTTTATAAACTAGACACTATAACTTACTTTTACTCAATTTGTATTTAACAGATAAAACCTTCACCACCATGTTGCCAAATTACCTCACACAGCTTGCAACTTCAATAGGATCAACACATCCAGACGACGATTAGTCTTCCTGTATCTTTTTGAGAGGACACAGATTCAACGCCCACAAGACTGGATACCGCCTTCTCGATGGTGCAGATTTCACTTTGATTGTTAAAGCTAACTCCCAACTCAATTATCTGAAATGTACAAAAAAAAAAGAATCAAACAACCAACAACATTAACAACAAAGACATTAGAACAACCATGGTTTTGTAAAATTATGGCTAACTGATAATTTCTGTCTTTCATTTACGCGTAAAAACCAACAAAACCAATATAGAATTGTGTGTACCCTACAAAATACTCAATACTTATTTTTATGGTCAATGCTATCGTTTTCGTTTTTTCCTTTTGCATAATCAAGTGACATGGAACCAAAAGTTTAAATAAATCGTATATTTAAAACTTGTATTAGCAAACTTCTTAAAAAATTATTTTGATATTATAAAAAAATCGACAGAAAATCTCAATGCAAGTAGCCAAGTAATGTGTAAATGTACTTTTACCTATCTTCATGTTTTAGTCACGTTTTTGTAAATGTATGTAACAATTGTGTAACAACGGGTTTCAAAAACCCACACCGTTGTGTAACAACGGGTTTCAAAAACCCGCACCGTTTATTAATCAAGTGTTGGCTGAAGGTTCGTCGCATATTTATTATCGTCGCTTATTTTAAATTTGTCGCACTTAATAAATATTGTTAGAATTTAAAACCATAATAAAATAAACCTTAAATAATAAATAAAACCACAATTTATAAAAAAAACCATAAGAAAGTTAAATTAACATTTAAAGATAATAAAACAAAATTTAAAAAAAAGGGGGGGGGAACCGGAATCGAACCGGAGTCTCCTGGAGACTCACACACAACTAACACCGCTGGAACACACACACCATATGAGTTTGGAATCAAAACGTAAAAGTTTATACTCCACCTAAATCTAAACCTGCGCATTAAACACTGAAACCGCCAATCTATCTTTAACTTATGTTTTGAAAACCAGCGAATTTGTAACCGATTATTTGGTCAAAACTCGTTTCAATCATCATCGGACCCTATAATCATGCACACTTTAAAACCCATAAAGTGATTGTTGAAACCTAAAGATTCAAATGATTGATCAACCCCTATAAATACCGATAGTTCACATCTATGAGACTCGCTCCATACCTTCAAAATCTCCAATCTCAGCAAGTTTCTATTCTGGGCGGAAAGCTCGTACAGATCGCCAGAACTTCACGCCGGAAGTCGAAGTGATCGTTGTTGGTAACCGTCTTCCATTTCCTTAATTAAAAAAATCATGTGTTAATTCAATACATTTCAGTCGTGCATATGTGTCCTCAAATCGAGTTAACAGTTCTGGTTCAAGTAGTATACTGAAGAAGATGAAGTTCGAATGTGTGGTTATATATATTAGAAACTGTAATATGACCGGGTTAGACACCCAACCCAGTTGGATGGGCTGGGTGCAAATCAACATCAGGTCTCGGGTTCGAGACCCTTAGTGCATCGTTTCAAGACTGTTAAATCTTTTTAAATTAAACTAATTTCTGAAATAATCTAAGGAGAGTATTAATATAATTAAAAACAGGATTCTTTCGGGTTAGACACGTAGCTCTGTTGGAAGAGCTGCGTGTACGCAACCGAGAGGTCACGAGTTCGTATCTTGCTACACGCTGCCAATTCCACCATTAAACCGGTCTGACACCTCATCTTGTCAGTCTGACAAGGTTTTTTTTAATTTTTTTTATTCACTTATTTTTACTATTTATTTTAATGTTTTAAAACCAATTAACAATAACTAAATACAATCAAGCAAGTTAAAATCCTAATAATTACTACCAAAAAATAACCTAAAATTTAATAAAACATATTAAATCAAAATATTAAATTTTTACATATATTTATTGAAATAATACGTTATTATTTAGGTTAGTCTCCTTCGTTGGTTACGTCCTCAATTCGTGCACCTCTTTTCAATTCAAGGAAACGCACTCATGGTGAGTGAATCCTTACAAATTCCTCTATTATTTCATGTTTTGAGGTGTATCATGTGTCGTACATGTTTTATTTATTTAAACACTTGTGCTAACATCATTTCGTGATCAAAGGTGTATATTTGATTGTGTGGTTATGTGTGGTTACATTTTATCATTTCAGTGCAATCATTCATTAGGCCCAACAGTTCCTCTTGGGATACGAGTTGAGCATCAGGTGCCTCATTAGATCGGCTCCGTTTGATTGAGCCTTGATATCAAGTTCATCATTCATCATGTCATGTGTTCATTTTTGATATTATTTGGTTTGTGATCGTTTAGATATATACTTATGCTCACCTATGAGTCATGCACAAATTTTTATTTAAACAACTAATATAACAATTATTTAGATGTTTTACTTAGATTCACTCGCCAACTTTTGTTGACCCAAATCTTTTGTTTTACGTATGATACAGGTGAACGAGCTGAAGAAAGAAACACATAGGAATGACCTTAGAAGATAAAACAAAACTATTATGTTCTGAACAATGTTTTGATTTTTATTTGTGCTTGTATGACTCGTTTTGTTTGAATATTTGAAGTTTTAATTTAAATTAAATAAATATGAAACTTATTAGGAATGTCATGAGCTTTGGTGATAACCCAATTATGCCCCGACTTTTATTTCTGCTCCGGGTCGGGGTGTGACAATGTAACTGTTTGTTATGGGATTTAACATATAAATTTCGTTTGAATCATAGAGAAAGATTAAGGTATACACATACTCTAAGGAAGGTGTTTGCAAAATCTCTCACCATCCAAGATAACTTCGACTGATGACTTTTCCTCCATCCATGTGAATCTGATAAGAGAATTTGTGAATTAGTGTCTTTGACACTATTTTTGGTTTAATATCGTCTAAAAATTCACACACATCTAAATAAGGAACATACATGTGTAGTGAACCTTATCACCGAATTTTAGCCAACAAGAGGTTTCCGAACCAAATAAATCACGGCGGCAAAGATAGTAGCCTCCTGTGATCACCTCGAATTCAGACAGATCTCCTCCAATCTCTTCTTCCTCTTTCTTAATGTTACTCCCAAAGTTCTCTTCTTCATCTTCTTCACTATCATCCACATACACCAGGCTGGCACCACATTGGCTTACTATCAGCGCTTCATCCACGTATATACCCACAGTGACTGCATCACCAGCATCTAATATGTTTCTGATTGGCTAGTAGCTTAACCACACAACATCTTCATCAACTTTGGGTTTGCAATACACCACAGGGTCGTATACCCATGTAAGACCCTTGCTTCTGTTGCTGATCTTGTTGGGTTATCTTAATGGGTATGGGTCAAACGGTTCCGAGTCAAGTACGGGTCATCAAACAACTTGCGGGTTAGCAAAAGAATGGGTCAACAAAGGCTCATTTAATCGTGGGTTTGGTAGTTACTTTTGACCGACTCTTGTTGTTATAAAAACACCGTGAAATAAAACAATTGATCACAAACTACCAACGATTTTATTGAACGAATACAAGAATACAAGAATTGGAATGTGTTACAGAAAAGAAACGAAATCAGAAGTTATCTAACAAGTCCTAGAACCCCTTATTATAACTACTCAACCGCCTAAAATCTGTTACAACGACTTTTAAGCAAAGTTGACATAAAACCCCCCTGAACTTATAAGAAAATAAGTATCAGTCATTGTACTCCTAACAACTGAACAGAAACCACTGAACTGAAACCACTGATGATACACTAACAGTAGTTGTTAGCAAAACCACTTATACACTAACCACTGATGATACACTACAGTAGTTGTTAGCAAACTCGTTAGTGGTTGTCTAACATCAGCAGTGGTTATCTAACATCTGCTATTACTCCATCAGACATTTTTCTAACATCAGATGTTGGAACTACTCGGCAGTGGTTTGCCTTTATTCTATCAGAGGTTGGATCTACTCATCAGTAGTTTGACTTTATTGACCAAACTGAATTGCTACTTTCTTCAACACTTGTGGATGTGAATGTGTGAAGATGTGGCTGATTATAAGGAGTACGTGGACTAGTGTATTTAGCATGTGGGTTTGTTTTGTTTTTATATAAATAGCACAGTAGGGTAAGGTTATTAACGTACTCTTAATTTCAATCAAGAAAGTGAAACAACTTTAGAAAACACAGGCTTCTTTACGTGAGTTCTTTTAGTGTGTGTTTGTGAGTTAATCTTGAGCTTGAACCAACAGATTTTGGCCAACAAAGCCAACTCATCATTATCCTTGGATCCTGATAATCTATATAAGCAACTTACGTTTAATCCTTGGATCCTGTTTTTCTCATGATGAAAAGGCACACAAAAGAATAAGAATAAGGATGATGACGTATTCTCAGATGTCATCATGCTTCGATAATCTATGCCTTGCAGATAGGTGCTCATTATACCATATTCATACAACACCTTGACCGCATAAAATTCGGTTAATTGTATGCTAAAAATATTGTAGGCGGATATAGGTTTTTTTTTGTGTGCTCGTTTGATAGAAATTAGGAGAGATAACCTGAGTATGCCAAATCCTGCCTTTAGTAATCTCATCACCGACCAGTTCCACCGTATGATCATCATATGCTTTGATCCATTGCATGTGACCAAGTTCGGCTTCCTCAGTCTCTGCTACAGACACTAATTTAAAAAGGTCTTGAATTTCTGACAGTTTAAAACAACACTCATAAGCAACCAATCTATATGCAACTCCAATAGCATACTTAGGATACATGAGATAGACTTCAGGTTTGGACAAGAATACAAGTTGAGTATGCGGAACATTTTAAGATTAATGTTACTAGGCAGGTACTCAAATGGATTAACTGCTAAACACAGGTCAAACAATGATCGGGCATGGAATGCTACATAAACATCATTGTTATGATCCAGGTCACAGTTTGTGAGATCCAACAACATTAGTGGCCGGGGTAAGGAAAGCAACGGTTTTTGTGGAACCATCATGGTTTCAGGTTGTTTTACATATTTCAAAAGTTTAGTGCATCCTGTCAAATCCAGAAAATCAAGATTCTCAAGGTCTCCTGTGGATTTACAAAGATGAGTCAGACTACAACAGTTCCAGAGGATCAAAGTGTCAAGTTTAGGGAGCCGGTAGAGATTGCAGATGCTGACAAGTTTGTCACAACCTTTAAGACTTAGGTACTTGAGTGAATTAAGTCCCTATTCCAAGAATAACAAGTTTAAATTATGATTGTACATTCAAATTAACAGTCTTAAACAGAGAAGCTAAAGGGCCAAGTGATAAACAAAAGATTAAATTACTTACATCGTGGGAGCTTCAAACTTTTCCAAGTGACCCTCACTCATATCTATAGCTACCAAGCTGTTCATCAATAGCCCAGGGGTTATTGTTTGCAAAGGACATCTATGCCAGCACAACCATATTAACTCTGGAAAATTTTCGTAGCACCCAGTGAGTTTCACATTTTTTAGTCGGAGAAGTTTCAGCTTGTCCATATTTGCAAGGGAACTTGTTTTAAGCTGTAGTGCCTGGTAGTTTAGTATGATGTAAAATAATTAGCAAGCCTCATATCTAGAGTTAAATTTAAATGCGCTAAAAATGAAGGTAAATTCCACAACTGTCAAAATTCTATAGCTGGTATTGAAAACCACAGAATGAGGAGCAAAATCAGAAAATAAGATATCATTAGAAATTCCCTATATGTCATGTAAAGGAAATACTATTAGCTTAATAGAACCATTAGAGGAGACATTAATTCTTCCTAATTTACTTTATTTGTCTTACCTTTGATATCATCCCAAGCTCAACCTTTCGCATATCGAGTGTTTGACCTTCAATTGTATCTGAACCCTAATGGAAAAGACATGAGATTTGAGAATTTTAGTGGAAATGGGAGGTTGTGCAATGAGAATAAGCTTAAAGATACACATAAGAAGCATCTTACATATCCTTTTCTCAACGCATGATAAGATTCAGTATCATTCCAGACTCTACTACGTTTTGTAGGATCTTTGGACTCTTCACAAACTATACTTCTTCCCATATCTTGAAGCAGTTGACGCATCATCAGTTTGCAATAAGCTGAAATGGTAAGAAGGCAACTATCAATAAGGGTCAAGATCCCAGATTTAGCATATAATTCATCCTCCAGTATCAATTTTGTGACAAATTTGTCTTCACCAACAAAGAAACAAGCAATATGAAGAAACAACTCTTTGTGACTGCGAAGTGGCAAGGAGTCAAAGCTACTCTGTAATACACTTTGGATGTTACAATCAAGATCTCCTTTGGATGAATTCAGTGAATTCATTCTACTTCTCCAAATTTTTGTCATTCTAGCTCTTCTCCATGGGTCTTCATCACTGACAAACAGAGAAGATCTTAATACTTTAAGAGCAAGCGGATTTCCCCCACAATATTGAGCTAGTTGTATTGAAAGCTCCTTGAAACCTTCCATAGGAGTTTTGGATCGAAAGGCATGCCAGCTTAAAAGTTCTAATGATTCAAGATCATCAAACAATTTAATCCTATGCACCTGACACCTCCAAGAAATGGACCCAAACAACACCGTTATATCTAGTAGCCTTGTTGTTAGAATCTTGCTTTTTGTAAGCACTGCCTTTTTGCCAAGTAAAATGCTTAATTGTTCGTTTTTATCAATGTCATCAAGAACAATAAGCACCCGCTTCATTTGTAGGATCTCCTCAATCTTATGTGTACCCTCATAAGAATTGGATATCCTTATTTTATTTCCACCCGAAACATCTTTGAGAAGTTGTTTTTGTACCCCAAGCAACCCATCAGCTTGTTTTCAAGTCTCTTGAATAAACCGCTGCTTTCAAAATATTGCTTATTTAAGTTATAAATGTATTGGGCAACTGTTGTCTTGCCACTACCTCCCATACCACAAATTGCTATAGAATTGTATTGCTCATTTTTCAACCACAAATTGATGACTTCAACACGAGCCTCCATTCCAGTTAAATGGGCAGAGTACTCTGTTGTCTCAAATTTAGTTTACACTCAACTGTCTCAAACACTTCTGCAATGAAGTTTGTCTCAGACCTAGAACTGAAGAAAACGCAAAAATAGCACATTGAGTGAACTGAAAAAGAAATTGTAGCAAATGCAGTATTCTTCCTGTAACTATATTCAGAGGACTAAATATCCCTAGTACTATACTTAAAATGTACTACTGTATGATTAAGTCCTGTATTCAATTAAATTTGTCAGGGTATTGTCCTCTTACAAATAAACATATATTCAATAACAAAATCGAATCAAATACAGTAAGGAGCAAGCTTAGGCACTGTGTTAAAGCAAAACATAAATAACAAATTATATGAATAAGAGAGATAATGGCGAAATAACAAAATAAACTATAACAAGAGATAATTATTATGTGTCCAAGAAAAATAGCAAAACAAATGTGGTATGTGCAGAAGTAAACCAGTGCTTCGGCCTGACTACAAAGAAACATATTTTAATGGTCAAATCATAGTTTCGGAAGGTGCAAGACGCACTCAAGACGCTTAAAAAGTTCACATAGTGAATTTTATTTTAGGCGAGGCGTATAAAAATATAATTTACGACGTTTAGACATGTTTTAGGCTTGTTTAGGGCTAGTTTTGATTGTACGTAGGCTTGTTTAGGGCTAGTTTGGTATAATCATTTTAGACATGTTCAAACAGTTCAGACATTTATTTTGCCAGAATTTCATCAGACAATTTTTGGCGGAACGTCGCATGACCACCATGCTGCCCAACAAGCTACCCAAGGCAAAGCCTTTGAAGCCCTACAGACCTCACTCGCCTCCCTCACAGCCACCATCATCAAAAATACCGACACACTCTCATCTTCCATTACCCTTCTTGCCGCCATCACAAAACCGACACCATATCCGTCTCGACATCCATCACAAAACTTGGTACCCATCATCACCCAATGAACAACCGTACCGACTCATCACCGACACCGGCTGCGACACCAGCCCCGGACCCCAGATTACCAATTATCGCCTCCAGCGCCAAAATGAACATGTCTTGTAGTTCTAGTTCTAAATAAATGGATTCTACATTAGACGAGGTCTGAAGATTCCTCTTCCATGCCAACATTTTGCTGACCGACCATCCCCAATTCCACCGGTCCTCACAATTGAACAAGGATGACCCACACGCTACCGAGCGCTATGTGGATACCGCACCGAATGCCATCGGACAGACCTTCTAATAGTGAACCTTCCTGTATTGGTTCCTAACATCTGATGGATCCACATGATAAAAAACAGGTAAAATGAAATGATTACAGTTCTTCATTTCCTGGAGGATCAAACAAAGCTCCTCGAGACACCATCTAGAATTAGCATAGTTCGCCGACAACATAACTATTGAAGCCCTTGATTCGATTATTGCGGCTTGAGTTGTTGACCTCTGTCGATTTCATCATTGTCTCTGAAGGTTCGAGGACCTGCTCGGAGTAATGCATGATAGAGATGATCTGTAAAACTATGACGCTAAAGTAGGATATTTGCCGGAAGAAGATGCTAAAGTAGAAACCATTGAAATTGATAGATTTCGAAATATGAAGCATGACAAAGGAAGGGGATGGGATGGATGGAATATAAAATGCGAAAAAGGCGTCAAAATTCAAAAAGCCGCGGTTTGTGACAATTAAGAGGTTTGACTTTTAACAATTGAAGCAAGGTTCTACACCTCTAACCAGATTAATATTTAATCAACTGAAAATAATTATTTAATTTTAAAGAAAACAATGTATAAATTGTTTGAAAAAAAAATATAGAACGCAACTTTACATACCCCCTATTAAATCTACTTTGAAGTATTACATCAATGTGTATCACAAGTAATACTTTGGGGGCAACACATAACTGTACTACTTGGTACCACCAAAAGTTACATATAATGATAGCAAACATTAACCGAAATTAACTGATTCATTACTGAATTGAATTAAGCGGTAACCAATATAAACTAGCAGTTTGCCCGTCCGTTGTGACGGGTTTATAAGATTAAGAACATCAATAACTATGTGTATATTTAAGATAATGATGACTTTTTTTATTTCGATTGCGATTAGTAACTACAACTGTTCTTAAATTGGCATACTAACTTAAAATCTCATATCTAATTCGTATAATTTAAAATATCTAATTAATTATTTGTTAATTGATTACTGTAGGATTTGCTAACACCATTAAATGAAGATAAATGAGATCTATCCATATTACATGTTTATAAAAGTAGTAAAAATGATAAAAACTATCAATGACAATCAAACATAGATTATAGTTATTGGCGTAAAAAAATTTACACAACATTTTAGAAATTGAATAAATCATAAAATTATTTTATTTACTCTACTAAGTTAATACAATCAACACTAACTATTAAATGTATTCTAAACATGGTAGACCAATTAAAGTGCCACATTAATTGCTAAACATTGAATCTCCATATACAAAAATACACCAAACACAAAAAACAACCACAAAAATAATAGTATGTATGTAACACAAAGATAACAATAAAACAGCTAAATACAAAACGATAACTAAACATGTGGTGAAACTATAGTTTAGATATAGGTTGGACATATGATGCCTTCCATAAAGATGATAAGAAAAAAACCTCACCCCATTCGTGTACTATAGTTAACTTGTTATTTCCATCAATATAGTGCACAGATGACCCTATCATCAATTGAACATCTACACTACACATTCCAATACTAACCAACATATGAAGTTCATCTCGTATACTCACCAACTCACCTATAGCTTCCACACTAAGTGTATCCGGGAATCCTACATTTTTAATTACCTTCAAATCAACATCCAAACGAAGTACCGTTGTGTTACCCATACACCAAAATTTGGTCAAATCCAAACTATTTGCACAAAACGTCCTAACGCACCAACTATAGATATCATTATCATATGGACCGTAAATTAAGAACCTTGGAGTTGGCCATGAACCTTTACTAAATAATAAATGTTAATAATCAACCCGAAATGAGTGCATTTAATTTGCACAATATTGTAATCACAAGCAGAGTCAACAGAAAACCTAAGACTATCATCATCCATATTGTAAAAGCCCTCAGAATTAGAATATGTCAGCATATCTTGAACAAAGGAGTTAGTGGATTCTAAATAACCAATTCACCAGTATTACATAGGCAAACACATACCATCCCATCCAACTTGCTAGAAATATCACATTACATGGATGAGCGTCAAAACATTAGTGCCTAAAACATATCTAGGAGATTCACCATGCTCATAACAAATCGCACACGATTATTTGTCAAGAGCAATTAATTTCTTGTCACCTAATATTTGCAAGAAATGACAATTATTCTTAGCAAACTCAGGCGTTGTAATGAAAACCACCAACCGTTGAGTTAGACATATTGTTATCAGCAACTTCTACTGCTATCTGACTTTTGCGAGACTCAGTAGTTTAATCATAACGAACAATACCCTACATGAAACATATACAAAACATGAAACACTTCTATATATCTAAATAAATCGGTTACGGTTATATTTTTTATTATAGTTAAGGGTGTATCATAACCGAAGCAGACCGATACGTTAGGGATGCTATCATATCACCTTCAGATATGATTGTTTCTACTCACCACCCACAAAACAATACATGCTCATTACCGGTGGAAATTAAGGAGAAATGCATACAAAGTTTTATCAAGAGAAGATTGTTAATACAATATGATTAGGGGATTAGTTTACCATACATCTGTACAAGTGGATTCAAACCGTATGTATTTTTTTACAACCACTGCATTTAGATTTAATATCATAGCCGTTGGAAGCTGAAAACCATATGGAATTGTGGTAAGTTAGGAGGGAAGTACTCTATGTGATGATTATTCTCCATTTGTAAGAGGACCAAAGTTATTAAAGAATTTGTGGTTCCAGCTTTGAAGTGTATCGGCTAAGAACCTTTAACTTGGCCCTAGTCTTTTATTTTTTTCTCTAGTTAAAAATAATACATTTTAGAATTAACCGACTTTAGTTGAATCGACCCAAAACTGACGGCTAACTACCTAATGCTTAATCGACCATAGGATATAGTTATAGTTAAGTAGTCTTTCATCACTGAAACTTGATTAATAGTTATGCTTAAGCCTCTATATCCAAACCGAACTGACTTTGCACACCACTAAGTCATATTTAAACAAAAGTCATTTAGATATAGAACCTACAATTGTGAAAATCACGTGTACGAATTGAGGTCATTAAAGCAACAAGCTACAATCTCTCGGTCTAGCGTCGAGGCAGAATACCGAGGTGTCGTTAACACGGTTGCTGAAACTAGTTTGTTCTGGAATGTGTCATTTAATTAGTTACATATTTTTATAACCGGAGCCACGGTGAGCAACTCTGTTAATACCCCGACAGTCTATCATTCCCAACATGCTTCAACGCCATCGAACTAAACATGTGGAAATTAATATTCATTGTCGTTTGAGATAAAGTCTGTGAGGGTTGTGTTCGTAATCTACATGTCCTTGCAGATTATCAGTATGCTATTGACATTTTCACCAGGGACTACCACGATATTTAATTGAGAGATTTTGATGCAGTCTGAGCATTCATCTTGCTATAGCTCAGACTACTATGGGAACTAGTGTGTTAACAAAATATATTGTATTAGTGATTGTATTTATTAATTGTATATATTCCGAAAATAATGGAACTAGTGGGATTCTCTTGCATTTGGTGCGGGCTTTCGGTCATTATCGGTCCGGTTTGTTACAATACTCATACGATATCAGCATCACTCTCGGCATAGCAATCGACATGTGTTTTACATCGATTAAAAACCTTAAAAATGAGTAACGGTACGTTACGATACCAATATCGTACCGGCATCATACTGACACTCTCAATATAGCTTATGATACTAAAAAAAATACTTTATTGTGATTACAACTCCATGTTCTAACAAATTTTATAGCTCCACATAGAAAAACTACAAAAAAAAAACCAATAAAACAATCAATTATATTTGATATCTTCGAATAAAACTTTTTTCACCGTACATAATAATAAGCATATGTCGACAGTATATTATTCGGAATTTTATAAAACGTTATATTATATTAATAAAAAAAGGAAAAGGTAATAGACTTCATTTTATAAACAAAAAATTAAAGAGATGTTATAGGGTACGGGCTTCAAACGATGTTGGTAATTCTAAAAAAAGAAAACAAGTAAAAGTTATAATAAAAAATCATATACGTTTAAGGTTAAAAGTCAATATAAAGTTATGTTAAAGTTAAACAAATAAGGTAAGAATAAAAATATGTTTAAGAAAATCATAAAAACGAATACGGTACCGGTACCAAAGTTTGTGACGATAAAATATGACGATATTTGACACGTTCGAGTAGGACTTTTATCGAATCGTAGATAATAATAAGCACATGACAACGGTATATTCGAATTTTATAAAACCTATATTATATTAAAAAAAATAAAGAGTAATAGAGGTCATTTTATAAACAAAAACTAAATTGATTTTATACAGTACAGTAACAATGATTTTCCAGACGGGGTGTTAGTAATATTAAGAAAGAAAACAATTAATGGCTAAAATCAAAATATGTTTAAAGTTAAAAGTAAATATAAAAATTTGTTAAAAGTAAATAATACGTGATCTATTATAATATTAGAAAAAATATTAAAAAGTATATATTATTATAAAAAAAAGTAAATTGCAACTTGCGTCTGTGTGCCTTGAAGAATCTACACATTTAGCTCCTAACTTTTATTTTTGGTCTTCCAAGCCCATGTGGTTGCTGATTCCGGCCATCTGAGCCCATATATGAACATTCTTACTTGTCAAATGTATAAAATGCCCTTGAGGGACTAAATTTGTAAATTTGAAACTGCTTCTTCCTTATATCTTTGCATCCGTCTTCATACTCCCCCCCCCCCCCAAATCGATCGTCAAATATTTCCCAAATTTGAAATGTCTGAACACCACTATCTTAATCATAATTTAGTTGAGCATTTCATCAAACAACTTGTGCACGTAAACAACTGTCACGTAAAAACAAATTTCTTTCTTCCACCCCACAACTCAAATCCTTTTGTCACCCTCATGAGATTACACATCACAACATCTAAATTAAACCTTCTACATCTAGTACCTACAAAGTTAAAAGATTTATGTTTTTAGTTTCCAATGGGAGAATCTAAAGAACCCCAAAACAATAACCAATTGGTGTACTGTTGACCCAAAGCTATGAGCATGTTGACCAAGCTAATAGCTATGAGCATTTGAAAATAGGCACTTGCTCCAACTTTCACTGTTTAATATCCTCATCATCATCATCATCTTTCTCATTGCCACCATTGTATTCCCCTTTGGTTAGTAATCAAAACGGATTTGTATTATATCTCTTCGTTCTTGATGAATCATCAATGTAACATTTGATGTTCTTGAATGGTTTTAATAGGGTTGTCTAGGACAGCTCACAGCTAGAATAAATTCACAAAAAAGTTGGTGATTAAAATGTTGAACACTAAAAAAGATATCTAGGATCTTGTGCATGATATTACATTGTAACGTTTCTCTAGTGATCTTTAGGATCAATTTTCTGCCATTATCATGGATGTTCGGGACAACAAGAAAACTTGATTAGACGTCAATAAAGAGAGTAAAACAACAACAAAGTGGTCAGTAGCTTTCATACTTGATCCGGTGTATTTAATGAGGGATGCTAGTGGTAAATACATCCTGTCGTTTAATTGTTTAACTTCTGAACAACATAATGATGTAGGTGATGAAGATAAATGTTTGTGGTGGTTAAAGATGATAATCATAATAATAGTGATAATAGTGAAAGACCATAATACCTATCAATCAAGTTAACAAGACGAACTTACCCTTGTCAACTCACGATTAACAAACTGAATCTATGACCAAGGACTCAGATAGCAAGAATTTGCAACCATGAGGACTCAAAAGATCAAGAAATAGTTAGGAGGTCAAGTGTATAGATTGGTGTAAAACACATGGACGCAAGTTGCAGTTTACTCTTATAAAATGAAACTACTATTCATCACCACTCACAAATTACACACACACATATGTATATATATATATATATATAATATATATGTATGTATGTTTAAAGTTAAAATTAAATATAAAAAATTTATTAAGTTAAAAGTAAGTAAACGTTAGTTTAAGTCCCTATAGTTTAACCCAACTGACACATTGAGTTCCTATTTCTAAAATTCGTCAGTTTAAGTCCCCCACATTTCCAATTTACATAAATGTACCCCCCACACAGCTTAATGACATCACTATTCTTTTAATTTGAGGGTGAAATAACTAATTTACCATTTCATTTCACAACCCTATGATATCTACTAAGTGACACTTTAAGTCCATGTGTTCTTGTAATATTTCCCCCCAAATTTTTTTAACCAACTATATTTCCCTCTAAATAACCCATTACACAATTACAAATGTGTGTTGACCTTGCAATGGCTCATTACACAATTACAAATGTGTGTTGACCCTTCATATTACGCTTTTTTTCCAAAAGTCTTGAAACGGTCAACTGCTCAAAAGCTCATGTGATGTTAAAGATTTGGGTTCCTCATCGTGAAAGGGACCCTCAAGCGAGTTCTCATAGATTCCACAAGTTCAAGAGGAGCGATTGTAAAATTTTGTGGGGTGCCCTCAAGATTTACACGCTGCTTGACGGATTACTTTTTTTAGGTGCAATTGTTTTGTTAGAGTCATACTATTTTACGCAATATTTGGGTTGTTAACATTTTTTATTTGTGTGTAAATTGTTGTATATACATCATCGTACTCTACGCGTTGGAGCATTAGAATGACCTAAATTTTCATTGAAAATGAATCTGGCAAATAGTTTTATAAGCTTCGAATTTGTGAGATAAGCTCTCAAGCTTCTTTTTTTTATAAAGTATAGTAAATAAGGTTTAATTATGTTGTTAATACGAACCGTACACAATGACAATCCAAGTGATAAAAACAAATCAACATACAAAACTGTCATCATCTCTACTAGATTCGAAGAATTCGCATGCTCACGGACACGTTCTTGAGGTATGCCATTCTAAAATTAAAAATCTAAAATGAATCTGGCAAATAGTTGTATAAGTTTCGAATTTATAGATAGGCTGACAACATATGAAGGAAGCTGGTGAATCTTCTTCTAATAAAAGGCATCTCATTGTTGTTGCTACTTCTTCTTCTCATGAAGAGCGTTGTGCTCCTTCTCATGAAATATTCAGGGTTGCCATGAACTCTACAAATAATCAGCGCCTCTTGATAATGCTTATACATGTAACATGGTCCACCAACGATAGGCGACGACAGAAATGTGCGCTTACCAACCTCGCGACCGTCAATGTTACCACGCTGTATAGAATCATGTATGCCTTGCAATAACTTAGAATGGAAAACATTCTGGTTCTACCTCACATGGTCTAGTTGACTTTCCTTTATGTGCACATACGCGTCTACTATATACTGCTGGAAGAGGAGACTTCCCTATAAAAGTAGTGTATAAATATTATCATTTAATAAATAGCTATAGTACTTATTCACAGTCAATTTTTGACGTGAACCATCTTGCGTACGAAGCAGCAAGCCAAGAGACCAACCTCTATCACCAAAAGGTATAAGCAGCGGACATTGCAAAACCGTGTGAAATTAATGAGTTAGTCAAGCTTTTAATTTCTCTTTTAGATCTTGAGATTGTTAGGCTTTTAATTTCCCTATTAGATGAAATTAATGAGTTAGTCAAGCTTTTCCAAACCGCTAGAGATCTTTGTCAATCGATGGAGGTGCCTGAATTTGCTATTTGTGTACATTGTAACGTTAAGTTAGTTATGATAGGCCGACTGTTGGTGTGTCATTTATTGCAACATATTATTCTTGCACTTCATGTAAGTTTTATTGGACTTATGTTTTTTTTATTTATACCTCAAATATTATATGTCATCTTTTTATATACTCTATTTCAGGAAGAAATCGAAGAGGTTGACCGTGAAAATCGTTTTCATAGCCAGCAGGCATTTATTTTCATGTTCACATCATATGTTACAAGATGAACACCATGTGTAATGGGTTAAAATGATTTGGGCGGGTTGATCCACATGACTTTAGTAACAATATTGATGACTTTTTCATGAAGTACTAATTTATTTGGAAACGGAAATCCAAAGGGGAAAAAGGATACAACGACATCCTTACTTAACCGATCAATACTTTATGAAAACAAGGCGCACATTGTTCAGGCTGGTGCCGGAAGGTACCTGGTGGAATTTATGGATCCAACAGTTAGGATGGTTGACATAACTTTTATACTTCATGTAAAGGTTCAACTTTAGAATTTTTTAAATTTCAAACATGTCAATCTATTTACAACCCTTTTAGATTAATGGATTACGTGGGTCATGTCCGGGTACGTGGGTGTATTTATTTTATATATATACTTATGATGAATATGTACATTTAGTATGTCAATTTGATTGTATGATATATATATATATATATATGGGAGAGTTATCTTGAGAACACCTAATTTTGTGAGAACATTAGAAACAATTTTCATCCATAGATCATTCTAAATTAAGGACTAAGATTAGATGGGTTTCAATGAGAAGAAAAGCTAAATTAAAACATAGGGAGGGCATTATTGTCCAAACATTAAAATACAAGACCCCCAAAAATCCCATAACAAACACACAGAGGCACACACACCGCGATTTCACTATGCCAAAAACCTTCAATCCAAAACCCTCAACTCGATCTATCAACTCTGCAACTACCTATAACGCATTTTCCGGTACGTTCTTGTCGATCTATCAACTACGCAACTCCAATTCACGGGTAACTTTCTCTCACGTCGTCATTTGATTCTGTAATTTTGATTTGATATGAATATTTTAGCTTCGTTGTTTTGTTAGGGTTCGATTAGTACGCTAGACTTGATTATCGACGATATAGTTCAGAAATAGCAATTTGTATTAAACATAACTTCAGATGCAATTTTGGATGTTTTAGATAATATTTGCGCTCAGTTGTTTTGTTTAGGGTTTGATGAAAGTTGATTTAGTATTTATCACTTGTGGATTCGTTTGAGAGAGAGTTTGAGGGTGATTTAGGAGGAAGAGGGTAAATGACCAGTTACACAAAAATATCATTCCACTTTCTACTTTACTACATGAAATTGTTACAAGCAAATATAGGAAAACTGTAGTTGTATTGCTCACTAAGGTTCAAACATAAATGTTGGGTGAACACGACTGTATACACCATCTGCGAACCTTTTTGTATAATAAGTTAATCTTTCCTCCTTGCAGAGTTGTATTATTGTTTAAATGTGATCGTGTTACTCTCTTGCTGAGTTTAGTCTTTATATTTACTGATGACTTCACTGAAATAGGTTGCTTAAGTAAAATATAGTCCAAAGGAAAAATGAAAAGTAAGCATCCAGAAAACTATTCTGAGATTTATAAAGATTTATTGTAAACTTACTTAATGATATATTAATAAACTATATTTCCAGAACGTAAAAGTCCAAGAATTCTACGGATTAAAGCCAAAAAAATTTTCGAACACAATATCAAATCCTGATATACTTGATACTAACAGTTCTAAGAACAATGATGAAACAAGCAAGTCAAAAATTATTTTAAATCAAATAACTGCTTGAATAACAAATTGAAAGCAAACAATAAATTCTGTTGACATTTGGTTACAGGATCTAAAATGGCACTGAATGTTATATAACATAATACACTTTCAGAAATGGATGCTACAGTTGAACAACAATTAGGTATGACAAATGCATTTTCATAGATCATTAAACAAATAACACAAAGTTGTGGTTAAATTCTTTGATTTCAACAAAAAGATCAAGGAATTTAAAGGTGGTTTTAAGAAGACATAGGGATGAGATTATGAAAGTACTAAGTGATGGTTTCTAATAATAGTTAATATTGAATTTGTTTACACATGTGTAAATAAGCTATTTACACATGTGTAAATAAGCTTTTTACACATGTGTAAGTAAGTTGTTTATACGTTCTTTAACTGCTTTTAATTGTTTTAACAGAAGCAAAAAAGGAAAAAAAAATGATGAAAATGGTTCCTGAAAAACAGCCAAATAAACTCCATGTTGCCGGAGGTATGCAATATAAAAATAATATGTTTACATATGTGTAAGTAATAAGTTTACACATGTGTAAATCATCTTTGTTAGCATTTAATTTGACTGATTAATAAATTTACACATGTGTAAACAAGATGTTTATGTTTACACATGTGTAAGTAATCTGTTTACGAATATGTAAATCATCTTGGTTAACATTGAATTTGAGTGATCAAATCAATTCACACATCTGTAAATAAGATGTTTACACATTTGTAAGTAAGTTGTTTTACACATGTGTAAATCATCTCTGTTAGTAATGAATTTGAATGATCAATCAATTTACACATGTGTAAATCATCTTCGTTAGCATTGAATTTGAATGATTAATAAATTTACACATGTGTAAATAAGATGTTTACAAATGTGTAAGTAATTTGTTTATGAATATGTAAATCATCTTGGTTAGCATTGAATTTAAGTGGTTTAAATTCAGTTTACACATGTGTAAATAAGATGTCACATGTGTAAGTAATCTGATTACACATGTGTAAATCATCTTGGTTAGCATTGAATTTGAGTGATTAATGATTTTACACATGTGTAAATAGTTTTGCATATAATTTGAAGCAGGAAGCAAAAGAGAAAAAGAAAGTAGCTCAAACGAAAAAGGTAACCAATAAAAAAAAATCAAAACAAGGATGAAGCAGCTGGTATGAAGAAACGTAAGACGAAAAAAACTGCTAAATCAACCAAAAGAAAAACGAAAAAAAATGTCAGGGCCCTCTGTTTTTCAGCATATGAACAAGATCCTCTCAAGAAAGATGTACGAATGTATACAAGCTTTGACTGACAAACAAAGAAAGATAGTCCAGAAAATGGGATTTGGAAAAAATCTGTCATTAAAGATTGATACACTCCCAGGAAAGTTAGCATACTTTGTGGTTGACCATTTTGATCCCAGCAAAATGGAAATAAGATTTGGAATGATTGATATCAAGGTAGATGAAGAAGTGATAAACCAATTGCTAGGTATTCCAAATAGTGGTTTTGATTTGTCAACCCTTAAGCCACCCAAAGAGTACACAGCACTTGGAAAAGCTTACAAGAAAAGGCATAATGACAAGTTGACAATTAAAGCAAAAGATATTGTAGAAAATATAGCTTTTGGAGATGATAATGAGGGTTTGATGTTTAAGCTTGATTTCATTGTCTTGTTTGTTAACACAATGGTCGAATGTCATTATAATGGATTATGCAAAGTTGGAATCATTAACTTACTGAATGAAGAAATTGACTACTCAAAGATAGATTGGTGTAAATATGTTGTTCACCTTATTAAAAGATGTAAAGAAGGGTGGGTACAAAGGGACATTTCTTGCTACTCTCGTGGTGCACTAACTATTTTAGTGGTATAACTTCATTCTTATATATTTTATATTTAACATTGTACTCTGATAAAAGCAATAATGAGTACTTGAAAACTTTTTTGCAGCTCTTATATGTAGATAGTGTGACATGTAAAGGACTTAATGAATAGCGAACAATTTCACCGCTAGAATACTGGACAACACAAAGACTACAACTGAGAGAAGACATGGAGATTGAACAAGGGGGATTCAGAAGGGGAGATTCAGAGGGTTATTTATTGAAGAAGGAAGTTCTGATACCAAGACAAGTCAAGAAACTAACTCAGAGAAAACACAAACAGAAGAAAGTGAAGAAAGTGGACCAGGCATGACAGATTCAAACAGCTTGGAGGTAAGTAACACAACTAAATGATAAATGAAATGTAGATGTTAGAAGCTTGTAAGTAAGCTGGTTTACATATAAGTCTTTAAAATAGAAACTTACACAAGTGTAAAACAGAAACATATTTGTAAAACAGACTTTCAACTGAGAATTTACACATGCGTAAGTCATAGTTATTTTTCTTTTTCTTTTTATTTATTATTTATACACTTTCAACTGAGAATTTACACATATGTAAAACAGAAATTTACACATGTGTAGAACAAATGGCTTGAATATTTTTTGCATTTATCACGTTGACCAGACACATTTAAGAGACGTTGGTACAGATTACTACTGGAATGAAACATACAAGATCAATTTTGAGAAGGCAGTAGAAAAAGTTTGTGCAAACTTCCCAGAAAGGGAGGAAGTAAATTTTTTGTTGAAAGTTACAAGGAAAAGCTCAAAAAGCTTTTCAATCAAAAAGAAGATGAAACAACACCGCTAACACAACCAATAACACCCACAAACGATCAAACTCTTGAACTAACTGTACCAATAGAAACTGAATCTCAAACACTACACAAAAGGTTCATATTGATGGAACAAAATATAAATCCAACTCAAATCAAATACTTTCGAGTCAACCAAGTTTCAGATTAGCAATAAGCCTTATAGAAGTTCCGTATCAAGAAAATGCAGATGCTGAGAAGCAAAATGCAGAAGATGTAACTGAAAGACCGCATAGAACCAAACATCCAACGTATCCATCAAAATCTCCGTTTTTGGTAAGAGTAGTTGATATTTACAAACTGTTAACCAAAGAAGAATTGAAGATCTAGGATTATTTGGTGGAACATTCAGAAAAAAAAAAAAGATGCAATGTGTCAGGAAGCAAAGGAAATTGAAACTGATATCGGGTATGCCATAATCTATTTTAATAAATTTTGATTATTTGAATATGTTAGTATGTTAGTAATTATATTTAAGCTATATGAATACTTTCTTGATTGATATGTTATGACAGGGATGATGTGTTCGAGAGTGTTTTTGGAAATGTTACAAAAAAAGTTTTTGCTAAAATCTTTAGAACCAGGTCAGAGATTGCTAAGCAATGTTATAGACTGCTGGACTGCAGTTTTGAATCATGATGAAGAATTTCCAAACCCAGGTTCAGATAAGAGACTTTTTGTGATACAAGTTAAAAAGTTTTACACGTTTTGTATAACATTAGCTTAAACCAATAAAATGATTTAAAATAATAATACTTTTGTCGACACAGAGTATAGGTATTCTGGAACATGAAAAAATGGATGAAGCTAGACGATTAGATGTGATTGAATCAAGCATTAAGAACTTGTTAAAAGGATCAGAAGATGGACCTGATTTAAAAAAAATTTAGAGTGGTGTTGATTCCGAGGTGAGAATAACCACTACTAACTTGTGTGTTTCGATTTAAGAAATTCAACGATTGAAGTAATTGACAACATTGCCACAAGCAAAAGCTTTGTTGGTCTACAAGATAATGATGAATACCATAAAAAAGATACCATACTGAAAGTGGTAAGACTTATTTACATCTTAAAATAGTATGTAGACTGAGAATTTACACATGTGTAAAACATAATTTACACATGTGTAAAACATAATTTTTGAATTTACACATGTGTATAAATAACTAAAAATGACAATTTTATCCTGTTCGCCTAAAATGGGTTGATGGTTCCTATTAGATTATATGTCATCTTTGACGAGTCAAATGAGAAATGGATATCAACAGTAGAAACTATATTCAAATGGTTACAACACGTTCAAATCGATTTAAATTGTATAAATAAAAAAACTTACAAATTATCATTGTTGAAACAGAAACACATGTTTGTAGCCTATTTGAAAGCAGCGGGTCATCCAAAATTGAAAGAAATGAAATCAGTGAAACCTCGAAAACTCGAAAACTGAAGCTGACTTACGCAACAAAGAAAAATGAAATTGATTGTGGAGTATTTGTCATGAGACATATGCAAGCTTACAAGGAAAGTGGTGTAAAGAAATGAGAATGTGGTTTCAAAACAAAGAAAAGCAACAAATAAGATGCTCAAATTAGCTTTCTTAGACAAAAATACGCTGCAAAATTTTGCTTTCAAAAGCAAATCTTCACAGAGAATTTGTGATCCAGAAAACTAGTTGATAATTTGAAACATTTCTTTTTTAGGTTATCAGTCATACCAAACAAGTTTCTTTGGATATGTTGGTTCGGAATTTCTGAAACTTTTGTAATTTTGATCATATAGGATGTTGAATGTTCGTAAGGTTATCGTTTTTAGGTTATCGGTCATACCAAAGAAATTTGTTTTGCTATCTTGTTTGCAATTTTTGAAACTTTTGTTATTCTGATAAAAAGGATGTTAAGACAGTTCGTAAGCTTATCTTTATTGTTATTTGTTTTAATTTGTATGTATGTTTGTTAATGTGTTGTTACTTTGATTGACATTAGCTATGATCAGTGACGGTCTGATACGTTTTGATCCTAAAAGACGATGCAAAATGCCCATAGTGATTTTTTGATCCTAAAAGCCGATATGTAATGCCCGCAATGCATCACAAAATGCATGGCGTTTGCTATTAAATAATACTAAGCCTTATTTGTGTTGTAGGAACTTACCACTTTATATTGTTGTTAATTGCAACTTGTGCAAACTATTGGAATCAATGTACAATGACAAAAACAACTCCAATGAGACACGGTTTATATAATATAATCATTATAGGATCGTTCAAAACTCTACTACTATACAACGATCACATCCATTCAAAAAAGAATCTACCGCAATAATAACCATTCAAGACTGCCATTAACAACTTCACAAGTATGGTGTGTAAAACAAAAACTGTGTAAAACATATGTAAACCTGTTAATGTATGAAAATCATAAAAAAAAGACTAACTGAACACTTACACATGTGTATATAAAACACTCAAATAATAAAACTATAAAATCGAGCATCAAAACTAAAAAAAATAAAAACTTCATTCACCATCACCATCTTCATCGCTATCTTCATTGCTAACTTCATTGTTATTTTCATCGATATCTTCATCACTTCCTTCATCATTATCTTCTTCCTTATCTTCATCAACACGACTTTGTTTGCGTTTTTGTTTTTTTTTTCTTTTTTGTAGGACAGTTACGATAATCATGGTAGACGCGTTTTCCACACAATTTGCAGTTCCTTTTTTTTCTTCTTGCTCTTAACCTTGGCTTTCTCTCCCGGGCCAATCAAACGATGAGATGTACCACATTCTTTATTCCTAATACCCTAGGGAGCCACAAAGAAACACTAGCAGGTCGTGATTCGCTAACCAATTCTTCAAAGACACCACCCCTATTATTAGAACTTGGATCACTTGGAACCTCTTCAAAAATTTGTTCTTAATAACCTTGATTTGCTCCACAAAGCAAGCAAGCTTTACTGAATCACCCCGTAACTGGTCACCACATTGCTGAGCTAAATTTAGCACCTCTGACCTAAGTTTAAAGGTTTCTGAATTGTCAACACCATAACGGAATTCAATATTGAACACTTTCTTAGGCAATGCATCTTCTTTCCATCTTAGAGCTATATACTTGTCAGGAATTTTATTTATGCCTCGAAATCGGTAAGCAGAAAAAACATGACGACATACATATCCAATGCGTGTAAATAACATACATGAGCATGTAACTGAATTATCACTCAAATTGATCTTAACCTGCAAATATAATAACTTTCTCTATTATAACACACCGATAATGGTATATATCTAAACACATGAAAGATAAAGCAGAAATAAAATTACGAAAAAAGCAGAACACAGTGTAATCGCCAATAACAACACCTTCTTCAAAGTGAGAAACTGTATAATATTCATAACCATCAACAAAATCAGGTCTACCACTCATACATGCTAATAAAGCTTTAGATATTCTCTTTTTGGACCTCATTAAAAATGCTTCTGTTGTATAAAATGCTGCATGTGCTTCTACTGGTAACAGAGTCGATAAAACAGGAGATGTTGATTTGGTTTTATGCTAAAAAACTCATTGCCATAGCGTTGACCATCAATTGCCATATCAAAATACAACATAAACTCAACCAAAGTATTGGATTGTAACACCTTGTAAAATCGTGTCCAATAGTATAGTGACACGTGTTGTATTTTGAATATAGTCTGTTAAAGACCAATAAGGACTAAAGGCGTCAACATGCTCAAGTTGAGCCTCTGAGTGACGAACCGATGTCAACATGCATAAATAACAGCCTCTGAGTGACTGATATGTCAACATGCTTGAAAGTTGGCCTCTGATTGACCGTTGTGTCAACATGCCTAGCCTCTGAGTGACCTCGGAATCAACATGCTTGTAATAAGCCTCTGAGTGATCCTTTGTGAAGTCCTAACTCTCATACGTGCCGTTGTTGGACGAGAGAGTTCAGTTTTGTAAAAATGTGAAAGTTGGATAATGGAGGGATAAAAGTGTCAACATGTTAATTTATACCTCTGAGTGACCTTTTAACGAACCGAGAGCTTGACAATGTCCGGGCATAATCTCGGGTATGCCAAGTATTGGCTACAAGGGCTAAAAGTGCCAAAAGCTGTTTAAAAAGGTTTTTAGAAGCTTTTTAAACGTTAAGGGGCTAAAGTGTCAAATTTTGAAACTGGCCTTGGGGCGTTTGCGAACCGCGAGAGACCTGGCCTGTGCCTCTCGCGCCCCGTGAGAACATGTCTGACGTAGAAAATTTGTTTGCAGACTAAGCAAAGCTCCAAAACCATTGAAACGAAACCATGGCTTCTCTAAACTGCTATGCCACATTTTGCGCACTTGTAAGCTTCTTCTTACTCCCCTAAACACCTGGCTTCACCTCCTTTAAGCTCTCCAACTATAAATAGGTGCATAAGTTCTCATTCCAACTTACACCTTTCTCATTAGATCACTATTCTCCCTCCTCTGGAAGTTCCTAGCTGAAAGGAGCATCCAACTTAGTTCTCTTGCATTGTAGGAACCTCTTGTAAGTGTTCCTTGCTCTTGCATTTTCGTTTATAGGCTTTTATAGCCAAAAGTCAAGCGTTTTACGGCAAACGCTTTGACTTTCGTTAAGACCATTATGGTCCAGCCATTGTTCAAAATGAACATGACTAAGTGATCATAATAAGGTAGGTGTTAGTCCCTATAAAGGGCACCTCCCGAAGATCACGTTTGCTAGACCAATTGATGGGTCAAAGTTATGATATTAAAAAGTCAAACAGGCCATTTTTTGGAAAAAATCATAAATTGATCTTATTATGTTATGAAACATGTTTGAACACTTAAACAAGTTGGTAATAATTATTAGAACATGTAAGAACATGTTCGGCTTGTCAATTTCAGTTCTAGGGTCGGTTCACAACCGAAAGTCGTGAAGTTTGACTTCTGTTTGACTTTCGATTCTGACCCGATTTAGATTAGTTACCTATTGATCTAAAGTTGCATTATGATCATAATATTATGTAACATAACCCTCTGAGGTTATATTACATGATCATAATAGAATCCAAGTTTATGCACAAGTTCCATAATTTTGCCATCTTTGACCAAAATTTCCTTTTTACATAAAGCAAGGTTTTAAATGGTAATGAACTTGAAAATGAGTTTTCTACTGATGTAATATTATAAGTAGGATTATTTGGGATGTTAAACCTAGTTATAAACTGAGTTTTTAAGAAGTCCTTAAACTATGTCGATAAATGACAGTTTTAGCCCCTATGGCTTATAAAATAGTTTTAATCAAATCTTCTCAAGGTAAATTATTTACCTACTGATATGTTATACTAAATAATATATTTTAAACATTTTTAACTGACTATAACATCAGTTTTCATAAACATCACTTAAAGACGTCATATTACGACATAAGCGCCATTTCGGCGCATAGTATGGTTTTAAACCATATTAATGAACCAAGACTTGTTACCTACTGATTTTAAACTTATTTTAAACATATTTACAGTAGGTACATGTTATAAACTCAGAATCCCAAATAATTTATAAACTATGTGTAAAATGACCAAAATGCCCCTTCGGTGCATAGTTTGGTCATAAAAGGTAAAATACACATTTAATTGATATCCTATATATATTCATAAATAAAGTATTTTTCCAGAATGCTTATTAACCATAACATTTAATTATATTCAAGTTCCTTTTATATGATGTGAAATTATCAAAACGCCCTTATAAGGCATAATTTCGTTTTAAAACCTTAACGGGCATACAAGTTCATATCCTACCGATATCTTAACTTATTTAAAGTATAATGACTGGCTACCGTGTTACGGTATATGTAACTATTTTACGGAAATTAACCGAAACGGGTTTAACCTTGTCTTTTAAGTCTCAAAATCCAGAATGTATATAGTTTACCCATATCATACAAGTCAAGGTACTTGTCGGGTTTAAACTACATTCTATCCAATCATCGTTTAATCTAGCGTTATACGTTTTGATCAAGTACGTTAGTCGGTCTAAGTGTATGACTTAAACAAGACCGTTAGTAATTAATTGGTTAGTTAATGCCATAATCCAGACTAGAGACTTGCCGGTAAATGCTATCTGCACTTAGTCCTTTTTGTGTACGGCTGAGTTATTAAAAATTAAAGAAAACTAGCTCAGGTAAATACTCTCGACTTATTTCCCCTATACGGGCTTGGGTTACGGTAAATTATTACCGCTTGGTCGGAAATGGGATTAATCGAACGATGGTTCAGAATAGAGATCCACGTATTCTGTTTTAATCAGTTTTGTTTGATAATTTAAATATCGGGGGTTAACTACCGTGTCCTGGATATCCTCGGCTCATTACAATCGAAATGGTCACGACCTTAGCGCGGGTGTAGGCATACACCCGATAGACGCTCAATTATGCATTCCCATAAGGTTGGGAGGAATTGACTCCTTCGTGAGTGCAAAGTGGTGTGTACGTTAATTGTGTCTCGGTTTTCCGTGCCGAGCCCCGTATGTATGACAAACATGTAAATCTGTTAACAAGGTTGGACGGTCAATTAACTCAAGTTATAAAAAGATTTTTGTGCTAATACGCACTTAAAACATTTTTGGAATGTTTTCAAAACGAGTCAGTTGGGTGTATTTACCAGCGAAAGCTGACGTATTTTCAAAAGACTAATCTGCAGGTACAATACGAAAATAGGCTGGAAGTGCTCGGTAGTGATAGAGGGTCTTGCAAATCCTAAATATGCCCAAATTCTGTTTTATATTCTTTCCTTGTACAATTTATGATCCGCCTCTGGATCTTCTATTACAAGCTTGTATATTATTTTGTATTTTCGAACATTCGGTTTGTAATAGTAATTTTACTCCAAGACTTTCGCTGTGCCGTGTTTAATTGACTATGATGTTATCAACTATTGTCACGATAATCCCCACCCGGGCCCACCGGTGTTTGGATTTCGGGGTTGGAAATCCGGGGTGTGACATGGATGCGCTAGAGTATACCTTAAAAAGTTTGTTCGAGCTTTCACATCGAGACGTCATTTTCATTAAACAACACATCGGTATGTCCCTAAAATTACATGGGCCCACTAATCTCTAATAGAGAACATATCAGACAACCACTTGTAACGCTGCAAATTACAATCATTCATCAATAACTCCCATCGCTTCTCAAACGTGACAGGAGTGATAAAAACATTCCAGACCAACTTATGTATATGTTTCCTCAAGTTGCTATTCTGTAACACATCACCATCAATCTGTAGAG
Organism: Scalesia atractyloides; assembly: GCA_947069175.1. Lineage (NCBI taxonomy): Eukaryota > Viridiplantae > Streptophyta > Magnoliopsida > Asterales > Asteraceae > Scalesia > Scalesia atractyloides. Next base: position 91,216,939 of record CAMTDV010000023.1, read on the forward strand.
GAAATTTTAAAAAATTAAATACCATTATTACACACGTTTAATAAAAAAGCATAAACTAGAAAAACATAAATACACATGTTTAACTGACAAGAATAATTATTTTCAAATTACATGTACCTTTTGAGGAAGTTTATCCATAATATGTCACATACACAAACGATGGACAGATTCATTGAAAACTTTAGTTATGGCTTGTTTCATTGCTGGGTCTTGGTCAGTTAACACTAGTCTTGGTTGTTTACCTTCAAATTTATAAAACAACATTACGGTATTCTTATGATGTAAAATAGAAACAAAGTTACATGTGTAAAACAGAAACACGTACCATGTGCTTCAAGTAATTGTTCCAACAACCACGGAACGATTCAATAGCTTCATCATAAAGAAGAGCAGCCGCAAATGTTACGCAATTCTTATGATGATCAACCCTGTAAAAGGAACAAAAATCATATTATACCTACCAGATAATGATAAATAAAATATTAGAAAACAAGACAATTGAAAATTAAAAAATCAAACAAATTCTTACTGTTTAGTACTGTAGGTGGCATCAAATGCTAACACTTCGCCAAAAACTCGATAATTGCACTTCATAACCTCATCTGCCAAAATAAGGAACTATGCTCTCCATAACTAATTATGTATTCACAATAGTAATTTTCTAAATTAACTTTATGCTTATCTATCATATTTACAACCATTTGAGCATTTCTTGGACCAATGAAAGCTCTTAAATCTTTGCTGAAATTTTTATATTCTATCGTGGTACCACGTACATTGTGTTGTCCCCCTTTCAAAACAGTTTGCATCTTATAGGCAGCCGATGGACCAACTTTAGCTAAACTTAGTCTATGAATGAAATATTGGTCGCTAAATTCTAGTTTCCACTTCTTGCGTGTCAAATCCGTGTTCTCAATTGAAACTAACGGGTGATTATGAGACTCAACAAATTCATATAACCGTAAACCACGATAACCCTTAAAAACCTTAACCTTTATTTTAGCTTTACATTTGATACCTTGTAATTAGTGCTACGAGGCAACTTGGAAGATGACTTCACAAGCATTGAATCAACATTTTGGCAATTGGGCTTACCCAATCTACTACAAACAATATACCTAAGTGTAACAGTGCCATCTTTTGATTTCTTAGTTGTCGACAACCTAATATCAAACCCGCCTTCTCAGCATATGACTGATACATGGAATCTTCATCTTCCTCCTTAGCAAATACTGTACCCAAAACAGGTCTATACACTTCCATTACATTGGGTATCCAATATCTAGTACTATTAGGTGAATCATAAAAAGTACTAAAAACCAATTCCTGAAAGCCCTTCAAATGTGTCTCTACAAATAACATAAAATAGAATATATGTAACATCATATTATGATACAATAAACTTAGCATCATTAAGACATGAAATTGAAACAAACAGTTACACATGTGTAAAACTGAATAAAACGGAATCAAAGCCATTGGCTGTCACACCCGCTCATAGCCGAAAGCATGCGGTGTGATCTGATTGGTTCTCATTGCATACAACATAATTAAACATACTATATGAATAACACATTCTCCATATGTCATTAATGAAATTGTTTCAAAACGCAACATACGTTAAGTATATTGTTATAAACCATTAAATTGTCAAATTGTTAAATAACCAACATGCAAGATTCTAAATACTAAGGTTTTGACCCTTATATCACCGCAAGTAGGTGGGATATACTGGAAATCCTTCAAAATATGGCATAGGAGACTTGATACTTGTTCCTTGATTTGCAGCCTTCTGCATAGATCCACTAATTACCTGAAATACATGTTAAATGGAAAATCAACAAAAGTTGGCGAGTTCATGTTTTTAACTGTATGCGTTGTATCCATAAAATATATGAAATATCAAAACCCGGTATGTAAAGCGTCAATGAAATCGTTGATCATTAATGTTTTGCAAGGACATTAATATGTGTCACGACATAGGAAGCATCCAAACCTACACGATTTCTGTTGATTAACCTTGACTGGGACGACAAATGCACTATTCTGTGTGGGTCCATGACCAAGAGTGGGGCTTCCCAACACCCGCTAGATCTAACCTTTGTATCGTGGTCTTAAACAAGATTAATGGTGCTTAAGTTCCACCCTATTCGCACATGATCCATGTTGTTTCATTCCCTAGCTTATCATACTATTGAACTTGTATTTCCCCGATTGTTGTAAAATAGTAAAACATTTAAGATGAAAAAGGGGACATGAACTAACTGTTTTGCTTCCTGTTCTCACTGATTAACTCAAGTACCTTTTTTTTGAATTCGTACCACAACCTACAAACACGTTATGTTTTGTTAGATACTTCGGTCTTTGAACGATTCATGTTCATGTTTCTTGTCTTAAATATCTGTTAAGACTTGTTCAATGTTTTGTTTCATTTGGTTGTATTTTCAATGTACGGTGCTCCACTGAGATGCGTTTTCGGTGCATGATGTCAATATATATATTTCGTCAAATATATACAAATATATATATATATATATATATACATCCTTGCATCTCCAGTGTTGCATGTATGGGCCTAGCCCATTAGCCTCCGTGCCTGGCACGAGTAAGATGTATATGTTTCATGTCTTCACATTATTGGGTTCCACTCGTTTGCCTCGACGATACCATCGTTGGATATGTTCCTTATATAATTCTTCTTACTATATAATATTCCAATTTCGATGTGTTATTTAAAATATTATATTTTAACTTGTATTATTTGTATGCATCACTTTATATATATCTTTTTGTTTACGATGGGTATGTTAAAAATAGTATATTTTTAACGTGTCTTGATACATATAATTATTTCATTGGTTTTCATGGTTTACTTATCCATGTTTAATAATTGTCAAGTATTATATATGAGTATTCCCCTAAGTATAGGTATACTTGTATTGTGTGTATTTGTGTATTTACATTCGTATTCTTATGGTTAAGTATAATACTTGTGTAATAGTATTTTCACCAAATATTAATGGTATATATTGGCATGTATTTGTACGTATAGGAATACATATATTTCTTTTATTTATTACCCCCTTACTTTTGTGTATTCTTAGATTATATAATTTTACGATATATTCAAATTAGTATATGTATTATTATGCTTGGTAAGTGAATATATCCAAATAATATATATTTTTGCGATTAGTTCTAAAAAATATATATTTTTAAGTTTCCACCAAATATAATATATTTTTAGGAGGTTTATGAAATATATATTTTTATACACTTCAAAAATAATATGTTTTAGTATCGACGAAATACGATATAGTTTATATACTTGTAAAAATATATATTTTGTCACTTGTTCGGTTTTGAAATTATTACTTACCAAGCTTCAATATGCTATATATTTTTAGTCCATAATTCATATATAGTCCAATCGTCTGAATAGTCCATATTTGTTTCCCATGTATGGTTATGTATAGGTATGTATATACTTTGTAATTATTTGATTGCCAATTATTATGTATTTATTTGTATGATTCATTTTTTAAGTTCCTAACTATATACATATATAATACAAACAATAAACACATAAATTGTGATTCTTATGATCACTAAATATATATTTTTCCAATAATATAAATTCATACCCATTTTATCTTTATAATAGTCATGACTTCTTGAACTTATATTTTATACAAAAACATGGGGATTTTTATGTTTATGGTTTTTAAACAAGTTTACTTGTAAGAACTTTATAACCGTATATTTTACTAAGTGTTTAATTTTTATAAAAATTTCGCCATAGTCCCCACTAGATTTAGGAGGTTTCCCATGTTTATAAAACATGTGTTAAGCTTCAAAACTCATCAATTTACCCACCACAACTTCAACAATTATTCTTTATACATTTTTATGCATCTTTGGATCATGATGAACTTGAAACTTTACCAAAACATGTAGTCTTTTATTTTTATGTTTAAGATGTTCATACATCTTCAAAAATGGATTTAGCTACTATTATTCACTAACTTTTTTAAAAATCATTTTTAACATTATGTTTATATATATTTTTTTAGGAAACAGCATATGTTATTTTATTCACATTCTTAGGTTCATCGACTTTGTTAAAACATGTTTGTCAAGACCCTTATCATTTTAACCACTTGATCATCCATCATTTAAAAAACATGACAATCATTTTATCTACTTTAAAGAGTTCATTTATATTGTTATAACATCACTTTTTTGATCATGGATCTTGTAAGATCCATGTGTACACTTGTTAAATCTAAGCTTCTAGTAAGTGTCCATTACAACTTCAAGATAGCTTTGTTTTCTTTAGATCATGATACTTGTTCATATGTTCATCTTTTAAAGTTGATACTTTTGCATGGTGTAACTTATATATTATCAAAATACTAGTAATAGGACATCAAATGAAAGATTAGAAGGCTCACTACTAGCTCTTGTGGGTAGGGAAGTGGCAAGATTAACAAGTTGATGAAGATGGTGCAAAGTTGGTGGATAAAAGCTCCCAAGAGAGGTCCTTGATCTTCCAATGCTTGAACCTTCCTTAGTTAGGCTTGAGACACCTTAGGACCACCTTAGATTGCCTTGAAAGTGACTTGAAAATGGAGGTTATGTATGGAGTGGTGTGGCCATGAATGGAGGAAGGAAAGGAAGAAGAAGTTGAAGTTTTCTTGGTTGGTGAAAGTGAAAGATTATGTTGGGATAAGGTAAGGTTTATAACAACTTACAATACATGTATCCTCCAATCCTTAACATTACACACAAGGTCTTGTGTCCAAGTTTAGACAACATGTGGGCTTGGGGGACCCACATGTTGGCCGTCCACTATGAGCTTGTTTGAGTTTTAACTAGGTTAGTTTGTTTAGTTAGGGATTTAGTTAGGATTAGGGGTTTAGTTAGGGGGTTTAAGTGTATTAGGGTTTTTGATGTATTTTGAGATACAAAAGGCCATATACTAGCTTCATATTATTAGATAATATTAACTAGTTTATATTTTATGTCTAGTTCGTGTTCGGTTGCTTAACGAGTGCTAGGTTCGCTAACAGGTCTTTAAACGGGAGTGTAAGCAACAGTAGGGATTTAGGGATTTTAAATCAAAACAATGTGTTTAATGCTTTTAACTAGTTGTATAATATAAAAATATTGTTAACTAGTTCATATGATGTTTCAGATCGTGTTCGGGTGTTCGTTTCGTTGCCGGTTTGTTAAAACGTTAACTTTCGAGACTTATGTGATATGATATGTTTTTGTGCCAACTTGATACTTTCTATGTCTTTTAAGTAGAGCATGATGTTTAACAATATTTCTGCATATTACATAAGTTTGTATTTGCTGAATTTTGCTGAATTGCTGTTTAGTGTATATTTCAGACAGTTTTCAGTGCGCGTATAGTTTCCGGAAAGTGTTGGCATTAATCCTTGCTTTCCTACATGGGGTTTAATATACAGTTTGCGTTGGACTCTCATCTAAGTCCTAAATCTGCAGTTTAACTGCGTACTAACACTGTGCTGCCATAGCTAGTCTAATAGTTGTTTCCGACGCACTGTTTCAAGCAGTTTTTAAATAATAACCACTAAACAAATAATATGCATCATGTAATATATTCAGTGCGCTTTCTAATTAATGCCATGCAATTCATGCAGTTTAATTGTTCAAAACACATAATTATATCATATAATTCACTTGTTTAATGTACATAATTATCCCAAAAGTGACAGTTGTCACATACTCCCCCCGTTAAAAAGAATTTCGTCCCGAAATTCAAGTTGAGTCATCCGTTGCTGGAGTCTTCTCAAACAGGTGAGGGTATTTGGCGTTGATCTGATCCTCACGGTCCCAAGTATACTCGGGTCCGTGTCTTGAGTTCCAACGAACTTTGACTAACTTGATACGACTTCTCCTAGTTTTCTGGACTTTCCAGTCCATAACCTCACCAGGTTCTTCAGTAAATTGGAGCTTATCGTCTATATGAATTTCCTCAGCAAGGATGATAACGGTTTCTTTCGTTGGGCACTTCTTGAGATTTGACACATGGAAAGTGTCATGTACACTACTAAGCTCATCAGGTAGTTTCAATTTGTAGGCAACGGTACCAACCTTTGCTAGAACTTCGAATGGTCCGATGTACCACGGGTTAAGCTTCCCGCGCTTACCAAATCTGGCTACGCCTTTCCATGGCGAGACTTTCCACAAAACCTTGTCTCCGACCTCAAAAGATAATGGTTTTCTTCTCTTGTCCGCATAGCTCTTTTGTCTATCACGAGCCGCCTTGATACGGTCTCGGATTTGGAATATCTTGTCGGTAGTCTCTTGGACTAATTCAGGACCAATTAATTGTTTGTCGCCAACTTCCGCCCCACATAGCGGAGAACGACACTTTCAACCATAAAGAGCTTCGAACGGCGTGACTGGTATGCTTGTGTGGTAACTATTGTTATAGGAAAACTCCACCAAGGGTAAGTGAGTGTCCCAATTGCCGCCTAGATCCATCACACATGCACGAAGCATGTCTTCAAGCGTTTGGATGGTTCATTCACTCTGGCCGTCGGTTTGAGGATGAAAGGTCGTGCTTAGATCTAGTCGAGATCCAAATGCGTTTTGAAAAGATTGCCAAATTCTTGACACGAAGCGACCGACTCGGTATGAGATGATAGAAACAGGCACTCCATGACGAGCCACTATTTCTCTAAGATATAGCTCGGCTAGCTTCTCAGTGCTGTCTTTTTCACGAATCGGTAGAAAATGCGCGAACTTTTTCAATCTATCCACTATTACCCAAATCATGTCGTGACCTCTTGAGGTTCTGGGTAATTTTGTAATAAAGTCCATAGATATCTGCTCCCATTTCCATACGGGGATCTCGGGTTGTTGAAATAATCCTGAGGGCTTCTGGTACTCGGCCTTAACCTTTGCATAGGTTAAACATTTACCGACATAAGTCGCGATGTCGCTTTTTAGGTTAGGCCACCAATAATATTCCTTCAAATCTTGGTACATTTTATCCGAACCCGGATGGATAGAATATTTAGACTTGTGTGCCTCGTCCATCACTACTTCCCGAAGACCGCCAAAAAGTGGAACCCAAATTTGTCCCATAAGGTATAAAGTTCCATCTTCCTTTGGCACTAATTGTTTCTCCATACCGTGGAGAAGTTCTGCTTTAATATGCTCTTCCTTGAGTGCTTCTACTTGCGCGTCATGAATCTAAGTGGTAAGGTTCGTTTGAATTGTCATCTCTAATGCTCGAACCCTTAAGGTTTTAACTCGTTCCTTGCGGCTCAACGCATCTGCTACAACGTTTGCCTTACCTGGATGGTACTTGATCTCACAATCATAATCATTTAACAGTTCAACCCAACCACGGTGGCTCTTATTTAATTCTTTCTGATTAAATATATGTTGCAGACTTTTGTGGTCCGTGAATATAGTACACTGAGTACCATATAAATAATGTCGCCATATCTTCAAGGCGAATACCACCGTACCTAACTCAAGGTCGTGCGTGGTGTAGTTCTTTTCATGCACTGTTAGTTGTCATGATGCATATGCGATGACTTTTTCCCATTGCATAGCACTTAACCTAACCCATGATGCGAAGCATCACAGTACACCACGAAATCATCAGTACCTTCAGGGAGTGAAAGGATCGGAGCATCATATAGTTTATCTTTTAGGAGTTGAAATGCCTCTTCTTGTTTCTCTCCCCAATCGAACTTCCAGTCTTTCTACATGAGTGAGGTTAGCGGTTGAGCAACTTTGGAAAAGTTCTCAATAAATCTCCGATAGTAACCCGCTAAACCCAAAAATTGTCGAACCTTGGTTGGCGTCGTGGGTGCTTCCCAATTCTTTATTGCTTCTATCTTTGATGGGTCCACATGTATGCCTTTCTCATTTACTACATGTCCGAGGAATTGCACCTCACGAATCCAAAAACTCACATTTGGAAAATTTCGCATAAAAGTTTCTCTTTCTTCAATAGCTCCAAGATGGCTCTCAAATGTTGCTCATGCTCGTCCTTCGACCTTGAATATATTAATATATCGTCGATAAATACTATCACAAATTTGTCGAGATAAGGCTTGCACACCTAATTCATTAAATCCATAAAAATTGCCGGTGTGTTGGTTAAGCCAAATGGCATAACGAGAACTCGTAGTGACCATAACGAGTTCTAAACGCCGTCTTCGGTATGCTCTCTTCTTATATCCGCAACTGATGATAACCAGACCTCAAGTTATCTTGGAGTAGAAGCTCGATCCTTGCAATTGGTTGAACAAGTCTTCAATTCTCGGTAGTGGGTACCGATTCTTGATAGTGAGCTTATCTAACGTATGCACATCCTGAATGTTCCGTCCTTTTTCTTCACAAATAAAACTGGAGCTCCCCAAGGAGAAAAGCTTGGTCGAATGAATCCCTTATCCAACAACTCTTGAAGTTGTGTGGATAACTCCTGCATCTCTTACGATGCTAGACGATATGGAGACTTGGCTACGGGTGCAGCTCCCGGCACCAAGTCGATGTGAAAGTCGACTTGCCGTTGTGGTGGTAATCCCTGCAAGTCCTCAGGGAAAACTTCAGGGTATTCCTTCACCACAGGAATATCTTCAAGCTTAGGCTCCTCGACCTTCTTGTCAACTACATGTGCCAAGAAGGCTATGCAACCCTTCCGTAAGCACGCTCTAGCTTTCATACAATTAATGATCTGCAATAGTGTATCACGTTTTTCTCCGTGAATAACAATGGTCTCCTCATTCGGTAGTGGTACGCGGATAATCTTCTCATGACACACGACTTCGGCTCGGTTATTGGACAGCCAATCCATACCGACTACTACATCGAAGCTACCTAACTGAACTGGTAAGAGGTCGATGTTGAACGTTTGCTGACCCAGCTCCAACGAACATCCTTTAATGATTTCCTTTGACTCAACTAATTTACCATTTGCCAGCTCTATAGAGTAGGGGACATCTAGCTTACTGGATTCTACGCCCAATATATTTTTAAATTGCATGGAAATAAAGCTAAAATCGGCACCGGTATCAAATAATATGGATGCAAAATGATTGTTGATAGAGAACGTACCAGTGACCAGTTCGGGTCTCTGCGTTGCATCCTTTGCCTCGATGACAAAAGCTCTCCCACGAGCTTGATTTCCCTTGGGACAATCTTTCTTCCCATGATCTTTGCTTCCACAACCATAACATCCAGTCTCATGCCCAGCTCCATTTCCGTTTCCATTACCCACACCATTTTTGTTTCCTCCCCTTCCTGTCGTCGCCCAACATGTCTCAAAACGGTGGCCAACCTTGCCACACTTGTCACACTTAAAAACTCAACAAGCACCTAAATGGTGATACTTGCACTTTTCGCACTTAGGATAGGGGCCTTCATACTTCTTCGAACCAGTGGTGGTTGTAGCTACGAAAGATCTTGTTTCTCGTGGCTGATTAGCCACTCTCCTCTTGTTACCGCCGTTGTTGTTGGAATGGTTGGCATAGTGATTGTTGTTGTAGTTCGCCTGTGTACCCTTCTTGAAGTGTGAATATTTCCTTTTCCCGTCATTTGCCGATTCGACGTGTGATTTTTTCTTTTTTGTACCCTTCAAAAACAATTTCTTCATTCTCACAGCATCTTCTGTAAGACTAACAGCCAGTGTCACAATAGAAGTAATGGTAGCAGGGCTCGATGCAGTCACCATGCTACGAATTTCGGGCACTAAACCCCAGATATAACGCTCGATGCGCTTGAACTCCGGTGTTACAAGGTATGGTATCACCCGAGATAGATCATGGAATCTCTTGGTATAACCCACAATGTCAGCACCATTCATAGTTAAATTCTGGGAACTCAGTTTCTAGCTTCTGCAGTTCAGCCCTTGAACAATACTTTTCTCTCATTCTTTCCTTCAGACTTTCCCAAGTCATCCCATACGCAACGTCATCACCCAACGTTTGCACTTGTAGGTTCCACCGTGTAAGTGCTTCATCAATGAACAGACTAGTAATAAAAGTGACTTGCTGGTCTAGGGAACATTTGCTCATTCGAAGCATGGAATTCGTTTTCTCTGTCCAGCGTACAAAGGCCACGGCACCACCGGTGCCATCGTAATTCAGCGGCCTGCAGTCCAAAAACTGCTTGTATGGTGCACCTTGAAATGTTTATAAACAGATTAAGAATGAGCAAATAGTGAAACGCACAAATAGATTGAAAAAATAATTATTTGAGTTGTAACAACAACTGAATATTACCATTTGCCTGGTTCCTACTGGAGGAACCGCCTTGTCCCTGGCTTCCTGATCCGCCAGTTCCACCACTTCCACCTGCTCCGCCCGTTCCACCAGTCCCTTCAATATTACTTTCATTTCGGATTGGCCTCATATTGGGCCAGGGCCTGGGATATTCTGTGTTCCAACAAGGCATTCAGTTCGGCCTCATTCCTAGGCATGGGTTGTGCTTGGTTTACATTCCGAGTGCGAGGGGCTCTTCGTCTTGGTGGCATGATCTTTCAAGATAATATGGTAGCAAAGATTAGACGTTTATTTATTATATATTCTTTCAGTTAGTTATAACTTATAATTATTCATACCTATATATATTTATATAAACAAATAATCAAGTAAGCAAGCAATAACACAATATAATATATATATATATAATACGATCCATCAAATAAATAAGTCGGCTCCGCGCAATACACCATGCATAGAAATCAATATAATGCATCATAACGAAGACCTCAAGTTTTTATATAATAAGACAACTTGTTACACGATTGTTTGTAAAGGAAAAAATAATGTACTCGGGTTACACCACCCGGTCATACAAGTTTAATACATATAAAAACAAAATCTTCCTTCACTTGTGATCTTCATTCTTCGAGTTGTCTTCAAAAGTTGACGTGTAGTATTCTCCAAAAACGGGTGCCTAGTTCCCGTCCAAAAGTACCTGCAAATAAAACCCTAAGGTGCTGGGGGAGATGGTGGTGGGGTAGGGGTAACTAGACTACGAAGGTGGATAACCTCCTGCTAAGCTCACGAACTCGGCGAAGTAAGACGCCTATTTGCTACTCGAGCATCAAGATACGAGCAGCGTGACCATCGAATGGCATAGGAGGTGGTGTTGGATGCATGATAATCGTTCTCCATGTCACAGACCGTCTGACGTAGGGTCTAGATCTGATGCTCCAGAGAGCGAATCCAACTGTCCGTGGAGAAAGGGTTATAACATGGGCATTACGTGTGGCGGTGAGCATGGGGTGGGGCTAATCGGCACTCGGGATGGACCGGCCTCATAGCATGGGGATGGTGGTATGTATGATGGTCCAGAGGAGTGGGGGTGACGGGAACCAAAAGCCTCTTGATAAGGAATCGATCTAATCCGAGCAGAGTCTCCTACTAGTCTAGAAATAGAAATGGTATTCTCAGTGGATGGTGTGGGGGTATGAACGGATGTATGGGTAGGGATGAGTGTGGGGGTCGGGGTAGCGATGGGTATGGTGTTAAAGCTGCTGTCAGTGGCATCCACCCAAAGCCCGGCCCTGCGGATAGCAGCAGAGGACACACGGTCGCTCTCATCTGATGATGAGATAGCCGCGACGGAAACTACTGGTGAGGATACCTCCAAAATGGCGATGTCAATCACCTCTCCATCACCAAGATCCTCGTCTAAGTGATCAACATGGAATACCGGGACCTCATCCTCGTCGTCCGATATGTCGATAATAGGGGGCCAAACAGCAAGGGGAATGGCATCGATAGGGAGAATATCTACTAGGTGTTCACCCTCAAGGTGACCGATGATAATCTGCTGATGATGCTGCGGAGGTAAGGCTAAAACATCGTCCACCAGAGGGATGTCTGCGTCAGCTACGAAATCAGGGTCCTCCTCGGGCTCTGACTCACTATCCGAGGAGACGTAGTATACGATGGGTCCAACCTCACCATCCGAGTCAACCTCCTTGGGGTCATGGTCGTCGTAAATCCCACTTTCTGCTGAAGACATAATAACTTGGAAAAAGAAGTCGTACGACAGGTATAATTAATTGTTAATTAATATATATATATATATATATATATATACACACACACAAAATGCAGGCATCACATATTGTCCATTTCAAGTTGTACTATTTGTTTTGGGTGAATCAACTTATTGTTCTGTGTCTATCCTTTGTAGGCTAAGTCCCATAGTATCCCTCTTTTTCAAGATTCTTCATGTATACATCATGTATATTTATTCTAGTAACAAATAAGGTACATAGCCTGCTAATAATACAAGACTTAAGGGAGAGTTAAAAGTCTCAATTTATTAGAGACTTAACACTCTAATAAAAACTAATCAAATATCATCAATAAAACTCTGCTCAAGAGTTTTATCATTTGAAGAGTTTAATTTTATTAATTTCTATGAATTAATTTCCGTTCACCACATTCTAATTTTCCAACAACCACTTCTTCTCTACCAATCTATCTCTACAACTATTTCTCTCTACCCCTCTCTCAGATAAAATCATTGGCCACTAATTAAGATTAAATCATCAACGAAGGTGGTGTACCGGCGATGTTCAGAGGAGATCGGCGTCGGAAGAGGTGGTGTACTAACGACGTTTAGATCTATCAATGATGGGGCTCAGATCCTACAGTTGTGAGGCAAAACCGATGGTGGTATTTTAAGATTTCGATTGGATTATCCAGCATGGGCTTAGATCCAGCAGTCTGCCACCAAAATCGATAACAAGTTTCAACTAGTGGTTAGGTTCAAGGTGTAGGTGGTGGTGAAGAGTTGTGAAGGCTAGGGTTATACAAATTTTATGAAAGGTCAACGTAGCAACTCCTTCATTTTATAATGCTATGCTTCTGTATTAATTTCAAAAGGACCTGAATGATTCAGATTTGGTGTTCGATTAAAGGGTCAGAATTTCTGTGTTTGTACTTAGGATTCAAGAACTGAGATTGGGTTCTATTTGTTTCACCATGGTGATGGCAGGTGGAGGTGAAGAGTGGTGAGAAAGATATAATTATGTTTATATATATAGGTAAAAAGACTAAACTACCCCTGCTTGACTAGATTTAACCAAAAAAAACTAACTGGTTTAGGACTAAAGGACGTAACGTGCAACAATTTTCCCTACAAAGGGCAAAACTTGTCAAAATTCGTTGAAAAGGAAACCGCCTGAAAAGGGTATCAAGATAAAGGACAGAACGTGTAATTTTTCCTTATTACAGTATATTAATAGTTAAATGCCAATTTAGTCCCTGTGGTTTGGTCTATTTTGTCAATTTAGTCCAAAGGTTTCATTTTTGGTCTGTGAGTCTAAAAAGATTTCATCGTTGTCATTTGGTCTATTTTGTCATTAGCCCAAGTTTCATTTGGTCGTGAGTTAAAGATTCATCGTTGTCATTAGTCCACTGGATTACTTCATCATTTTTATGTTAACGAGATGGACAATTTGATATTTTATATGGCCGAATTGCCCTTCTAGTTAACAGAATTACATATAAAATGACTGAATTGCGCTTCTCGGTAACAGAAAAATGGTTGAAGTTAACCCAGAGGACTAAAATGGCAAGGGTGAAACCTTTTTCGACACAGACAAAAAATGAAACATTTGGACTAAAATGGCATTTAACTCTTATATTAATTATAAAAAAAAGAGTTTGAGTATTAAATAAATATAAAAAAGGTGATGATATGGAAATATAAGTGTTTTTGATGTGTTTGTGAAAATCTGATATGACAACGAAATATATACGTTTATAAGTGCAATTAGCTCCTTGTACTAGTGATGCTTCAAGAACTATTAGAAGATACACAACCACATTGTGGTGATGTGGTTTAATAAAATAAAATGGAAAAATAAACAAAAATAAAACATTTGAATAATTGCCATTTGATTGGTTATGGTTTTTTTAAGGCTCAATCTATTTACACACCTCTGCTGTCTATTTGGACACCCCTGGGTCCTGGACGGGTCGTCTAGGGCTAGACTCCCCGTATATGCACTGATTTTGAGGTGTCAACAAGTGCCTGGCAGGGCGCACAAATTTATGTGCTAAGACCGGCCGTCTAGACCTAGACGACCCGTCTACGAACTTGTTTTTTTTAGTTGAATAAAGGGTGTTTTGGTGGGGTAGATTGGTTGTTGATGGAGTTTGGAAAAATAGTGTTTTGGTGTGGTAAATTGGTTGGTGTTGGAGGTTGATTTTTTTTGTGTGGTGTAATTTTATATTTTAAAAAAGTTTTGTTTATTGTATAAAATTAAGTTATCTTTTTCGATCCTTTAAGTATTTAATTGTTTTCACGTTATATTTTAAAAAAAATATATTAAAATTTAATACACGTTGATTTAACACAAACAATCATCAAGTAATTGAATAACTGAAAACAAAGTTAAATATTACAGAAATAACATATATAACATAACTTTGTACATCCATAAGAATAGGTCAAGACGACTCGTACATTTACAATTAAATTATTTTTGGTATAACTATTAACACGGGGATGGGTACAGAAACCACTACCAAGGCGGCAGGGGACCGGGTAACTATCACCCATAATGATTCTCCAATTCCATATCAACGTTGTTTATCGCCCTGGGTGAGCATTGGAAGCCCGACAAACAGTCTTGCAATTAGTTAGCAATCATTACTTCTTAACCCTTGAATCCCAACGCTTCTCCTTACATTCTTCCAAACGAACCAACTCCTTTGTAAGAACTCTTATTAGAGAATTCCAACAACGAATTGAAAGTTTTATGCGACACCAAATGCTCTGCATGGGTCTATTTAACAAAGAAATATACGCCCCGTCTAGGCCTAGGCGGGGCGTATCACTTTACTACTTTACTGACATGCGTTGAATGATATCAGATGAAGTAATATAAGCCAAAGGTCATGACGGAGAGAATTCCGACAACGAATTGAAAGTTTTATGTGACATCAAATGCTCAGCATGGGTCTATTTAACAAAAAAAAATATACGCCCCGTCTAGGCGTATCACTTACATTACTGACATGCATGCAGAGCACAAACTTCAAGACGGGTCGTCTAGGCCTAGACGTCCCGTCTTGAGCTGGTCGTCTTCAGCATCCGTCTACGGCTAGACGCCCCGTCTGATGCGACTGATTTGACGCTATACGAGGCCAGGATTGTGGTTGGAAAAAAGCAAACATAGACGACCCGTCTAGGTCTAGACGACACGTCTAAGTGTGTAGTATTACCGTTTTGCCCCTGATGTCAGCCTAGACGAACAGCGAAGCAGGGGTAAAATGGACTTATTTCTAGAACTAGACGGGGCGTCTAGGTCTAGACGAGGCATCTATGCCCAAATAATTTTTTTTGGTGTAATTAATATGATTTTGTTTACTTAATACACACTTTTTGGGTGAATAAAATCTTGTTAATTATACCAAAAAATTTCTAATTGTATATTAAATATTTGTATTAATTACAAAAAATCGTACTAAATATACAAAAATCATATTAGATTTAGCAAAAAGCCTCGTTCTTCCGATTTATCATCGATCCAATTAATACTCGGGTTTGAATTTGGTGCGGGATTCATTATCGACATAAACCATTTTAGATGGGGTGTGTACATGTCCATCCATTGTTCTGCAGCCGCGCTTCGGTAGGTCAATCACAAACCGTTTACTGTAGGCATCGGAAACTGGCCTTCCAACTTAATATGTATGAAGTGGTTGTTGTTAACATGTGCAAGCGTTATCGTTTGTGGTTCTCGATCCGTCGGAGGGTTGATTATCGGGAAGAACGTGGAAGAACCATCGATTCTTAAGAGGTGAACCACGATACCATACCGTTGTGCAATAAGAAGCCCTGCGTAGGGGAAGTCCATCCAATGAGTGGGGGGACAATGCTCCACTGAATCCCAGATTAGGCTCTGACGATGCGTGTAAAAGTATCCTTCCTCCCATGGTTCAAATACTAGCGCCCAGATCGACACGTTCTGATCCATCTCCTGTTGAAGGTCTTTTCGAATGTGGCTCCACGCACGTTCTCCCATACCCAAGCCCGCAGCCAAAGACCGAAACCCACAATGACCGTCTGGCCTCACATCTTGTATGCACGAGATGTACGGGTGAAACAAAGAGGGAAGGAAAGGCTTAAACCGTTTGATAGCTGACACATATTCGTCGCCCACTATCGACGGAAAATCGTTATCGTCACGAACCTCTCTTTGTTTAGAACTCATTGAACGGCTTCGGCCCGCTACGAGTTTTTGCGACTTGATGACCGACTGTTGAGTGGCCTGCGACGGAACATACGAGCTATGGCGGGGGCATCGTATGTACTTGATTGGGAACCCTGCGACGGAAGATACGAGCTATGGTGGGGGCGTCGTCAAATCGAAGTTGTGCTTGCTTTGTTGTTGGTCGTCCACGAGTTGAGTGTTGGACAACCGGTGGTTTTTTTGTGGATTTGGTGGGGTCAACACCGCTTTAATCTTTCCCAGAAAGCTTTTTTTCTGAGCAGGGGAGCGTGACTCTAACTGTTGCCGAACAATGTTCAACTCTTATACCACGTCAACGTCATCATATGTCAATTTACATGGCTGAAAGTTAAGCTTCTGCCAGAAGATGTCTACGTCTTCGAGTTGAATCGGATGCTCTGCAGGTACATACTTTTCCAACCTGCAAGCACACGGCAACCCACAGTGGTACCACATCTGACATCCACAAGATGAATGCAAGCGCTGCAACACGTCTAGTTTCCTAAGTAGCTCTCCACTCAGCAAATGAAGCGTTGTGTGGGAAACTTTTCCACGTAGGTGGTCAAATAACGGGTTTTGTGGTGGTTTATTATTTTTTCGATGCTTTCTCGAAAGCTCCGCCTTATTTCCCCGTATTGTGTTTTAACTATATCATTGACAAACCTACTATACGGTCCAGCGAGCTCCTATCTTGGACTTAGCTCTTTAAATTTGCGTGTTGACTCTCAACTCTGTTGGTGGTACGCTGCCCGAAGTAGCGGCTCTGATTTGTCCACCCAAAGACAAACATTTGCTTGTAGTCTTTCAACCAGTTGTCATATACGTACGTAAAGACCCCTACAAGGTATCAACAATTAGTTACATGTACATGGGTAGGTCATATTTTACTTGAACGTAAACTTACTTGAACGTTTGCACGCCACGAGTCACTTTTGCAAGTGGCCTAAGTTGTACTCGTATATTGGTATTGATGGATACTAACACAATCTCCCCCATGATGACAAAAATTTTTGCCATTCTTCTTCTTTGAATGCGCTCTTGCAGTGCTTACAAATATTTGTTGAATGTGATACCGCAGAGATATCAAGAGGTGTTTGGAAAAACTTTCGCACACGCGTTAATTAGGGCCAGGTCTCTATCCGTTACAATAACACGTGGCTCCATACATTCGTCCAACATTGACCTGATCCTCTCAAGCACCCATACAAAGTTATCACTACGTTCCTTGCAGACAATGGCATGCGCGATACAAAACAAATAGTTGGTGGGGGTCATACCAACTATCTGGACAAATGGCATGTTGTATACGTTCATCTTGTACGTGGAATCGATCAGCAAAACGTGCGGGAACGCACACCATATTTCATCGAGTAGGGATGAACAAAGAAGATCTCTGTAAGGACCTTTGTTTCGGGTTCCTCCCGTGTCTCGTAAAAAAATTCGTTTGTAATAAGGATGTTTTCTAGTGACTGCATGGGAGTCAGACCCTATCTTTGTTCGGCCCTAATCTTCTGGACTGCGTTTTGAACTCTTTCTGAACATGGAAACTGTCGGGGAACTGCTTCCTTATCGTTTGAAAAATTCTACGTGGCTCTGCGTTTTGTGCTGTCAACTGCTCGATCATTCTGTATTCGTCAGGAGCAAACCTTCGCAAAAATGCATGGCCCGACAGGTCCTGACAAACTTCGTGGTTATGTTCAGTCTTTCCCCCTTTTATCCCCATGTTTCATACGGATGGTCCCGCACAGCCAACAGGTAAAAAGGACAACCGGTTTTCTTGCTTCCACATTTTCTAACCGTTGTTGTAGTATGGTGCTCACCACCACGATCAATTCAAGCCATACCCTCCCGGTCCTTCCATCGATTTTCTTTGATCGTCGGGTCACAATAACGAAACTATCCGCCTTTGCCATTTCCTGTGCCCAGTTTTTTACCTCATCTAAAGAGTTGAAAACCTGTAAAATCGATAGCGTTATGTTAGATTTTATGTTTACTGAACTTCACAACTTAAATAAATAAGTTTTGATATTGTCTCTGTAAGGTACAGATTGCCTACGAATGGGGATACCTCACCACCATATCCTCCACCATCAGGATAGACTTGTTGACCGTAGAAAGAATGTGTTGCATTGTAACTTTCGTAACAGTCTCCTCCGTATCTATCCAGACCGTGTTGTTGCACGTACGAGAATTCACACCCGTATCCATAATCCGGAAACCCATGTTGCGCAGGATTACATGGTGAATCAGCTAGGTACGAGTCGTCCACATGGGTTGTTTCTTCAACGGAAGGAAGCTCGTTCAAGTCTAGAAACGGTCTGTTTTGATTTCCTTGTACACTTGAAACCTCCTCTTGCACGTTAGAATTAGGAACACCGGTCTCCCCTACCAACGATACCACCATTAGTAAATAATTAAAACAACAACTAGTTTAACCTGATAATTGTTACCGAATTGGCCTCAGGCACCCATGTCTCGCAGAATACGCCCCAAAGAAATAGTTGCCGTCCCAGTTTGATGACATTTCACCACATTTGAATGATATCAGATGAAGTAATATAAGCCAAAGTTTATGATGGAGATAATTCCGACGATGAATCGAAAGTTTTCTGCGACAACAAAAGCTCTACATGGGTCTATTTAATAAAGATATATACGCCCCGTCTAGTACTAGACGGGGCATATCACATCGTACTTTACTGACATGCATGCAGAACGCCAAAGTTCAAGATGGGTCGTCTAGGCCTAGACGCCCCGTCTTGTTCTGGTCGTCTTCAAGGTCCGTATAGGGATAGACGCCCCGTCTAATGTGACTGATTTGACGTTGTACGAGGGGAGGAATGTGGTCGGAGAAAAAAAAACCTAGACGACCCGTCTAGATCTAGACGAGACCCGTCTTAAGGGTGTCTAAATAGGCAAATGAGTGTGTAAATATGTAAACCCTTTTTTAAACCATACATGCAGACTAGGACCTACTTAAATGAAATTCATATTATATATGTGTGTGTGTATGAGAGAGTAAAAAGACTAAATTACCCATGTGTAAATAGAATTTAACAGAAAAAATTAATTAGAATAAAGCTAAAGGTATTATACAAGATTTTGAAACATTAAATACAAAATTTATCATTAAAAATAAAAGATAAAAAACACCTTCAGAAATTTAGTATATAGATAAAGGAGAAACCTAGTAATTCACTCTAAATAAAAATTCATTCCTTGTCAAAACCCTTGTGAATGGTTTGACAAATGAAAGCCAAAAACCAAACATGTTTGCCAAATCCTTTAAGTTTAATTAATAAAAAATAAATTTATATACTTTTCTTTAACAACAAACAAGCGAGGAAGAAATTTCAAATTCAAATGTTAAAAAACAAAGGCATGTGAGGCTCATGTTTTGAACACGTTAGAGTGGTGTCATTCTAGTTCTAAGCACTTTTTGTGAACACAATTGATCTGTAGACCTAACAACATTTTCTTCCCATGTTGATGTAAGTAAACAATAATCTACTAAACAAATCATTGTAAATAATTCCAAGTACCAAACAATAATTTACATCTTTGTCTTACCACAGATAACATTCCCTGCTCGAGCTTTCGCATGTCAAGTGCTAAGCCTTCAATTGTACTCGAAGCCTAATGGAGAATGAGATGAAATTAGAGAATAGTAGTTATAATAAGGGGTTGGTAAATGGAGAATAAGCTTAAAGATGCATGTAAGAAGCATCTTACATCTTCTTTGCTCAACACATGATAAGATTCAAGATCATGCCATACTCTGTTACGTTTTGCAGGATCTTTGGACTCTGCGCGAACTATGTTTCTTCCCATTTCTTGAAACAATTGATGCATCATAAGGACGCCACAAGTTGAAATGGTAAGAAGACATCTGTTAATTAGGGTCAAGATCCCAGATTTTGCATAAAATTCATCCTCTAATATGGTTTCCACATTTACTTCATATTCACTAATAAAGAAACAAGCAATATGTAGAAACAACTCTTTGTGACTACGAAGTGGCAACGAGTCAAAACTCTTTTGTAGGACACATTGGATGTCACAATCAAGATCTCCTGTAAAGGTATTTAGTGAATTCATTCTACTTTCCCAAACTTTTCTCATGGTATATCTCCTCCATAGGTCATCATCACTAACAAATAGAGAGGAACCTAATACTTTAAGAGTCAACAGATTTCCTCCACAATATTGAGCTAGTTGTACTGCAAGATCCTTGAAACCTTCCATAGGAATTCTAGATTGAAATGCATGCAACTTAAGAGCTCCAATGATTCAAGATCATTCAATAACTTTAGTTTGTGCACCCAACACCTCCAAGATATCGACTTAAACCATGCATTTATACTTTTAAGCCTTGTTGTTATTATAATTTTGCTTTGTGTAAGGAACGTCTTTGTTCCATGTAAAACACTTAATTGTACGTGTTTATCAATCTCATCAAGTACGTCAAGCATCCTTTTCATTTGTAGGACCTCTTCAATCTTACGTGCCCCTCAGAAACACCGGATATTCTTATTTTCTTTCCACCTAAAACATCTTTGAGAAGTTGCTTTTGAAGCCTAAGAAACCCATCAGAATGTGTTCCAACTCTTGAACGAAACTACTACTTTGAAAATCTTGTTTGTTTATGTTATAAATGTGTTGGGCACTGCCTCCCATGCCACCAATTGCTATAGTTCTATATTCCTCATTTATCAACCACGAATTGATGACTTCAACTCGAGCCTCCATTCCAATTTAGCACTATCTCAACCACTTGTTCTATAAAATTTGTCTCAGATGTGGAACTAATGAAAGAGGAATTAATAGCACATTAAGAGCAAGACATTTACACATTTTAAGAACATATATAGCTGTTTTGTTATAGTGAAGTTATTTTTGAAACACTAAACTCTTTGAAAAGTGTGGTAGCGTACGTAAAAAGTGCAACTGCCATCTAATTAAGTCCTGAATTCTATAACAAAAACCAAATTATATGTAGTAATCCATTTGCGTATAAATAAATAAAAACACTTTTATTAAACAATTACAATACAGAAGCAAAGATAGATGTAGATTACAGAAGAAGTACAAATAAAATAAAAGAAATACAAGAACAAAATTTGTACAAAAGAGGTGTTCTTGGCTGAGGATCATGTTAGACACAGGTCATTAAAACAAATTTCGAATCTAGCAGGAGAACTCATTTCTTTCCAGGATACAACAGCCAAAGCAGTTGCACTGCTGGAGAAGACGAAAACCTGAGAGAGTACCTTGAAAGAGTTTTAGAAAACATCAGAGTGAATTAAATTGAACTGTGTAAGCAATGTGTTTTCAGTGTATATCTGCAAATCAAGGCCTCTCCTTGGTTTTATAGTGAAGTATGAGTTGAACAGTTTTACCCGAATTAAAGGCGAAAAATAAATTACGTTGAACGTCTTCAATGCTCTTTATTCTATCTTTTAATTTCGATTTGTAACTGTTTGACCGTCAGTTACGACTCGCAGACCGAAGGCTGATCTGTTGCTAAGAGTCTGCGCGCGCACAACTGGTTTGTGCCACCCATGTGCGCCAAAGTGCATAGTGAGCTATCGAAGCGCCACATTGCCCACATCACCCACATGCGTGTGTGCGTGCGCCTCGCACCCTTCGCGAATCCACTAGTGTGAGGTGGTGCTTAGGGAACAAGAAAGAAGGCTTCCATATATAAGCCACTCCATTTTCTTTCCCCCATCCTTCGTGGGACAAGTTCTAGTTTTCCTACTCCTATTCCTTCAGTTTGTTCTTAGTTCTCCTTAGTTCAAGTCCCATCTTTGAGCACCGATATCTCATTCATCCTAGCTCTGATTTAAATGTGTTGACTTGTCGTAAAGCTCTTATAACATAGATAATGTCACACCCCGACCCGCAGCGGAATAAGAGTCGGGGCATAATTGGGTTATCACCAAAGCTCACGATGTTTCTAATATGTTTCATATTTATTAAATTCAAAATTACATCCTCAATATTCCAAACAAGTTCATACAATTACAAAGAAAAATAACTAACTAAACAATCCAAAGTCTAAGCCGGTTTATTCTTCTAAGCCATCCTATATGTTTCTTGCTGCATCTGGATCACCTGTATCATGTATAAAAATGGGGGTTTTTGGGTCAACAAAAGTTGGCGAGTGAACCTTGTTAGAAAACATTTATTATTGATTTCTTTTATATTTATTATGGAAAATTGTGCAATAATCATATGTGAGCAAACGTAAATAAACAAACAATAACAATAACAAACAATAACATACAATAACAAACCACCTTGCATGAATATATGACATGAATGATAATGTAAATGTTGGCAACGTCATGTTCACGCTCATAGGTAATGGGGAACGGTTCCGCTCATAGGTAATGGGGAACAGACGACATATGATGAATGTATGTGCGATCAAGGCTCAATCAACGGAGCCGATCGTATGTTGGCAACGCCTCGTTCACGCTCATAGGTAACGGGGAACGGCTCACGCTCATAGGTAATGGGGAGCGGCGGCCTATGATAATGTATGTACTGAAAATGATAAATTTAATCTAAACATTAACCACACAAACAGTTGATACATATTGAATACACATTTGATCATGGATATGATGGATGCACAATTATTTAAATGTAATAAATAATAAGACACATGATACACCCCAAAAACGTGATTAAAACGGGGAATTTGAGAGATTCACTCACATTGGGTGCGTTCGTTTGAAGATGCTGAATGCGCACGAGTTTAGAGGATAGATCGACGAGGAATAACTAACCTAAATAATAACGAAAAGGTACGGTAAATAAGTGAATTTTATTAATAATTTTAATAGGATTTTTAGATATATTTTTGTGAGTTTAAGGTTATTTTCTAACTTTAAAAACATTATTTTTAAGTATTTTTAATTGATTTTTAAATTAAATAAATAAATAAAAATATTTAAAAAATGTTGACTTTTTGGGTTGACCGTTGACTATTGACTTTGACTTGTTGACCGGTTCGGTCGTGTATTTATTTGCGCTGAGTGAGGTTCGAACTTGTGACCTCCCGTACGCGTGCACGCAGCTCTACCAACTGAGCTACGTGTCTAACCCAAAATATTTCTGTTTTTAATTATATTTATATACTATTTAATTTATTAAAAATTCATTTATTCTTAAAAAGGATTTTTATTCTATCGAACCGGTGTGCATAACAGGTCTCGAACCCGGGACCTGTTGTTTAACGTTCACAGTCCACCGCTAGACTGTGTGTCTAACCTGGTTAAAACACTTGTTTTTATTTCTCTTATATACTAGCTAGAAGTTTCCATATTTGGGTTTTATAAAAAGTCTGAATATTGTGACGAATCGGAACAAAGACAGACTCGAACCCGGGACTCTATGATTCAAAGCACACAGTCCACCGCTGGACTGTGTGTCTAACCCGAGATATAATCCGATTTATATTAAATTTATACACAATCCTAACTTCATCTTCTTCGCTAAAACATTACAGACTACGATTACTCTACTGTTCTTGTCTAATTCAATTGACGGACATATAATTGATTAAAATGAAATGGGCAGGGAAGGTTTTGGGAATGAACGTACCGGAATGATGACTTTTCTCAGAACTCGGTAAAGTCGTCGGCTTTTATGAACTTCGTCTGAGCGGACGAATTAACAGTCTAGATTAACAAATTGTGAAATTGAATGACTAAACAAGAGTTATCAGAAGGTTTAAATGATTATACCATTTCACAGCGCGATTTAGGAATTTTCAGAAAACTTCCGGCGAGTGTTGATTATCCGATATCGTCGCCTGGGACTGATTCTGATTGAAGGGTTTGAGTTAGTAAAAGTCTAACAACTGATAGAAGATGAAAGAATTGAGAAATTTACCGTTTTGATGAATGACACGGTTTTCCGGCGAAAGTCCGGCGAGTTCAGAAAGCGATTCCGACGATCATAAAATATAGCAAAAGTGAAATTGAGAGTTCTGTGGGTGTTTTTGAGTCGCGAGATGATGATATTGCCGGTGTAAATTTGGAGGTAAATGATTTCGGTTATTAAACCCGAAAATCATATGAATTCAAGTTCAATAAAGGCTGAATTGATTAAGAACGTCAGTTTATCGGTTATAATCAGTAATGGCGAGCACTTCAACAGCCTGGACCGTTGAAAGCCGATGAACGGTTTCAGTTTGGCGCAAACAGATGGTTTCACAGGTGAACATATGTTTTATTTGTTTCCTAGATTACACAAAGACATCAAGTGGCGGAGTGGTTAGGTGTTGGTTGGTTAGGTTTTCAGGCTGACCCGGGTTCGAATCCCGGCAGCCCATTTTTATTTTTAATTGCTTTATTTTTATTTTTTAACAATTTTAATTTCCATTTTCTAAAATGTTTATTAGTTATGTATTGTTTAAAATTAAAATAAGCATTAAATGAGCAACAAAAATTTGAAACTGATTATTCGATAAATAAACGAAGCGGGTTTTGAAAACCCGTTTTTTGAAGGATGTTACAGTATCCCCTACTTTTAGAAATTTCGTCCCGAGTCGCGCATTGAGTCTTCACGTTCCCAAGTAAACTCTGGTCCCCGTTTCGACTCCCAGCGTACCCTAATAATTGGAATACGACTCTGTCTTAAATGTTTTTCTCCGAAGTCCATGATCTCTACTGGTCTTTCAATGAAGTGCATAGATTCATCGATCTGAATATCTTCCAAGGGAATATGGAGGTTTTCATCGGCGAGACACTTCTTTAAGTTTGATACGTGGAATGTGGGGTGAATTCTGTTGAGTTCTTCTGGTAGGTCAAGCTTGTATGCTACAGGTCCTACTCTTTCGAGTATCTTGAAAGGTCCTATGTAGCGTGGTGCTAGCTTTCCCTTCTGGCCAAAACGAACTACTCCCTTCCACGGTGATACTTTTAAAAGTACATGATCACCAATGTTAAACTCCAAAGGCTTTCGTCGTTTATCTGCATAACTCTTTTGACGACTTTGTGCCGCTAGAAGATTGTTTCGAATTTGATGGATCTTGTCTGTTGTTTCTTGAATCAATTCTGGACTGGTGATTTGAGCTTCTCCAATTTCGTGCCAACATACTGGAGATCGGCACTTACGACCATATAAAGCTTTGAAAGGTGCCATGCCGATACTTGAATGATAGCTGTTGTTGTACGAAAATTCAACTAATGGTAGATGAGCGTCCCAATTTCCCTTGAAGTCTATGACACATGCTCGAAGCATATCTTCAAGAGTTTGGATGGAGCGTTCAGATTGTCCATCAGTTTGAGGATGATAAGCGGTACTGAGGTCTAATCGTTTACCCAAAGCGGCTTGAACGGCTTGCCATGTTCGTGAAGTGAAACGACCATCATGATCTAAAATAATGCTTAACGGTACACCATGACGGCTTACGATCTCGCTGATGTAGATACGAGCTAACTTCTCGTTCTTGAAATCTTCGCGAATCGGAATGAAGTGAGCTGATTTTGTAAGACAATCAATGATTACCCATACAGTGTCATACCCACCCGAAGTGCGAGGTAACCCGGTAATGAAGTCCATGGTTATGTTTTCCCACTTCCATACAGGTATTTCAGGTTGAACCAGAAGTCCTGAGGGTCTTTGATGTTCAGCTTTTACTTTGGAACATGTAAGGCACTTGGAAACAAAAACAGCAATATCCTTTTTCATTCCAGGCCACCAGTAGGTGTATCGAAGGTCTTGATACATCTTGTCGGCTCCTGGGTGTATAGAGTATCGTGTTTGGTGCGCCTCATTCATAAGGAATTCACGAAGGGTATTGTGGTCAGGAATCCATATGCGATCTAGATAGTACAGAATACCGTCGGATTTAGTTTCAATTTTAAGTTCAGCTCCACAAGACAGCTCCTTTCGTACGTCGTTTTCCGTTACTGAAACATGTTGGGCTTCTCGGATTTGATCTTTGATATCTGTTAAGATTTGCGAACATAGAAGACGAATGGAGTTCGCATAACCCTTTCGACTGAGTGCATCGGCCACCACGTTTGCCTTGCCATGATGATACCGAATTTCACAGTCGTAGTCATTAAGAAGTTCGACCCATCTTCGTTGCCTCATGTTTAACTCCTTTTGGTTGAAGATATGTTGAAGACTCTTGTGGTCAGTGTATATTTCACACTTAGTACCGTAGAGGTAATGTCTCCATATCTTAAGAGCGAACACAACGGCTCCAAGTTCTAGGTCGTGGGTGGTGTAGTTCTTCTCATGAGTTTTGAGTTGTCTAGAAGCATAAGCTATCACCTTTCCTCTTTGCATTAGAACACAACCTAGTCCTTGCCCTGACGCGTCGCAATAAACCACGAAATCATCACAACCTTCAGGAAGAGTGAGAATAGGTGCGTCACAGAGTTTTTGTTTAAGGGTTTGGAAGGCTTCTTCTTGATTGGGTCCCCATATGAAGGGTTTTCCTTTATGTGTTAAAGCCGTGAGTGGTACAGCGATGCGGGAGAAATTTGCAATGAAACGGCGATAATAACCAGCCAAACCAAGGAATGATCTTACTTCGGTTGGTGTACGTGGCGCTTGCCATTCTTGTACTGCTTTGATCTTTGAGGGGTCGACATGTATTCCCTTGTCATTGACGACATGTCCAAGGAATTGTACCTCTTTTAACCAGAATTCGCATTTGGAGAATTTGGCGTAGAGCTTTTCATTCCCAAAGAGTGTAAGGATGAGTCGAAGGTGTCGTTCATGATCAGTCTTAGACTTTGAGTAAATGAGGATGTCGTCGATGAAGACTATAACAAAGCGATCGAGATAGGGTTTGCAGACTCTGTTCATTAGATCCATGAAGACAGCTGGAGCGTTGGTTAGACCGAATGGCATGACCATGAATTCATAATGACCATAACGAGTTCGGAAGGCGGTCTTTGGGACGTCTTCTTCATGTACTCTGAGTTGATGATAACCAGAACGAATGTCGATTTTTGAAAAACAGCTGGCGCCTTGAAGTTGGTCTAGAAGATCATCGATGCGAGGTAATGGGTAGCGGTTCTTAACCGTTAACTTGTTGAGTTCTCTGTAGTCGATACACATACGAAACGTTACATCTTTCTTCTTCACAAAAAGGACAGGTGCACCCCAAGGCGATGAGCTAGGACATATGAATCCTTTGTCAGTCGGCTCTTGCAATTGACTGGCTAGCTCTTGCATTTCGGATGGGGCTAACCTATAAGGAGATTTTGCAACTGGTGTAGCTCCAGGTATAAGATCAATGCGGAATTCGACTTCTCTCACGGGAGGAAGTCCTGAAATGTCGTTAGGAAAAACTTGCAGAAAATCTTTTACTACTGGGATGTCTTCAAGTTTCTTCTCCTTGGTTCCCTTTTTGACGACATGAGTTAGAAATGCGACATAATTCTTGCGGAGATATTTTCGGGCTTGAAGGCTGGACATTAATTTGAGCCCTTTCGAAGGCGTTTCTCCAAAGATTCGTAGAGTCTGGCCGTTTGTAAGAGGAATGCGTATAAACTTTTAGCGGCATACAACTTCAGCATGATGTTGGCTGAGCCAGTCCATACCAATTATAATGTCGAAACTTCCCAACTTCATAGGAATGAGGTAACTGGAAAATCGTGATCGTTTAGGGTGAGAGTAGCAATTGCGTATAATAGAGTTTAATGAGACCGGTTTTCCGTCAGCAACTTCTACCATTATGGATTCCATGGGTTTATCACGAGTTTGGTTGAGGATGGGTTCAAATTCTAAGGACACAAAACTCTTATCCGCGCCAGTATCAAATAACATGGATGCATAACTACCATTGATGAGAAACGTACCGTTAACCACATTGTTGTCAGCCCTAGCTTGATTGGCGTTGATGTTAAAAGCTCTTCCTCTTGCAGGTGGAGGAGCTTGGTTAGCCTGGTTTACTGGATTAGCTTGAGCTTGGGCATGGATGATATTCACCAGACGTGGACAGGTGTTCCTGAAATGGTTCGGGTCTCCACAGTTGTAACAAGCCCGCATAGGTTGCACCATGGGATAGTTGGGTTGGTAGTAGGATTGGGCTACATGTTGGGTAGGTGGTAGTAGTAAAGGTTGTTGGGCTTGACCCACTATCTGATGGTGGGTTTGGGTGGAGGGCTGATGGCGGTTTCGTATCAGACTGAAGTACTCGCGACAGGTTTTGAATGATGGTGATTGGCAACAGTTGCACTTTGGGTATGGGCGGGAGTATGGCCTTTTATATGGTGCAGGTGAGGGGGCAACTTGAGTGATGGGTGCAGCAGGGATAGGGAAATTTGTTTGTGTGACAGCAAAGTTTCTGGTGTTTCGCTTCCTCTTATTAGCAAACTTTGAGGAGGAGGTGGAATGGTTTGAAGTTTGGCCTCAACGGGGGCTTTCTTTTTCTCGTCCTTAAATTTGCCGTTGCGAATACGATTCTCGGTAAGCTCAGTAGTTCCATAGCAGCTTCGAGTGTTGCAGGTGAAGTGCTGAGAACTGAGTCTTGAATTTTCGAGGGGAGGCCTCGAATATAGTGTTCGACTAAGCGGTAAACTGGGTGTGAACAAGTTAGGGACCATTTGGTTTAACTCTAAAAACCTCTTGTTGTAGGAAGTATGATCTCCCTCCTTTTGCTTCAACGAGTGAATTCATCCTCTAACTTTTTGATCTCGCTTCTTGGACAGAAGCGTCTCGTCATGATTTCCCTTAACTCCTCCCACGTTAAGGCCATTGCATCTTCGATTCCTCTCTTACCTTTTTCAGTATTCCACCAGGTAAGAGCTACTCCAAATAGCCTCCCGGTTGCGTAACGTACCTTCGATCCTCGGGACAATCGCAGTTGAGGAAGGTGTTTTCCATTTCCTCAAACCAGTGGAGGAGAGCAGTGACACCTTCGGTCCCTTCAAATTTCGGGGGATCGCAGGACTTGAAATGTTTGTATGAGCACTTTTTGGAGGAAAGTTGTCGACGTTCTGGTCTTCTTGCTGGGGAGGATTGATGGGATTTGCGGCGAGAGCTTGTTGGACTTGAACTACGATGTCAGGAAGCACCGCGGCCATTTGTTTTGCGATTTGGGTGGCCAAGCGTTCGTTTGACCTTCCTGACCTTCTACTCCCACGTTGCTGCCTAGCCGACATCTATAGGAACATACATAAGAAGATTGTGAGTTTATGGAGTCTTTTTAGGTGTCATATGTCTTAAAAAAAATAAAAATAACATAAACATCAATAATGCAACTACATCCATAGGATGTCTTGGGTTTGCTCATGTTTGGGCCTCAAATGTCCCCCATACCTTCACCTGTATAGTTATGTGGGCCCCCATGACTATTGGCTTAGTAGGATTCACATTGGTATTGGCGGTTTAACACTCACCTCACCCGAATGAAAACCATGAAATATGTTTGCGAGATATATGGTCGGAGGGTGTCCAGTGTAGACACAATGACAACTCAAAGTGGGGTTAGCTCACACGACGTTTGGTATAGCATGCTTTGGCCTAATAGGTCCTTCGTACTCTCATCGTTAGTCCCCAGGTAGGCAAACTGGTCCTTTATTTTGGATTTATACGAATGCCAAGCCTAGACAGGACGTTCCGACTACCGGTACTTGTACCCTTCCAGTTACTACATGCCCGTCATGAGAACTCACTTTGATGTGATTTGAAAATACAAAAATCGTTGCAAAAGTCATGGAAATTGTGTGGTGTGTGCTCTCATGGATATGATATGTTATGAGAATATGATTCATGATAGGCATTGTATAATAATATGTACTTAGAACATGCTTGCATAACATTGAATGTAACAATAAACATAAAGCATGTAAACATCATGAATTTTGCATGTAACACACAAATAATTTAAAAATTCTAATCAACTATAGTATAGGCTCTAAGGGTCTAATAACCTATCCTATATCCCTATAGTCATGGCTCTGATACCAATCTGTCACACCCCGACCCGCAGCAGAATAAGAGTCGAGGCATAATTGGGTTATCACCAAGCTCATGATGTTTACTAATATGTTTCATATTTATTAAATTCAAAATTACATCCTCAATATTCCAAACAAGTTCATACAATTACAAAGAAAAATAACTAACTAAACAATCCAAAGTCTAAACCGGTTTATTCTTCTAAACCATCCTATATGTTTCTTGCTGCATCTGGATCACCTGTATCATGTGTAAAAATGGTGGTTTTTGGGTCAATAAAAGTTGGCGAGTGAACCTTGTTAGAAAACATTTATTATTGATTTCTTGTTATATTTATTATGGAAAATTGTGCAATAATCATATGTGAGGAAACGTAAATAAACAAACAATAACAATAACAATAACAATAACATACAATAACAAACCACCTTGCATGAATATATGACATGAATGATAATGTAAATGTTGGCAACGTCACGTTCACGCTCATAGGTAATGGGGAACGGTTCCGCTCATAGGTAATGGGGAACAGACGGCATATGATGAATGTATGTGCGATCAAGGCTCAATCAAACGGAGCCGATCGTATGTTGGAAACGCCTCGTTCACGCTCATAGGTAATGGGGAACGGCTCACGCTCATAGGTAATGGGGAGCGGCGGCCTATGACAATGTATGTACTGAAAATGATAAATTTAATCTAAACATTAACCACACAAACAGTTGATACATATTGAATACACATTTGATCATGGATATGATGGATGCACAATTGTTTAAATGTAATAAATAATCAGACACATGATACACCCCAAAAATGTGATTAAAACGGGGAATTTGTAGAGATTCACTCACATTGGGTGCGTTCGTTTGAAGATGCTGAATGCGCACGAGTTTAGAGGATTGATCGACGAGAAATAACTAACCTAAATAATAACGAAAAGGTACGGTAAATAAGTGAATTTTATTAATAATTTTAATAGGATTTTTAGATATATTTATGTGAGTTTAAGGTTATTTTCTAACTTTAAAAACATTATTTTTAAGTATTTTTAATTGATTTTTAAATTAAATAAATAAATAAAAATATAAAAAAAAATGTTGACTTTTTGGGTTGACCGTTGACTATTGACTTTGACTTGTTGATCGGTTCGGTCGTGTATTTATTTGGGCTGAGTGAGGTTCGAACTTGTGACCTCCCGTACGCGTGCACGCAGCTCTACCAACTGAGCTACGTGTCTAACCCGAAATATTTCTGTTTTTAATTATATTTATATACTATTTAATTAATTCAAAATTCATTTATTCTTAAAAAGGATTTTTATTCTATCGAACCGGTGTGCATAACAGGTCTCGAACCCGGGACCTGTTGTTTAACGTTGCACACAGTCCACCGCTGGACTTTGTGTCTAACCTGGTTAAAACACTTGTTTTTATTTCTCTTATATACTAACTGGAAGTTTCCATATTTGGGTTTTATAAAAAGTCTGAATATTGTGACGAATCGGAACAAAGACAGACTCGAACCCGGGACTCTATGATTCAAATGCACACAGTCCACCGCTGGACTGTGTGTCTAACCCGAGATATAATCCGATTTATATTAAATTTATACACAATCCTAACTTCATCTTCTTCGCTAAAACATTACAGACTACGATTTCTCTACTGTTCTTGTCTAATTCAATTGACGGACATATAATTGATTAAAATGAAATGGGCAGGGAAGGTTTTGGGAATGAACGTACCGGAATGATGACTTTTCTCAGAACTCCGGCAAAGTCGTCGGCTCTGTTTTATGAACTCCGTCTGAGCGGACGAATTAACAGTCTTGATTAACAAATTGTGAAATTGAATGACTAAACAAGAGTTATAAGAAGGTTTAAATGATTATACCGTTTCACAGCGCGATTTAGGAATTTTCCGAAAACTTCCGGCGAGTGCTATTATCCGATATCGTCGCCTGGGACTGATTCTGATTGAAGGGTTTGAGTTAGTAAAAGTCTAACAACTGATAGAAGACGAAAGAATTGAGAAATTTACCGTTTTGATGAATGACACGGTTTTCCGGCGAAAGTCCGGCGAGTTCAGAAAGCGATTCCGACGATCAGAAAATAGAGCAAAACTGAAATTGAGAGTTCTATGGGTGTTTTTGAGTCGCGAGATGATGATATTGCCGGTGTAAATTTGGAGGTAAATGATTTCGGTTATTAAACCCGAAAATCATATGAATTCAAGTTCAATAAAGGCTGAATTGATTAAGAACGTCAGTTTATCGGTTATAATCAGTAATGGAGAGCACTTCAACAGCCTGGACCGTTGAAAGCCGATGAACGGTTTCAGTTTGGCGCAAACAGATGGTTTCACAGGTGAACATATGTTTTATTTGTTTCCTAGATTACACAAAGACATCAAGTGGCGGAGTGGTTAGGTGTTGGTTGGTTAGGTTTTCCGGCTGACCCGGGTTCGAAACCCGGCAGCCTATTTTTATTTTTAATTGCTTTATTTTTTAACAATTTTAATTTCCATTTTCTAAAATGTTTATTAGTTATGTATTGTTTAAAATTAAAATAAGCATTAAATGAGCAACAAAAATTTGAAACTGATTATTCGATAAATAAACGAAGCGGGTTTTGAAACCCGTTTTTCGACGGATGTTACAGATAACAAACCCATAAAATAATACTTATATTCAGCAACGTATAATATAAATATATTTGTCGAAAGTTGAGAAAAAATACACATTTACATTAGATGAAATATACATAATTTCATCCATCTTTCCAAAATTATATATGCGCATACATTTTTCAGGTTATCTTTTCGTTTCAATACATCGTAACTGTTTTCATATTTTTTTTATATAAATGGGTAACATAAAGCTCTTTCTCCCGATCAGAATTTCAATCAAAATTTGCAACCTTATAAGGTGGTCGCAAAATTAGCGACTGCTTTGTGACCAAAATTAAAACAGTCGCAAAAATAAAGACCAACCGAGATTCTATCGCAAGATGATCACAAATTATGTGACCACATTTTACCTGTGGCAAATTAGTTAAATAGTGGTCGGGGGAAACGATCACAGATACGAAAAAAATAATAAGCCAAAGTTGCAAACATTTAAAGCGGTTATTTGCGAGAAATATATAAAAAATCAAAAGTTGTGACCGTCCAGCAGTCGCAAATACGAGAAAAATAAAAACGCAAAACTTGCGACAATTTAAAGCGGTCGCAAATACGAGAAATATATAATGAAAGCAAAATTATACAGCAAGCGGTCACAAATTCATGAATAATACGAGGTAAGGTACAAAATTGCTATTAAAAAAGTTAAACCATATAAAATAATTAAAAGATGATTTGTTCTTTAATTAGTCAACAAAATTTCAAAAGTATATGATTTTTAAATCAATTAATGAAGTAGAAAGAATAATTTGAAGTCCACAAACGCCTCTCACTTCTCATCGTTATATTTTTAACAAACATATAATAACAAATAAACTCTAGAATCTACAAAATGTTCAGCGGCTCTTCATCTTCTCATCAATTTATTATGTTGTATAAGCCCTAGAATCGGAAGAGATCCGCGATTTCCGTTGTTCATGCAGTTTCTCATCTTCTCGTTCGGTCTGAAAACAAGTGCATCCGCTCCGCTCACCAATCTAATCACAAGTGCATGAGTTCTCGATTCGTAGGTTTTTGTTGGTTTATTGTGTTTTTGTGCCCTAGGTGGATTTGATTAACATTGGTTAGGGTTTAGTTGTTCGAATTTGTGTAATCTATGTTGTTTTTATCGATCTTCATGTTTTTTTTTCCGTTTATCTTGTGTTTTGTGCCCTAGTTGGTTCTATTTGACGGTTGTAAGGCTTTACTTGTTTGAAATTTGTTTAATTGACGTTGTTTTGGTTGATGGTGGAGTGTAATTTTGTGTTCTGTAAAATACATGTGAAATGATTTTCTGTAAAATGTAAGGAAGAAGAAGATCTAATTGGTTGTATGCTTTGACTTTACGTATGTCATGCGTTAGGTTTTACTGGTTCGAATTCATATTTTCAGTAATGTATGGAAGAAGAAGATCTAATTGGATGCGATTTAGACAAATCGGGTGCGAGAAACGAAGAAAACCGGAGCAAAAGCTGATGTTTGAGTCGGCGACAGTCTAGGGCCGCGTAGCCGACGCATTCAGTTGGTTAGAAAAGGCCGTAGACAAAAGCATTGTGCGTCAGCATTACACATCGTGTCGCCGACGCGGCGGCATGAATTCTAACGCTTACTGATGCCTTTTGACCCAGGTTTGACTAAGTTTAGTGGGATATCAAAGAGTTACGAATTTTTGAAACACAACATTTAGTTCTTGTATTCTTTTTGGAGATCACACGCCTTCTTTACGTAACCAATCATCATCATCCATCACAATCATCTTAAACCTAATCCGAACATCCAATGCATCATTACATTTATCATCTTCCACTCACTATTCCACCATCACCCTCATCATCCCTAACCCTAATTCCACCGTCACCATCATCATCCCTAACCCAAATTCCACCATCAACATCATCAAGGTCAAGTTTCGAGTTTCAATGGCTAGCTCTTCGTATTCATCATCCGGTGTTCGTGTTGCATCAATTATGAACGACTAGTTCGCACGGGTTTCACCCCGATGTAGATTTTTGTAAGATTTTTAGGGTTTCTCATATGTGTTTAGTATTTGATTTGTGACTAGTTGCATTAAACGTTTGAAGCTTATAACAAGTGTCTTGCATTTCGGTTACAATATGACACGAGTTCCAACACTAATGTATTTCTGTAACTGTTGGTGCATATTTGTGACAACAGCTTAGATTTGGTCTTTGGATATCTTGTAATTAGTAAAATGATAAACGGTTAGCGGGTTTAGTTTTGTAATAAGTAATTGGGCTAAACCTGACACCATACAACATATGGTAGGCGAATTGGGCTTTAAACCATTAGCAGTCCATATGGTGAAACCCTAGCCCAGGTGCAAACCTGTCTCTATATAAAGGGATTTTGCATTAGGGTTTAGTTTGCTCATTCAGTTGTTCAGAGAATTACTTCAGAGAGAGAGTTGAGAGAGAGTCTTGAATTGATTGTAAACACTTGTGTTAGATAATCAATAGAAGACGGATTGAAAGTATTTGTTCTTATTCTTGTTCGGTTTTCTATGAAATCTGATCTAGAGGATTTTGCACTCTAGGTTGGATTGACGATTCTGTGAAGATCCATAAGGATTAGGGGACCTACAATTGGTATCAGAGCATTCGGCTCTTGATTTTGCTCGGTTCAGAATCGTAACAACAGAAAAATTTGGTTTTTTGACGTTTTTGGAGGCTGTTTGAGTTTTGACGTTGTTTAGGGTTTCGGCTATTGTTCTAGGGTTTTGCAGCGATTTCGGATTAACACAAAGCATTTCAGATTAAAGACTTGAATTCTGGATCAGAAACTTGCATTTCGGATCATCAGACTTGCAATTCGGATCATCAAACTTGAATTTCGGATCAGAAAAGTGCAATTCGGATCATTAAGTTTGCATTTCGGATTTCATCTCGGATTGAATTTCGAATCAGCAGTGTATTCCGGATTCCATCTCGGATCAGAATAGTCTATTCTGGATTTTATCTCGGATCAGAATAGTCTATTCCGGATTCCATTTCAGATCAGAATAGTACATTCTGGATTCCATCTCGGATCACTATTCTGAATTACCATCTTGGATTAGTAATTCGGATTACTATTCCGGATTTCCAACTCGGATTGACTATCTGAGTTACTGTTTCGGATTTTGTACAGTTCCGAGTTCTATACAAAAAGGTGGAAAGTTAATCAGTTGACTTAACCGGAGCTAAAGGGTCTCGGACATAGAATTTGATCCATAGACAATCTTGACAAACCGGTTCCACAGTTAGACTCGTGTGATTTTAGAACACAAAAAATCATAATCAGACAATATATATCATTAGATTCGTATCGTCGAGACGAGTGTAACAGTATAATTTGGTGACCACTCATTTCGGACAAGTTTTAACGTTTTTAACGAGCCGGTTCGGTAAAAATGTCAAATATGTCTAACCTAAATGAACTGTTAAGAATGGAGCACGAGGCTGGCACAACTAACAAACCTCCAAAAATGCTGAAGGTAAAGAATTACCTTACATGGAAGGACAGGTTTCAATCGTTTATTGAATACCAGGACACACGGATGTGGATCTATATT
The DNA here is from genome assembly GCA_947069175.1 of Scalesia atractyloides. NCBI lineage: Eukaryota > Viridiplantae > Streptophyta > Magnoliopsida > Asterales > Asteraceae > Scalesia > Scalesia atractyloides. The sequence continues at coordinate 91,253,372 of CAMTDV010000023.1, forward strand.
CAAGATGGGTACGCTAACCCAACGCATGAATTTGAGGGCAGACAACGTGTTACTGCTTATGTGAACATGTCAGAAGCTGAAAAGAGAATGTATGAGTCTGAGAAGAAAGCCTTAACTGCTATAAAGATGTCATTACCTAATGGCATCAAACATACATTCAAGCGTTATACTACATCGAAAGAGATGTGGGATGCTCTAGAGAAGGGGTATGAGGGCAATACTGATGTGAAGAAGAACAAGGTTGATCTGCTGAAGAAACAATTTGTTTTGTTTAAAGGAATGTGAAATGAATCCCTTGAAGATATTATCACGCGATATTATCATCTGATCAGAAATGGACAATTATGACATAGTGGGATACACGAATGTGGAGATAAAGGATAAGTTGCTAGATACTTTACCTGCAAAGTGGGATATTTATACTTTGATGATAAAGGGTGAAGCTGACTATGAAAATAAAGACTTGGAAGAGGTTGTTGGGAAACTGAGAGCTTATGAGCTCAACATGAAGAAGAAGGAGATTGGATATGATCAGGTTCAAGATCCAGGGACTTATAAAGGGCTTACACCTTCATCTTCCAACAATGCTTCAAGTGATACTGCAACTGCGTTTCTTTCATGTGAAAATGAGCAGATTGTGACAAATGCTGAGGGTGAAGTATGTTTTGTTGCTGCTTCAGGAGGTTCGTTAGGGGCAAAGATACAACAATCAAGTAATAGTAATAGCAATACTAGATCTATGCCTTTGAGTGTCAAGTCTGCTGAAGATCATCTAGCATTGCTTGCTTCTTTCGTTGCTTCCTACGAGAACTACATTCAGGGAAGAATATCTGATCCTGCTACGTTTGATGAAGATTATGATCAGATTGACCCTGACGACCTAGAGGAGATGGATCTACAATGGCAGATGGCCATGATCTCTAGAAGAGTGAAGAGGTTCATGAACAGAATGGGCAGGAAGTTCGTTGGAAAGAGTGTGGGTTTTGACAAATCTAAAGTGAAGTGTTACAATTGTCAAAACTACAGACATTTTGCTAGAGAGTGTCAAAGACCTAAGTCTGAATCTCGTTCTAGTTCATCCTTTCAAGATTCTCCTGGTCATGGTTCAAGCAACAGGAATGCGTCAACCAACACTGGATCAAAGGCCCTGATTTCTACTGCTAGAGAGGGTTCTTATGATTGGAGTGTTCATCTGGAGGGTGATAACAATGCCTCACAGGCGTTCATGGCTGAGATAGCCCCAGTTGATAATGAGGAAGTGAAGGCTGATGCTGAGGTAGAGTAAGAGAAGGTAGCTGAAAAAGCTGATGGAGAACAGAATGTTGCAAAGAAGAAGATGGTTGCTGATTTTGCTGCATTCATGGCCGATCTAAGTAAATCAACAGGAGAGGTACATTCTAACTCTGGTAGTTCTATTTGTTTAAAATGTCATGAACTGCAAAGTGAAGTTGACACGTTCACAAAACAAAACCAAAGTCTGGTAAATGAGCTCTCAAACCTAAAAGAATCAAACTTTTTCGTAAAATGAAATGAGTCATTATATTTGAAGAAAATTAAAGGTTATGAAGAAGAAATCAATATTCTAACCTGTAAGCTAAATGAAAAGCTTCAAATTATTGACTTAGCACATGATACGATGAGTGAGAAAACAGAAGAAATTTCTGAAAAATGCAAAGAGTTGGCTGAAGCACAAGTTAAAATTTGTGAACTTGAAAAGAAATTAAATCAATTCTTATGAAACACATGATGAATGACCTGAAGAAGAGTAATGACAAGACATGTATGGAATTCAAAGGTTTGAATGAAGTTCCACCACCTCTTGGTCATGACTATTCTTTCTTGCCAGACAAAGAAGAGCTAACAGACTTTGTGTCAACTACACCTAGTAGTTCCACATCAGGGAATGTTGATGTGATTGAGAATGACAAGAAGGATAATAACAGAGAAACGGTTTTGAAAACAAAGAATACACACCCTAAGAATCAAAAGCAAGTTTTTATTAAAAAGGTTGATTTTGTTAAAGGGAGTGATATGAAAAAAGAGGTCACTGTTATTACAAAAGAGTCAAATGTGCAGTTTGCTAAAAATAAAAATAAAGAAAAATCAAAAATTAAGCAAACTAAACAAGATCCTTCAAAGGCATCATCATCATTATCATATCACCTGATGACTCTAAACCAGAGACTTTAATTAAGAAGTCTTCGGCTAGAAAATCGTGTTTCAAATGTCATGAAAAGGGACATGTAGCTAGCTGTTGTCCTAACAAAAAGAATGAAGCACATGTGAGTGAGAGACAGAGAGAAAAATCACCAGAGAAAATTGGTATTGGTGAGAAGAAGGTTACTAACTCACCAAAGATATCTGTTTCCAAGCAACAAAGTGTTGCTGCTGGTGAAGATAAGGCTGAAAAAGGAACTAACCAAGTTCCTCGTTTTCAAAGAAATCAATAAAGATTTTAGCCTGCATCTACATCAGGCAGATATGAAAGACCTAGAAGTAGTTCACCAAGAATGAATAACTTTAATGGTCAAACAAATATTTCAGAAGTCAAGGTAAATATCAAACTCGATACCGGAATGTTGGTAGTCGAAATTTTTATAACAATGGCTTTAGAAATTATTATCATCAAAAATCATGGAACCAAAACCAAAATTTCCAAAGGTCGCAAAGTCCAAACATGTTTAGGAAACCTCACGACCAGAGACCTAGTGGAACTCAAAAACCATTTCCATCGACATGTCTGAGATCCAAGACTCCTGTTAGGGGTGATGGGTATTGGATGGATGTTCCTGTGGTTAATGAATCAGGAAGACCCGAGACCATTAAGGCTTGGTTCCCCCAAGTCTAACTAATTTTGTTGGGTAGTGCATGAGATGCTAAGGAGGATTATCAACTTGTGGTATGTTGATAGTGGCTGCTCCAGGCACATAACGGGGGATGCGAGGTTGTTGACTGAGTTTGAGAATATAGATGGAGGTTATGCGAATTTTGCAGGTGCTAAAGGAGGGCACATTGTAGGTCGAGGAAAAGTGACCAACGGGAAGATCACATTGGACAAAGTGAACTATGTTGAGCAGCTGAACCACAATCTGATGAGCGTGTCTCAAGTCTGCGATAAGGGTCACTCGATCCACTCTACAAAGTCTAAAGCTTTGGTGTTGAAACCTGGTTTAGTGATACCGGATGATTGGATAATGATGAGAGCGCCAAGGAGAAATAACACTTATGTCATGGACATGGGAGCTAAGGATTCTTCCTCTGTGGTGGCGTGTTTACTATCAAAAGCATCTGAGGCTGAGTCATTGCTGTGGCACAGATGCATGGCCCACATCCACTACCGAAAAATGAATTATATTATTAAAAACGGTTTAGTGGAAAGGGTGCCAGTGCAGAGGTTTCACGAGGAAGATAAATGTCTTCCATGTCAAAAGGGAAAACAATATAAGAAACCTCACAAGTCTAAAACAGTAAATTCCATAGATGCCCCTTATGAATTACTTCATATGGATCTATTCGGTCCGGTGAACGTAAGGAGCATAGGTAGAAAGTACTATTGTTTAGTTGTCACAGATGATTACTCATGATATTCATGGGTTTTTCTTTTAGGTACAAAAGATGAAACAGCGGAGATGCTGATAGATCTTTTTACAAAATTGGAGAATGTCCATGATGCACGGATCAAGAGGATAAGGAGTGATAATGGCACGGAGTTCAAGAATCAGATTCTGGATCTCTATTGTCTTCGCAAGGGAATTGAACATCAATATTCTGCTCCTTATACACCTCAACAGAATGGAGTAGCTGAGAGGAAAAACAGGACGTTGATTGAAGCCGCAAGGACTATGTTATCTGATTCAAAGCTTCCAGTTCTTTTCTGGGGAGAAGCTGTGAACACAGCTTGTTATGTCCTGAACAAAGTTTTGACGGTTAAAAGGTTTAACAAAACATGTCACGAACTATTTTTAACCAAAAACCAAACTTAAAAGGCTTTGAACCATTTGGATTACCCTGCACAATTGTGCGAAATAAAAATAAACAAAAATTCAGTGAGGTAGCTGATGAGGGTTACTTTCTAGGCTATATTCCTGGAACACCGAATAAAAGGGTTTTTTAATCTAAAAACTGGTAAAATTGAGGTTATGTTTAACATGGAGATCACTAATTACTCACCTCAACAATCAACGAGTGGTCCTCCTATATTATAGGATTATGACAGTGTTTTTAAATCATTTAATATTCCTGATTTTTCCAATGTAGATGAGTCTTAAGTGATCCAAACTGTGATCAGTGCAGATGGAGAGGGTGACTTCATGCCTAGATAGAGTATATCGATGACAGATGCTGCAGAAACTTCTTCCGGAGCAACTCCAGAGGACTCCAGTGATAGTGAGTCTGAACCTATTCAGGGGGGGAGTTCACTAATCCATTTGCTAATACTAACATTCAAGGGGAGATTGGATCGAATCTGGGAGATAATCTGGTTGTTGACACCATTGCTATCACACATGTACATAGAGATCATCCAGTTGAAAAATATCGTAGGTGATGCTGCTAAAGGTGTTTAGACAAGAAGAGGTGTGATCGAAGGTTCCTGTTTATTTACTTTGATTCAGAAGACAGGGTTGATTCATGAGTGTTTATATAGCTGCTTTACTGCCCAATAGGAGCCGAAAAATGTCCACATCGCTCTAAAAGATAATTGTTTGGTTGAAGCTATGCAAGAGGAACTAGCTCAGTTCAAGAAGGTGAAAGTTGGGGAGCTAGTTGACTTGCCTGTAAGAGAGAAGGAAATAGGCACTAAGTGGGTGTTCAAGTGCAAGAAAGACGACCGAGGGATCGTGATAAGGAATAAGGCTCGGTTAGTGGTGAAAGGGTTCAATCAGCAAGAAGGGATTGATTACAATGAAGTGTTTGCACCAGTAGCAAGGTTGGAAGCAATTCGTTTGTTCCTAGCTTTTGCTTCATTCAAGGGCTTCAAAGTTTACCAACTTGACGTGAATAGTGCATTTCTTTACGGGGAAGTCTAAGAAGTGGTGTATGTCTCACAGCCAGATGGGTTTACTGATCCAAACCATCAAGATCAAGTCTATCGACTTGATAAGGCATTGTATAGATTGCATCAGGCACCTAGGGCATGGTATGAGACGATGTCAGCACATTTGTTAAAGAATGGTTTTGAAAGAGATCAGATTGACAGTACGCTTTTCATTAAAAGGAAGAAGGAAGACTTTTTGCTGGTACAGGTATACGTAGATGACATCATTTTTGGGTCATCAGATGAGAACATGTGTTATGATTTCGAGGAGGTAATGAAGAGCAAGTTTGAGATGAGTTCAATGGGTGAGCTATCCTACTTTTTGGGTTTACAAGTTGAACAGAAGAAGGATGGGATGTTTATACATCAGACAAAGTATGTGTATGATATTTGTCTCGTTTCAAAATGGATGTTTGTGCTACTTTCAATACACCTATCTATGAGAATCACAATCTTGGTCCAGATCATGAGAGTGTGGAGGATATTGATCCAACTCAATGAAGGCAACGTTTGGTTCTCTGATGTACTTGACTGCTTCTAGACCAGACATCATGTTCGTAGTATGTCTTTGTGCCAGAGATCAAGCGAATCCAAAAGAGTTACATATGAAAGCGGTGAAGCGAATTCTTCGTTACTTGAAGGGGAAACCTAAACTTGGGTTATGGTATCCAGCTGCTAGCGATTTGAAGTTTGTTGCTTTCACAGATTCGGACTTTGGAGGATGTAAATCAACAAGGAAGTCTACCACAAGTGGTTTTCAGCTCTTAGGAGGGAGGCTCGTGTCATGGCAATGCAAGAAGCAGTCTTGCGTGTCTACCTCGACGTGTGAAGCTGAATATATTGTTGCGGGTAGCTGTTGCTCTCAGGTTCACTGGATACAACACAGATGCGCGATTACGGTTTGAATTTCACTCGTACTCCTATTATGACAGACAATAATGCCACTATATCAATCACCAACAATCCCATAAAACACAGTCGCACAAAACATATAGACATTTGTCATCATTTTATACGGGATTGTGCTGAAAAGAAATTAATTGAACTGCATCGAGTCGACACACTTGGTAACCTGGAAGATCTTTAAACAAAAGCGTTTGACAGGGCTTGTTTTGAACATTTAGTCAAACTCAACGGGAAGAGGAATCCTAAATAACTAAATTTTCCATAAAATTATTTTGTAATTTACTGCTTTTCAAAAATCAAAAACATAAAAAATAGAAAATCAAAATTGAGTTTTCACTGTGTGGAAAAGAAGAAATGATAGTACATCAGCAAGTTAGACTGTCACACTAATATTTAAAACTAAATTGCTTAAGTGTGATAGCAGCTACATCATATGATGTACCAGTAAGCAAAAGGCATGAAATAATCAACTTACCTTTGTGATACAAATATAATAAATTGTGTATGAGTGGTAACAAATCAGTGGCATATGGTTATATAACCTTAAACCTTGCGTTGATAGATTGCCAAAATCTGAGGTTTTAGGTCTTTATATCATTATTTCATCCAGGGTATCAGGGTTGTCCTTCTGTTGCATCCAGATATATGCTGACCTAGGCTACAACTAGGATATCTTAAAAGAGCTAAAATGCCAAATCCCTAAAATTGAAGAAGCTCTCCTAGAGAGTCATTCAAATATGCAAATTGCATTATTCATACCAAAATGTGGTGCCCTATCCCTCGTTGGATATTGGTCTCTTTGCTGTACGGAAGTACTGACCAGATCACCAATTATCTAACGTTGTAACTCAATAAGGATGAATTTCGGTATACTCACCTACTAAGAGGAATTGTTGTGCATACATTGATCGTGGGGGTATCTCTGAAGTGGGACACACTAGTATATTAGTATAAATTATCTTCACATATCACTGGTAATGGTACTTGAAATGTTCATGTAGTTTGTTTAAGTGGATAAATAATATTGGTAATCGTCTTGAACTGTTTTTCATGATATTGCATATAGAATTATCAATAGTGTGAAAACAGTTTGGTGTTGCTATATGATCTTCTTAACGGTGATTCTCACAAAAACAAAGTGTTTATTATTTCGTTATTTATTTTCTTTCAGAAAATATAAAAATCCAAAAATATTTCTTTTTCTTGTAAATTCTTAATGAACGGATATTGGTTGTTCATGGAGGAGTTATTACCGATAGGGGGAGACGATGTTAGAAGATGAGCTCAATATTTTTCGATCTTGCAGTTTCAGTGTGTTTAAAAGTTTATGTATGTGTTTTGAGTTGAGAAGTGCTTAATCTGTGATACAGTTTTACTATCTCTTGAATAATTATAATTTGTTTAACTTGTGTTGGAAAATTCTTATGGTTTCTCGAGATGTTTGTTTTATAGTATACAATTGTAGTAGTGTGTTGCTGAAAAGTTTGGTGAAGAGGAGTTTGCTTAGATGCATGGTAGAATATCCTTTCTAAATTGCAGAAAACGTTGAAGAGTTTGAAGATTGCTATGCAAGGACTAAACTGGAGTTTACTCAAACGCTAACGATTTAGAAGATTTGGTGATCGGATACATCAGCTTAGGGGGAGTCTGTTGCTGACAGAAGCTATTAAAGCTAAACCTATCCATAGACCAACGTTTTTCGAAGATGTTGAAGATTGCAAGAAGGCTGAAGACAAAGTTGTTTCATGAAGCTATTGTCAAGGGGGAGTTTGTTGGTGGATATTTACGACAACAGCTTAGATTTGGTCTTTGGATATCTTGTAATTAGTAAAATGATAAACGGTTAGCGGGTTTAGTTTTTAATAGTTAATTAGAAGTAATTGGTATAAACCTGACACCATACAACATATGGTAGGTGAATTGGGCTTTAAACCCATTAGCAGTCCATATGGTGAAACCCTAGCCCAGGTGCAAACCTGTCTCTATATAAAGGGAGTTTTGCATTAGGGTTTAGTTTGCTCATTCAGTTGTTCAGAGAATTACTTCAGAGAGAGAGTCTTGAATTGATTGTAATCACTTGTGTTGGATAATCAATAGAAGACGGATTGAAAGTATTTGTTCTTGTTCGGTTTTCTGTGAAATCTGATCTAGAGGATTCTGCACTCTAGGTTGGATAGACAATTCTGTGAAGATCCATACGGATTAGGGGACCTACAGTAACAATGTTTTGTCAAATGATTTTTCTTTCCACAAAATTGACACAACAGATGATCTGGAGTTTTAACTTTCTTGGTACCCTTATCTCTCTTTTCAGCAAGTTTTAACATCTGTTTGAGAATTGGTAACAGGAATAATTTTCATCTTGGGTGGCTTAAGACCACCTGGGTTAACGAAGTCAATAGGTTTGAAATTTTCAAGAACATCACATTCATCTAACCAAGTAGGTTTAGATTCATACTTTTGTTTTTCAGATTGAATGGAACTTTGTGACTTTTCAAGAATTATCTCCTTGCCAAGGTTCAGTGACTTGATTACTTCACTGGTTGAGGTGGTTGCTATAACTTCAACCATTTCTGAGTCAATGGAAGTATTGGTTTGTTGTTCTTTATCATATTTTCTAAAACCAACACCAAACTTCCCATTTCTTTTTTTGTTTTTCAAAGAGCATCTCATAACCATTATAAGACTCAACCCATCTTTCACAGGTGATTTGTGTGGATTCCAACTTCTTTTTGAAATTTTGATATTTTTCAGTCATTGTTTGGAGTTGATCCTTGGTTATGGTTGCTTCATGTTTTAGAGTGCTTATCTCTAGGTCTTTTTCAGTAATTCTTCTTTTAAAATCCTTTTCAATTTTTCAAGAATTATTTCACTGATTTGCACCTTTTCTCTTAGGTTTTTAGTGACCTCTTTGATATTAACAAAAGCTATAATACATTTATTAGAACATAACTCTTTGAGAGTTTGAGGTGCTACCTTAGAGGCGGTCATTTCAACTTGATCTACACTAATAAAATCAATGGAACTTTTTGGATTGTTTTCATACATCCTTCCTGCATGCTCCTGGTCATCAACAGATGTTTGACCTGGGCTATTAGTAGCTTAATTAGCAATTCCTTCACCAACAGTTGTTTAAACCTGATCTTCTTCATCCGAGGTAAGTTCAAGAGCCATAAAACATAAATTTGCATGTTTATAACAATCATTTGCTATTAAAAAAACTTTTCATCTGTTAAGTTTTCAAGCAAGCTCCTCCAGTCAACATAGCCTTGTGTAAAAAGCTTTGTTGAGTACGCTCTGCTGGTGCAGGAGCAGGAACATGTGCAATTGGCATCTGAACATACTGAACCTGAGGGACTTGTGGTGCTTGAATATGTGCAATTGGCATCTGAACATATTGAACCTGAGGGACTTGTGGTGCTTGAATATAATGCATTGGCTCAGGATTCATGTTTTGTGCAAATTGGGTTCTATTTTGCACATTTGGTCCAGGGGTATTTTGGGGATAAAATTGTTGTTGTGTATTAGATTGGGTTCTTTGATTAGGGTATGTGATCTTGTGTAGAGTTTTTTAATTGACTCTTGCATTCTCTTGCAAAGTGACATAATCTGTTACACTTGAAACATTTAATTTTAGATTATTAGGGACATGACTATCATCGTTTGTTGCAAAATCATTACTTGTGGAATGTGGATCAGAGTTGATTCCAGCTGATATATCAATAAAATGATCAAAACTCTGATTGTGACATCCCGGCTTTTCAGGTATCTTAAACGCGCTACTTCACGGTTATTCATTCCTACGCTAATTTAATTCGGAGAATTAAATTACACGCTCGCAATAACTACGCTAACTTTGTGAATTCATTGGGTGAATCACGTGCTATGTGTATTAGACGTTTGTAGAATTATTATATCACGTTTTGATTTCGCGATTATTATTTATAAAAATAAATAATAAGTAAATAGCCGAACCAAACCGAGCCGCGAAACGTGTCGACCTCACCTCCTTGTGGCCCAAGTAACTAACCTAAACTTGACGCCCAAGCTAATGACCCAAACCCCCCCACCCTTTCCCCTTTCTTTTCCTTGTGCTATATATTGGCATGTATGCATGAGTTAGTGTTTTAAAAAAAAACAACAAGAAACCCTAGCACCAAGAAAGCCGACGGCAGCCCCCCCCCCCCCCTCCCTCTCTCGATCGCACAAGCCTCCAACCCCGGATTGATTCCAATCTTGTCCCGGTTCGCTAATCTTCATCGTTTCAAGGTTAGGGTTTTAATTGTTTTACAAATCACATTAGGGTTTGTAATCTTGATCATGATTATATGTATTGTTAGGATCATTGGATAAAAAGTGTTATGATTTGTGATTAGTTCGGTTAATTGTGCGAGTTTTTGCGATTGTGATCTTAGGATGAATACAAAAATCATAGGTTGCGTTTTAGCGATAAAAATCATATTATAGGATTAGGGTTTGCATGAATATTGATGTACATGATGATATGTGACAAATAAACCTGTTCTTGATCATTATTATTTAGCGTCTTGATCGTTTAAGCGTGTTCTATTGCGATAAAAGTCGAAAACAGGTTGCTGAATAGCATTTACAGCCAACTTCAATTGGCTGTAACCTGATCATTATTTATCGAAAAGTGGATTTTCTAAAGCCTAAAACGTGTATTTTTGAAAAACGCTTCTAATGGCGCCAGATTCATATTTTTCTGAGGTCGTTTGCTATTTTTAAGTGGTCATTTAAGTGCAGCAGCTGAAGCTGCGTAAATTCTGAACATTTGCTAGTTGTTTGTCGAGTCGGATCTCATAATCTGTAGAGGGTTGGGTCACGAAATTTGTACAGTAACTGGAGACAGGAATTTCCGGAAAACTCCCACTGGAATTTTGTTAATTGGATGAACGATGATTTTTAAATAATTTTTCCCGTGCACTGCAGTCAGAAAGTGACGAATCTGACTGCAGCCTAGTATATAAATGTTTATAAATAATTGGTAAAGTTTTAGGACTTGAAAAGTTTACATAAAATTCTACAGTTTAATTGACATGTCCTGTAAAGAAATTTGAATTTTTAGAACGTTGGAACTATTTTATAAAAATCCTCGAAAATAGCCTAGTTATGAGCGTACAAGCTGAAACATGATAACTTGCGTATGTGTGTACCAAAGTGTTGTATGAGTTGATTTGTGTTTATGACAAGTTGGTTTGATCACTATTTTGGTATGATGATACTTTGCATGCATGATTGTGTTTTCGAATTTGTTATTATGTGTGCCGCATTGTGTGTTAGTTATGCGTAGGTTTGTATCAGTGTGTTCACACACTAACTTTAATCGATTGACATGTTAGGACGCAATTAGCGGTCCCATCATTTGCTACTTCTGTGTTACACTAACCGAGCAATTAAAGGTGAGTTCACGGCCCCTATTTTATCCGGTTTTAAACAACAGGGGGAGAAACATGTATACATTCTATAACTCTATCTTTTTACGTTATGCGAAATTAACATCGTTAAACTACTCGGTAACTAAGTTAATGTTAATGTACGTTATGGTCACTAAGCCGCTATATCACGGAAGCCCTCGACAAACTCTCGGATCGTTAGTATTGGGTTAGATAGCGGGGAAATTATAAGTAATACTACTGGGCCCGACAAGCCCCACCCGAGCTAGTCGCGCTAGCCGACCGGGTATGGTCAACGGGTGATTAATTTGGCCTAACTTTCGCCATGGTCAGTGATAGGCCTGGCAACACGGAGGCACAACAGTCAGCTTCGATCGCGAACACTTATGTGACGTAACTTTAGGCTCGCTACCTACATGTTAACATTGAACTTAATTACAAACCAACATTATTATTCCGGGTTAGGAATAATGGAACCAACATTATTATTCCGGGTTAGGAATTGTAACATCCGTCGAAAAACGGGTTTCCAAAACCCCTTTGTTTATTAATCGAATATCCAGTTAAAAAATTTTGTTGCGTATTTATTGCTCAAACTAATTTTAAACGATACATAATTAATAACTATATTAGAATTTAAAAACCATAATTTATAAATAATCTTAATTAATGAGAAAAAAATAAAATGGGGACGCCGGGTTTCGAACCCAGGTCGCCCACAAACTCAATCACACAAAACACTGCTCCGCCACTTGCCTTTTTGTTAATATACTGAAACAAATAATACTTAAATTAAAACTCGAAATCAAAATCCGGAAATCAGCGCGCCCAATCCGCAGTCGCCGGAAAGACCGACGATTTCGCAAATCACGACCGTTTTTCTTTGACTGAAACGCGTGAACTAACTTCGACATCGGTTATAACCGATGTCTAACCCCCAATTCCAGTCGTAACCGCCGGAAAAGTTTTGACCGCGAATCAAGACCAAATTCGGACCCAATACATGCTGTTTCTTCCCTATAAATACCACACCCAAACCTCTGGTAACCTTTTCGCTCAAAATCGCACAAACTCTCGAACGTTAGCACTCGCCGGAGATATTCTGCATTCGCCGGACTTTCACCGGAAAACCGAGACTTACTTCAAATCGGTAAAATTCTCGACTCATTTGTTTGCAATCCATTATTAGGCAAGTAATAACATAAATCTTTCAATCAGAACCTGTCTTAGACAACGTTGCCGGGAATTCCTGCACTCACCGGAAAATCGCTGAAAATTCCGAAGTCTCGCTGTGAATCGGTACAATCGTCTAAACCTCCGATATCCCTGTTTAGTACCTTAATTGCATAACTCATTGATCAAAACCGTTAATTGATTCACTCAGACGGAAGTCACCAATCAGAGCCGACACCTCTTGCCAGAAATCTGAGAAAAAGCATTCTGTTCGGTACATTTTACTCCGTAACCCTCTTTATCCATTTCATTCCAATCAATTATATGTTCGATGATCGATTTAAACCAGAACGGTCGGACATCATTGTTCTGCGTCTTTGTAAACGAAGAAGACGAAGTCAAACATGTGTATAAGTTTAATTAAAACTGAATATTTAACCGGGTTAGACACACATCCAGCGGTGGACTGTGTGCACAAACAATGCACAGTCCCGGGTTCGAATCGCATACGTTACCGAATTTCAGAATTAAAACCAACATTTTTACAACTGAATCAGATCAGGTCACCGAATGTTGATAAGTATAATTTAATCCATAAGTTAAACAGATATGACACACAGCCCAACTGGTTGGGCTGTGCGTACTCGAACCGAACGTCTCGAGTTCGACTCCGAGTCACTGGAGTTGGGTCGGCCATTTTAAATCATTTTTGAAATAAACTAAATTAGATAAAAGTTAATCAGTATATATATATAATTAAAACAGAGAATATTTCGGGTTAGACACGTAGCTCAGTTGGTAGACCTGCGTGCACGCGTACGAGAGGTCCCGAGTTCGAACCTCACTCAGCGCATATAATTAATACAATCCGACCGGTCAACGGTCAACGGTCAAAGTAAAAAAAAGTCAATATTTTTTATTTATTTTTTTTATTTATTTAATCAGAAAATTATTTAAAAATACTTAAAAATAATATTTTTAAAGTTAGAAAATGTCCTTAAACTCACAAAAATAAATCTAAATATCCTATTAAGATTATGAATTAAAAGTATTAATCTCAAATAAAATCCATTTATTTACCGAACCATTTCGTTATTATTTAGGCTAGTTTTTCCTCGTCGATCAAATCCCAAAACTCGTGCGCATCCAACGTCATCAAAGAACGCACCCAATGTGAGTGAATCTCTACAAATTCCCCGTTTTAATCACATTTTGGGGTGTATCATGTGTCGTCTAATTCCTTATTATATTTAAACACTTGTGCATCTATCATATCCGTGATCAAATATGTATGTATCAATTGTTGTGTGAATTATGTTAGATTGAAGTTATCATTTTCAGTACATGCATTTCATTAGGCCCATCAGCTCCCCGTGGGATACGGGTTGAGTATCAAGTGCCTCATTCGATCGGCTCCGTTTGATTGAGCCTTGATCTCACATACATCATCATTCATGTCATTCAATCGGCTCCGTTTGGTTGAGCCTTGATCCCAAATACATCATCATTTATGTCATTTACTCATCCAATGTGGTTTGTGTTTTGTTATATACATATGTTTGCTCACATGTGATTATTGCACAACTTTTCAATATTAAACACAACAAGAAAATTAATAACAATGTTTCTCAAGGTTCACTCGCCAACTTTTGTTGACCCAAAATATCCCCCGTTTTACACATGATACAGGTGATCCAGTTGAGGCAAGAAACACATAGGAAGGCTTAGAAGAATAAATCAGTTTAAGCTTTGGATTGTTTTACTTAGTTTCATTTTCCTTGTAATTGTATGGATTTGATTTGAATATTTAAGTTGTAATTTGAATTTAATAAATATGAAACATTTTAGTAAACATCATGAGCTTTGGTGATAACCCAATTATGCCCCGACTCTTATTCCGCTGCGGGTCGGGGTGTGACAGATTGGTATCAGAGCCATGACTATAGGGATATAGGATAGGTTATTAGACCCTTAGAGCCTATACTATAGTTGATTAGAATTTTTAAATTGTTTATGCGTTACATACAAAATTCATGATATTTATATGCTTTATGTTTATTGTTACATTCAATGTTATGCAAGCATGTTCATAAGTACATATTATTATACAATGCTCATCATGAATCATATCCTCATAACATATCATATCCATGAGAGCACACATATCACAATTCCATGATTTTTGCAACGATTTTTGTATTTTTCAAATCATATCAAAGTGAGTTCCCATGACGGGCATGTAGTAACTGGAAGGGTACGAGTACCGGTAGTCGGAACGTCCTGTCTAGGCTTGGCATTCGTATAAATCCAAAATAAAGGACCAGTTTGCCTACCTGGGGACTAACGATGAGAGTACGAAGGACCTATTAGGCCAAAGCATGCGATACCAAACGTCGTGTGAGCTAACCCCACTTTGAGTTGTCATTGTGTCTATACCTGGACACCCTCCTACCATACATCTCGCAATCATATTTCATGGTTTTCATTCGGGTGATGCGAGTGTTAAACCGCCAACACCAATGTGAATCCTACTAAGCCAATAGTCATGGGGGCCCACATGACTATACAGGCGATGGTATGGGGGACATTGGAGGCCCAAACATGCGCAAACCCAAGACATCCTATGGATGTAGTTGCATTATTGATGATTATGTTATTTTTTTTTATTCTTTTAACGACACATGACACCTAAAAACTTCTTAAACTCACAATCTTCCTATGTATGTTCCTGTAGATGTCGGCTAGGCAACTACGTGGAGGTAGAAAGTCAGGAAGATCAAACGAACGCTTGGCCACCCAAATTGCAAAACAAATGGCCGCAGTGCTTCCTGACATCGTAATTCAAGTCCAACAAGCTCTCACCGCGAATCCCATCAACCCTCCCAATCAAGAAGACCAGAACGTCGACAACCCTCCTTCCAAAAAGTGCTCCTACAAACACTTCAAATCTTGCGATCCCCCAAAGTATGAAGGGACCGAAGGTGTTACTGCTCTCCTCCACTGGTTTGAAGAAATGGAGAACACCTTCCTCAATTGCGATTGTCCCGAGGATCGCAAGGTACGTTACGCAACTGGGAGACGTTTGGGGTAGCGCTTACCTGGTGGAACACAGAAAAGGGTAAGAGAGGAGTCGAAGATGCCATGGCCTTAACATGGGAAGAGTTAAGGGAAATCATGACAAACGCTTCTGTCCAAGAAGCGAAATCAAAAAGTTGGAAGATGAATTCCACTCGTTAAAACAAAAGGAAGAAGATCATACTTCCTACAACAAAAGATTTCTTGAGCTGAATCAGATGATCCCTAATTTGTTCACCCCCGTGTACCGCTTGGTTGAACATTACATTCGAGGCCTTCCCTCGAAAATTCAAGACTCGGTTCTAAGCACTTCGCCTGCAACACTTGAAGCCGCAATGGAACTAGCTACCGAACTTACCGAGAATCGCATCCGAAACGGCAAATTCAAGGATGAGAAAAAGAAAGCCCCCATTGAGGCCCAAACTCCAAACCATTCCATCTCCTCTTCAAAGTTTGCTGGTAAGAGGAAACGAAACAGCAGAAATTTTGCAGTCACACATACAAACCCTCCTATCACTGCCGCACCAATTACCCAAATTGCTCCCTCAGCAGAACCATTTAAAAAGCCATACACCGGCCCATACCCAAAATGCAACCGTTGTCAATACCATCACCTCCCAGAAACTCCTTGCCAACATTGTACCAGTTGTGGCCGTGCGGGTCACACCATCCAAACTTGTCGCACACTTCAGCGAATGAACCGCAATCAACCTCAACCCAAACCCACCATTAGATAGTGGGTCAAGCCCAACAACCTTTACTTCTACCACCTGCACAAAATATAGCCCAATCCTACTACCAACCCAACTACCCCATGATGCAACCCATGCGAGCATGTTACAACTGTGGAGACCCAAACCACTTCAGGAACACATGTCCACGCTTGGTGAACATCATCCATGCCCAAGCTCAGGCAAATCCGGTAAACCAAGCTAACCAAGCTCCTCCACCTGCTAGAGGATGAGCTTTCAACATCAATGCCAACCAAGCTAGGGCTGACAACAACGTGGTTAACGGTACGTTTCCCATCAATGGTAGTTATGCATCCATGTTATTCGATACTGGCGCGGATAAGAGTTTTGTGTCCTTAGAATTTGAACCTATCCTCAACCAAACTCGTGATAATCTCATGGAATCTCTAACGGTGGAAGTAGCTGACGGAAAGCCCGTTTCATTAAATTCTATTATACGAGGTTGTACCCTCACTCTAAACGATCACGATTTTCCAGTTGACCTCATTCCTATGAAGTTGGGAAGTTTCGATATTATAATTGGTATGGACTGGCTCAGCCAGCATCACGCTGAAGTAGTATGCCGCGAAAAGTTCATTCACATTCCTCTTGCAGATGGTCAGACCCTACGTATCTTTGGAGAAACCCCTTCGAAAGGACTCAAATTAATGTCCTGCCTTCAAGCCCGAAAATATCTCCGCAAGAATTATGTCGCATTCCTAACTCACGTCGTCAAGAAGGGAAACAAGGAGAAGAAACTCGAAGATATACCAGTAGTGAAAGAATTCTCACGAGTCTTTCCCGACGACATCTCAGGACTCCCTCCTGTGAGAGAAGTCGAATTCCGCATCGATCTTGTACCTGGCGCTACACCAGTCGCAAAATCTCCTTATAGGCTAGCCCCATCCGAAATGCAAGAGCTGGCCAGTCAACTGCAAGAACTGACTGACAAAGGATTCATACGTCCTAGCTCCTCGCCTTGGGGTGCGCCTGTTCTTTTTGTGAAGAAGAAAGATGGAACGTTTCGCATGTGTATCGACTACAAAGAACTTAACAAGTTAACGGTCAAGAACCGCTACCCATTACCTCGCATCGATGACCTCCTAGACCAACTTCAAGGAGCCACCTGTTTTTAAAAAATCGACCTTCGTTCTGGTTATCATCAACTCAGAGTACATGAAGAAGACGTCCCAAAGACCGCCTTCCGAACTCGTTATGGTCATTACGAATTCATGGTCATGCCGTTTGGTTTAACCAACGCCCCAGCTGTCTTCATGGATCTAATGAATAGGGTATGCAAACCCTACCTCGACCGCTTTGTCATAGTCTTCATCGACGATATTCTTATCTACTCCAAGTCTAAATCCGATCACGAGCGACACCTTCGACTCATCCTTACACTCTTAAGGACCGAAAACCTCTACGCAAAGTTCTCAAAATGTGAATTCTGGTTAGGAGAAGTACAATTCCTCAGACATGTCGTCAATGACAAAGGAATTCACGTTGATCCTTCAAAAATCAAGGCAGTGCAGGAATGGCAAGCGCCACGTACCCCTACCGAAGTTAGGTCATTTCTTGGTTTGGCTGGTTACTATCGACGCTTCATCGCCAATTTTTCCCGTATTGCTGTACCACTCACGGCCTTGACTCATAAAGGAAAACCCTTCATATGGGGACCTAAGCAGGAAGAGGCCTTCCAAACTCTAAAGCAAAAACTCTGTGACGCACCTATCCTCACACTCCCTGAGGGTTGTGATGACTTCGTGGTTTATTGCGACGCGTCAGGGCAAGGACTAGGCTATGTACTGATGCAAAGAGGAAAAGTGATAGTCTATGCTTCTAGGCAACTCAAAGTTCATTAAAAGAATTACACCACCCACGACCTGGAACTTGGAGCCGTTGTGTTCGCTCTCAAGATATGGAGACATTACCTCTACGGTACCAAGTGTGAAATATACACTGACCACAAGAGCCTCCAACATATCTTCAATCAAAAGGAGTTGAATATGAGGCAACGAAGATGGGTCGAACTTCTTAACGACTACGACTGTGAAATTCAGTATCATCCTGGCAAGGCAAACGTGGTGGCCGATGCACTCAGTCGAAAAGGTTATACGAACTCCATTTGTCTTCTATGTTCGCAAATCATAACCGACATCAAAGATCGAATCCGAGCAACTCAACATGTTTCTGTAACCGAAAATGACATTCGTGATGAGCTGTCATGTGGAGCTGAACAAAAATTGAAACCAAATCCGACGGTATTCTATACTATTTAAATCGCATATGGATTCCCGATCGCGACAACCTTCGTGATTTCCTCATGAATGAGGCGCACAAAACACGATAACTGTACACCCAGGGGCCGACAAGATGTATCAAGACCTACGATACACCTACTGGTGGCCGGGCATGAAAAAAGATATTGTTGTTTTTGTTTCCAAATGCCTTACCTGTTCCAAAGTAAAAGCTGAACATCAAAGACCTTCAGGACTTCTAGTCCAACCCGAAATACCTGTGTGGAAGTGGGAAAACATAACCATGGATTTCATTACCGGGTTACCTCGCACCTCCAGTGGGTATGACACTATATGGGTATTCATTGATCGTCTTACAAAATCAACTCACTTCATTCCGATCCGCGAGGACTTCAAGAACGAGAAGTTAGCTCGTATCTACATCAGCGAGATCGTAAGCCGTCATGGTGTACCTTTTAGCATCATTTCAGACCGTGATGGTCGTTTCACTTCACGAACATGGCGAGCCGTACAAACCGCCTTGGGTACACGATTAGACCTCAGTACCGCTTTTCATCCTCAAACTGATGGACAATCTGAATGCACCATCCAAACTCTTGAAGACATGCTTCGAGCATGTGTCATAGACTTCAAAGGGAATTGGGACGCTCATCTACCATTAGTTGAATTTTCGTACAACAATAGCTACAATTCAAGTATCGGCATGGCTCCTTTCGAAGCTTTATATGGTCGTAAGTGCCGATCTCCAGTATGTTGGCACGAAATTGGGGAATCACAAATGACCGGTCTAGAGTTAATTCAAGAAACAACCGACAAGGTCATTCAAATTTGAAACAATCTTCTAGCGGCTCAAAGTCGTCAAAAGAGTTATGCAGACAAACGACGAAAGCCCTTGGAGTTTGACATTAGGGATCAAGTACTTTTAAAGTATCACCGTGGAAGGGAGTGATTCGTTTTGGCCAGAAGGGCAAGCTAGCACCACGCTACGTAGGACCTTTCAAGATACTCGAAAGAGTAGGACCTGTAGGATACAAGCTTGACCTACCAGAAGAGCTCAACAGAATTCATCCCACATTCCACGTATCAAACTTGAAAAAGTGCCTCGCCGATGAGAACCTCCATATTCCTCTAGAAGACATTCATATCGATGAATCTATGCACTTCATTGAAAGACCAATAGAAATCATGGACTTCGGATAGAAGCGTTTAAGACGGAGTCGTATTCCAATTGTCAGGGTACGTTGGGAGTCGAAACGAGGACCTGAGTTTACTTGGGAACGTGAAGACTCAATGCGCGAGAAATACCCGCATCTTTTTCCTGTTACCACTACTACTTAAATTACGGGACGAAATTTCTAAAAGTAGGGGATACTGTAACATCCGTCGAAAAACGGATTTCCAAAACCCGCTTTGTTTATTAATCGAATATCCAGTTAAAAATTTTCGTTGCGTATTTATTGCTCAAACTAATTTTAAACGATACATAATTAATAACTATATTAAAATTTAAAAACCATAATTTATAAATAATCTTAATTAATGAGAAAAAAATAAAATGGGGACGCGGGTTTCGAACCCAGGTCACCCACAAACTCAATCACACAACACACCGCTCTGCCACTTGCCTTCTTTGTTAATATACTGAAACAAATAATACTTAAATTAAAACTCGAAATCAAAATCCGGAAATCAGCGCGCCCAATCCGCAGTCGCCGGAAAGACCGACGATTTCGCAAATCACGACCGTTTTTCTTTGACTGAAACGCGTGAACTAACTTCGACATCGGTTATAACCGATGTCTAACCCCCAATTCCAGTCGTAACCGCCGGAAAAGTTTTGACCGCGAATCAAGACCAAATTCAGACCCAATACATGCTGTTTCTTCCCTATAAATACCCACCCAAACCTCTGGTAACCTTTTCGCTCAAAATCGCACAAACTCTCGAAGCGTTAGCACTCGCCGGAGATATTCTGCATTCGCCGGACTTTCATCGGAAAACAGAGACTTACTTCAAATCGGTAAAATTCTCGACTCTTTTGTTTGCAATCCATTATTAGGCAAGTAATAACATAAATCTTTCAATCAGAACCTGTCTCAGACAACGTCGCCGGGAATTCCTGCACTCACCGGAAAATCGCTGAAAATTCCGAAGTCTCGCTGTGAATCGGTACAATCATCTAAACCCCCTAATATCCCTTGTTTAGTACCTTAATTGCACAACTCATTGATCAAAACCGTTAATTGATTCACACAGACGGAAGTCACCAATCAGAGCCGACGCCTCTTGCCGGAAATCTGAGAAAAAGCATTCTGTTCGGTACATTTTACTCCGTAACCCTCTTTATCCATTTCATGCCAATCAATTATATGTTCGATGATCGATTTAAACCAGAACAGTCGGACATCATTGTTCTGCGTCTTTGTAAACGAAGAAGACGAAGTCAAACATGTGTATAAGTTTAATTAAAACTGAATATTTAACCGGGTTAGACACACAATCTAGCGGTGGACTGTGTGCACAAACAATGCACACGTCCCGGGTTCGAATCGCATACGTTACCGAATTTCAGAATTAAAACCAACATTTTTACAACTGAATCGGATCAGGTCACCGAATGTTGATAAGTATAATTTAATCCATAAGTTAAACAGATATGACACACAGCCCAACTGGTTGGGCTGTGCGTACTCGAACCGAACGTCTCGAGTTCGACTCCGAGTCACTGGAGTCGGGTCGGCCATTTTAAATCATTTTTGAAATAAACTAAATTAGATAAAAGTTAATCAGTATATATATATAAATTAAAACAGAGAATATTTCGGGTTAGACACGTAGCTCAGTTGGTAGAGCTGCGTGCACGCGTACGAGAGGTCCCGAGTTCGAACCTCACTCAGCGCATATAATTAATACAATCCGACCGGTCAACGGTCAAAGTCAAAAAAAAGTCAACATTTTTTATTTATTTTTTTTATTTATTTAATCAGAAAATTATTTAAAAATACTTAAAAATAATATATTTAAAGTTAGAAAATGTCCTTAAACTCACAAAAATAAATCTAAAAATCCTATTAAGATTATGAATTAAAAGTATTAATCTCAAATAAAATCCATTTATTTACCGAACCATTTCGTTATTATTTTAGGTTAGTTTTTCCTCGTCGATCAAATCCCAAAACTCGTGCGCATCCAACGTCATCAAAGAACGCACCCAATGTGAGTGAATCTCTACAAATTCCCCGTTTAATCACATTTTGGGGTGTATCATGTGTCGTCTAATTCCTTATTATATTTAAACACTTGTGCATCTATCATATCAGTGATCAAATGTGTATGTATCAATTGTTGTGTGAATTATGTTAGATTGAAGTTATCATTTTCAGTACATGCATTTCATTAGGCCCATCAGCTCCCCGTAGGATACGGGTTGAGTATCAGGTGCCTCATTCGATCGGCTCCGTTTGATTGAGCCTTGATCTCACATACATCATCATTCATGTCATTCGATCGACTCCGTTTGATTGAGCCTTGATCCCAAATACATCATCATTTATGTCATTTACTCATCCAATGTGGTTTGTGTTTTGTTATATACATATGTTTGCTCACATGTGATTATTGCACAACTTTTCAATATTAAACACAACAAGAAAATTAATTACAATGTTTCTCAAGGTTCACTCGCCAACTTTTGTTGACCCATAATATCCCCCGTTTTACACATGATACAGGTGATCCAGTTGAGGCAAGAAACACATAGGAATGCTTAGAATAATAAATCAGTTTAAGCTTTGGATTGTTTTACTTAGTTTCATTTTCCTTGTAATTGTATGGATTTGATTTAAATATTTAAGTTGTAATTTGAATTTAATAAATATGAAACATTTTAGTAAACATCATGAGCTTTGGTGATAACCCAATTATGCCCCGACTCTTATTCCGCTGCGGGTCGGGGTATGACAGGAATAATGGAACCAACATTATTATTCTGGGTTAGGGATAATGGAACTATATCGTTATCCCGGGTTAGGGATAACGGGGGAAACAAACTTTTAACCGAACTTGTGAACTTATAAAAACTTGTGAACTCACTCTTCTTTAATGTTGACACTTGTTTCTTTACATGTTTCTCAGGACGCTAGGAGCGCTAGGTGCACTCACTTGCATTGATCAAGACATTTTTTTATCGAGTCTCATTTACGAATATTGTTTTGGGATTTTTGGTTTTGGCGTTTATGTTGGCGCCCGTTACTTAACTTTACGTTAATGCTTCCGCATAACTTAGAAACTAATGCTTCCGCTAAACTTTGAAACTAAACTAAGACAATTTGAAAATAATTATGAATGGTTAAACAAATGTTTTTGGAAAACGTTTAAATAAATCATATAGAGTCGTTCGATATTACTAGTGTCTCAGATTCTGGTTTGTTCACACGCCTCGCGGTAAAACTGTGCAAGTGGAAATTGAGGGTGTGACAGATTGGTATCAGAGCCTCTAGCTATAGAGAACCAGGTTTGCATTAAAAGTAGACCTAAACTATAGCTGATTACACGACACTAGACTTAGTTGGCACCGAACTGTGATATCTTGTTATGTGTTATACTACAACTGTTTTATGTAAGATATAAATGTATATTGTGATGCACGCAACTCGTAACTAACTACACAACCCAACAGGCAATGTCATCATCATCATCCGACAAACCTCTACAACCAAGGGCGCCGGGGAAGGCACCCATGGTCGAACCCTCACCAGCTCATGGCGTGGAGACACGCTCAGCTGCTAGGAAAAGACTCGCACTAGGAGAGGAGTCGTCCTCTCGTCCGACCACCGCTATGCCGGTCGAACCGGTCAACTCGTTAGAAGTAGGGGACGACCTACTTAGGGATATGTTAAGAAAACAACAGGAAAAACTAGAGAGAATGCAGGAGACGATCGAAGCACAAGGATGGATGATACGTCAACTAACTGGTAAAACTGGAAGGCTCGAGGAAGAGCAACATGAGAATAGGAAAGCTCGAAACATTTTAGCTAAGGATCTTCGTGCAGAGCAGCTGAGGGCTGACTGGCTCGAAGACAGAGTTCTTGAGTCCAGTTGGAGGATTCAAGAACTGGAGCAGAACCAAGCACCTGTCCTAGTACCCGCCCCAGCACCGGTCCCTCCAGCGCCAGTAGAGGAAGAAGAGGAGGACCCAGAGGAAGACCCGGAGGAGGATCCGGAGGAAGAGGAGCCGGAACAGGAACCGGCTGTTGAAGCTGAAAACGCCGCAGAGGATGACGGCAACGATAGCGACTTGGGAGATGGAAACGTAGAAGACTGACTCGTCTCGCCAATTCCCGCTTTGTTTTCTTTAGTTTGTTCATTTTCCACTTATGTTTGAACCTGAAACTTTATAATTAAACTGAGATGTTTGGTTGGTAATTTGTGAGACATTGCAATTTATTTAATCGAATGTTCCTTTTTATTGTTTAATTTGTTGGGTTGACATAACTTGTGTGATGATTAAAGTTTGGATTATGATAACTATATTGGATCTATATACTTATCGGTGTGTGTTTGTGTTGTCTTGCAAAGATCTGAAATGGAAACTGGACGTCGCGGAAACCTCAACATGACACCTAAAGAATTAGCCGCAATGATCCAAGAACACGTGAATACTGCCCTGGCAGGTGTTCAAAACCCACCAGCGGGTAACCATTATTAAATTTTCATGGGAAAATCTAATAGTTGGGCTAGTAGACTTTCTCGCTGTCTACCTATCCTCTGTCTTCAGGAGGGGGTCTTAACCCCTACAAGATGTTCCTCGATGCGAAACCGAGCAAATTCACGGGTGCAGAAGGACCCATAGGACTAGTCCGTTGGATTTTAAAGTCTGAATTGGTGTTCGAGATGTGCAATTGCCTTGAGGCCAATAAGGTCAAGTATGCTGCCTCAACGCTGGAAGATGGGGCATTAACCTGGTGGAACGCACAAGTCCAAACGCGTGGACTTATTGCTGCTAATGCAATAGCCTGGCCGAGTTTCAGGCCCTAATCAAATAGGAGTACTGTCCGCGGGACAGAGTTCAGCAGTTGGAGCAAGCGTTATGGAACCACAAGATGGTAGGGTCTGAAATTGAAGCGTACACGGCGAAACATCACGATCTGGTGTTCCTATGTCCCGATCTGGCTAACACCGTTGAAAAACGACTTGAGTTTTATCTTGGGGGTCTGGTCCCTGAGATCCAAGGCATGGTAATGTCTAGCAACCCTGCGACGGAACATCAAGCGATCAGATTGACACATAAACTCACCGATAAGGCGGTGGAGCAAAGGAAGTTGCCATCTCGGGGTGCAACTGAAGTTGTCCCTGATAACAAAAGAAAATTTGAAGACTCACCTGCTCGACAGTCTTCGTCAGCCCAGCCACAACAAGGAAACCAGAAACGGTTCAACAATTTCAACAACAATCGGGGTCACAATAATCAGTCCGCCAACAACACCCAGAACACAAGCGGCTATGTGGGTCGAAAGCCGCAATGTAATCGTTGTAACCTCCATCATCACGGCCCTTGTGCCGAAAATCGCTGCCAACGATGTGGCAAAACAGGACATGCGGCAAAGGATTGTCGCGGGGAAATCGTGTCTCGACAAAATCAAAATCAGCACCAGGTTCAACAGCAAGGTATTAACCGGGGGTGCTATCAGTGCGGTAGCACTACCCATTTCAAGCGAGACTGCCCGCAACTTCGCAACAACTACAACAATGGTGGGAACAACAACAATAACAACAACCACAACAACAACAACAACAATAACAACAATGGAAATGGTGGCACAGGAGGTGCCAAAGGTCGTGCGTTTACGCTAGGCCGCAGAGAGGCCAGAAACGACTCGAACGTGGTCACCGGTAAGTTTCCCCTTAACGATCATTTTGCTACTGTACTTTTTGATACGGGTGCAGATAGGAGTTTTATATCTGAGTCTTTTAGAAAGAACCTAAATCTCACGCCTAAACCCCTAGAGACCCCTTACATCATAGAACTAGCCGATGGTAAATCTGTAGATGTGACCCATTTAGTAACCGGCTGTCAACTTAAACTCGCGGGCCACACCTTTACCATTGATCTGATGACAACTACCCTGGGTAGTTTTGACGTGGTAGCCGGAATGGACTGGCTATCCGACGTCCGAGCTGAAGTTCTCTGTTTCGAGAAAGCTATCCGTATTCCGCTCTCTAACGACGAAGTCTTGATGGTGCAAGGCGAGAAGGCAGGCGCCGTCACAAACATCATCTCTTACATGCAAGCTCAGAAGTATCTTCGGAGAAAGAACTCCTTCGCTTTGCTCGCACTGGTCACCGAGCAGCCTAAGGACGAGAAGCGGATTGAAGATATCCCCGTCGTCCGTGACTTTTCCGGTGTATTTCCAGAGGAGTTACCTGGTCTTCCACCACATCTACAAGTGGAGTTTGAAATCGAATTGGCGAACCATGCGACTCCTATCACCAAGGCCCCGTACCGCCTAGCTCCAGCAGAGCTGCAAGAGCTGTCTACCCAACTTCAGGAATTGTTGGAAAAAGGATTTATCCGACCCAGTACTTCGCCATGGGGAGCTCCGGTCCTTTTTGTCAAGAAGAAGGACGGGACCTTCCGCATGTGCATCGACTACAGGGAACTCAATAAGGTTACCGTCAAGAACCGATACCCATTACCTCGCATCGACGATCTCTTCGACCAACTTCAAGGGTCAAGCTACTACTCCAAGATTGATCTACGGTCCGGTTATCACCAGCTACGCGTCAGAGAGGAGGATATCTCCAAGACGGCATTTCGTACTCGGTATGGCCATTATGAGTTCTTAGTCATGCCCTTCGGTCTCACCAACGCACCCGCGGTGTTCATGGACCTCATGAACCGCGTGTGTAAGCCGTATCTCGACAAGTTTGTCATCGTGTTCATCGATGATATACTCATCTACTCTAAGGGTGAAGAAGAACATGCTGAACATCTACGATTATTGCTGGAATTACTTCAACAGGAGAAACTATATGCCAAGCTTTCAAAGTGTGATTTCTGGATTCGGGAAGTTCAATTCCTCGGGCATATCGTGAATGAAAAGGGTATACACGTTGATCCCGCCAAGATCGATGCTATCAAGAACAGGGAAGCACCCAGGACACCGACAGAGATCCGCCAATTTTTGGGTTTGGCTGGTTCCTACAGACGTTTCATCGAGGGATTTTCAAAGATCGCGCAACCGCTTACCACTCTCACCCAGAAAGGCACTAAGTATGCTTGGGGTGACAAGCAGGAAGCAGCATTTCAATTGCTGAAGCAGAAACTTTGCAGTGCACCCATTTTGTCCTTGCCGGAAGGGACAGATGATTTTGTGGTACATTGTGACGCTTCCATTCAGGGATTGGGATGCGTACTCATGCAACGTGATAAGGTCAGCGCGTATGCGTCCCGACAGTTGAAGGTTCACAAGAAAAACTACACAACACATGACCTGGAATTGGGAGCAGTTGTGTTTGCACTTAAGATTTGGAGACACTATCTATATGGAACAAAGTGCACAATCTACACGGATCACAAGAGCCTCCAGCATATCTTTGACCAGAAGGAGTTGCACATGCGACAACGTCGCTGGGTCGAACTCCTGAACGATTATGAATGTGCCATTCGGTATCACCCGGGTAAAGCTAACGTGGTAGCTGATGCCCTCAGTAGGAAGGAGCACTTGAAACCTCGTCGGGTACGAGCACTACAGTTCACCATTCATTCGGGGTTACCCAAACAGATACGCGATGCGCAGCTAGAAGCAGTTAAGGAAGAAAACATTAGGCCAAATCTGTGGGAAAGATGGAACGCGATTGGGAAGTAAAACCCAATGGTGCCCGGTATTTCATGAATCGTATATGGTACCTCTCTGCGAAGACCTCAGAAAGCTAGTTATGGACGAAGCTCACAAATCTCGATACTCTGTCCATCCCGGTTCGGACAAGATGTATCAAGACCTTAAAGCCGCGTACTGGTGGCCCAACATGAAAGCGGATATAGCAACCTACGTGAGCAAGTGTTTGACTTGTGCGAAAGTCAAGGTGGAATACCAGAAGCTATCAGGGCTACTTCAACAACCTGAGATCCCAGTGTGGAAATGGGATCAGATCTCGATGGACTTTATCACTAAACTCCCACGAACTCCGGGTGGTTGCGATACCATCTAGGTAATCGTGGATCGTTTAACTAAGTCCGCACACTTCCTAGCGATCAAAGAAACAGATAAGATGGATAAGTTGACTCGCATACATTAAGGAAGTAGTTTCTCGGCACGGAGTGCCAACGTCCATCATCTCAGACAGAGATGCTCGTTTCACGTCCAACTTTTGGCAGTCACTTCAGAAAGCGTTGGGCACACGCTTAGATATGAGTACAGCTTATCACCCTCAGACGGATGGTCAAAGTGAAAGGACTATTCAGACCTTGGAAGACATGCTTAGGGCATGTGTGGTAGACTTTGGGAACAGTTGGGAAATCCATCTGCCTTTAGTGGAATTCTCGTATAACAACAGTTACCATACGAGTATTCAAGCGGCACCGTTTGAAGCATTATACGGTCGCAAATGTAGATCACCGATCTGTTGGGCAGAAGTCGGTGACAGTCAACTCACAGGTCCTGAGTTGATACTTGAGGCTACTGAAAAGATTGTGCAAATCAGAAACCGCATGGCAGCGGCACGAGATCGACAGAAAAGCTACGCTGATCAACGACGCAAACCGCTCGAATTTCAAGTAGGCGATCTCGTCCTACTGAAGGTGTCACCCTGGAAGGGTGTAATCCGTTTTGGGAAACGAGGCAAACTAAACCCACGGTACGTAGGCCCATTTGTGATCTTGAAGCATATCGGACCCGTGGCTTATCAATTAGACCTTCCTGCCGAACTCAGTGGAGTTCACAACGTTTTTCACGTGTCAAATCTGAAGAAGTGTCTATCAGATGAGACCCTAGTCATTCCATTGGATGAGATTCAAGTGGATGAACAACTGTACTTTGTGGAACAACCTATCGAGATCATGGATCGTGAGATCATGGATCGTGAGATCATGGATCGTGAGATCATGGATCGTGAGATCAAGACTCGAAGGCACAGCAAGATACCGATCGTCAAGGTTCGTTGGGATTCTTAGCGTGGACCGGAGTTCACGTGGGAAAGAGAGGACCAATTGAAAAGCAAATACCCACACCTTTTTGCAGCTGAGCAGCAATCTAACGTTACCACCAACTAAATTTCGGGACGAAATTCTTTCAACATGGGGATGATGTGACAGCCTGGGAATTTCTTGCTAACAAACTGAATCTTTGTGCGTTGCATTCTAAACCGCGCTTACTCAATTTTCGGGACGAAAATTCTTTCAACATGGGGATAATGTGACATCTCGGCTTTTCATGTATCTTAAACGCGCTAATTCACGGTTATTCATTCCTACGCTAATTTAATTCGGAGAATTAAATTACACGATCGCAATAACTACGCTAACTTTGTGAATTCATTGGGTGAATTACGTGCTATGTGTATTAGACGTTTGTAGAATTATTATATCACGTTTTGATTTCGCGATTATTAGTTATAAAAATAAAAATAAATAATAAGTAAATAGCCGAACCGAACCGAGCCGCAAAACGTGTCGACCTCACCTCCTTGTGGCCCAAGTAACTAACCTAAACTTGAGGCCCAAGCTAATGACCCAAACGCCCCCCCCCCCCTGCGGTCGCGCGCCCCCCCACCCCTTTCCCCTTTCTTTTCCTTGTACTATATATTGGCATGTATGCATGAGTTAGTGTTTTAAAAAAAACAACAAGAAACCCTAGCACCAAGAAAGCCAACGGCAGCCCCCCTCTCGATCGCACAAGCCTCCAACCTCGGATTGATTCCAATCTTGTCCTGGTTCGCTAATCTTCATCGTTTCATGGTTAGGGTTTTAGTTGTTTTACAAATCACATTAGGGTTTGTAATCTTGATCATGATTATATGTATTGTTAGGATCATTGGTATAAAAAGTGTTATGATTTGTGATTAGTTCGGTTAATTGTGCGAGTTTTTGAGATTGTGATCTTAGGATGAATACAAAAATCATAGGCTGCGTTTTAACGATAAAAATCATATTATAGGATTAGGGTTTGCATGAATATTGATGTACATGATGATATGTGACAAATAAACCTGTTCTTGATCATTATTATTTAGCGTCTTGATCGTTTAAGCGTGTTCTATTGCGATAAAAGTCGAAAACAGGTTGCTGAATAGCATTTACAGCCAACTTCAATTGGCTGTAACCTGATCATTATTTATCGAAAAGTGGATTTTCTGAAGCCTAGAACGTGTATTTTTTAAAAACGCTTCTAATGGCACCGGATTCATATTTTTCTGAGGTCGTTTGCTATTTTTAAGTGGTCATTTAAGTGCAGCATCTGAAGCTGTGTAAATTCTGAAAATTTGCTAGTTGTTTGTCGAGTCGGATCTCATAATCTGTAGAGGGTTGGGTCATGAAATTTGTACAGTAACTGGAGACGAGAATTTCCGCAAAACTCTCACTGGAATTTTGTTAATTGGATGAACGATGATTTTTAAATAATTTTTCCCGTGGACTGCAGTCAGAAAGCGACGAATCTGACTGCAGCCTAGTATATAAATGTTTATAAATAATTGGTAAAGTTTTAGGACTTAAAAAGTTTACATAAAATTCTACAGTTTAGTTGACATCTCCTGTAAAGAAATTGGAATTTTTAGAACGTTGGAACTATTTTATAAAAATCCTCGAAAACAACCTAGTTATGAGCGTACAAGCTGAAACATGATAACTTGTGTATGTGTGTACCAAAGTGTTGTATGAGTTGATTTGTGTTTATGACAAGTTGGTTTGATCACTATTTTGGTATGATGATACTTTGCATGCATGATTGTGTTTTCGAATTTGTTATTATGTGTGCAGCATTGTGTGTTAATTATGCGTAGGGTTTGTATCAGTGTGTTCACACACTAACTTTAAATCGATTGACATGTTAGGACGCAATTAGCGGTCCCATCATTTGCTACTTCTGTGTTACACTAACCGAGCAATTAAAGGTGAGTTCACGGCCCCTATTTTATCCGTTTTTAAACAACAGGGGGAGAAACATGTATACATTCTATAACTCTATCTTTTTACCTTATGCGAAATTAACGTCGTTAAACTACTCGGGTACTAAGTTAATGTTAATGTACATTATGATTACTAAGCAGCTATATCACGGAAGTCCTCGACAAACTCTCGGATCGTTAGTATTGGGTTAGATAGCGGGGAAATTATAAGTAGTACTACTGGGCCCGACAAGCCCCACCCGAGCTAGTCGCGCTAGCCGACCGGGTATGGTCAACGGGTGATTAATTTGGCCTAACTTTCGCCATAGTCAGTGATAGGCCTGGCAACACGGAGGCACAACAGTCAGCTTCGATCGCGAACCCTTATATGACGTAACTTTAGGCTCGCTACCTACATGTTAACATTGAACTTAATTACGAACCAACATTATTATTCCGGGTTAGGAATAATGGAACCAACATTATTATTCCGGGTTAGGGATAATGGAACTATATCGTTATCCCGAGTTAGGGATAACGGGGGAAACAAACTTTTAACCGAACTTGTGAACTTATAAAAACCTGTGAACTCACTCTTCTTTAATGTTGACACTTGTTTCTTTACATTTTCTCAGGACGCTAGGTGCACTCACTTGCATTGATCAAGACATTTTTTTTATCGAGTCTCATTTACGAATATTGTTTTGGGATTTTTGGTTTTGGCGTTTATGTTGGCGCCCATTACTTAACTTTACTTTAATGCTTCCGCACAACTTAGAAACTAATGCTTCCGCTAAACTTTGAAACTAAACTAAGACAATTTGAAAATAATTATGAATGGTTAAACAAATGTTTTTGGAAAACGTTTAAATAAATCATATAGAGTCGTTCGATATTACTAGTGTCTCAGATTCTGGTTTGTTCACACGCCTCGCGTAAAACTCTGCAAGTGGAAATTGAGGGTGTGACACTGATCATTTCCCATTTCAGCAGATGATCCCTCCTGACTTAGAAGTGTCGTGTTACCGAAAACATAATTGTCAAAAACTTTCCAAGTTTCCTGGAGCTTTTTTTCTTGACAAACACCTTTTCAAATGTTAGAAGCTTTCCATGAAGCTAAGTCAGGCTCATATCCTTGAAATCTAGGGATGTTCACGTCACTATAGCAATAGTGTCTCATTACTCATGAAAATATCTTAAAAATCGGTCACTTAAAGTTGTTTTAGTAAATTCTTTATTAATCAACTTTAGTTTATTGATTAGACATGAAAATCATTCAAACTGATGAGTTAGGGTCTATCCCTTGACATGAGTGAAGATTTCAAATTGCTGGTTAAGGATTTCTCAAGTGTTCTTGATAACATCCTTCGTTCCACAAAATTATTCCTTCAATGCATCCCACAACTCTTTGGCATTGTTACAATGCAATAGGCCAGCATAGATATCATTTGGTAGAGCCATTGCCACAATATTAAAGGCTTTGGAAACTAGCTCGAATTTTTTATAACCTTGTCAGAATAATTCTACGGCTTCTTTTGGCCAAACACCTTTGGGTTCTTGGCACTAGGTACCATTGGAATATGCGGTCTGAATGCAACGGACTTCCAAAGCCCTGTATTTTGCTAAGCGAGTATATGACCCATCCTACGTTGCCAGTTGTTAAATTCTGATATGATAAATATAAGGGGTTAATTATTGAAGCTGGCGTTGTGTGGAATTTTGTGCCATTTTCTTTTGTTCTTTTTAGAGAAAAAAATAGTATGTGATAGACACTTTTGAGTTCTTCACTTTTCAACTCTAAGCTACAAACAATACTAGATCTTTGTTGAGTTGATCTTTGTATGTTAAACTGATTGTGAAATCAAGTTTAATGTGACAAGGCTCTGGTAAGTCTGAGTTTACAAGGTTTGTGTAAAACTAACAACTACGCCCAAAATATTTTTTTATTGCTATAAAAATAAGTAATCACAAACGAGAATTCATCATCAACAATTGTGTTTCATTAATTCAAATGTTTTACAGAAATTTGATTCTACAGACTTCCCCTCAGACTGATCACTATAATAAAGATTGTTCGTACAAAAGAAAAAAGTGATATGTAGTGATGAATAGATCTCTAACAGGTGGAATCTATTAATACTAATTACGAAATCTATATTTGTGATTGGCTGACATCACCCTAATAGTGACATCTAACATTCCTAACTGAAAAGATTCCACTGATGCTACAAACATATGTGCAAATCTAACATCTAATCTAACTATGCTAAGCAATGATACAAAACAAGTACTGTTGCATTAGGAAACCTCTATTTGGACTATCCTCTGTTGCTTTGATCCAAACATTTGTTTGGCTAGACAGATGTTTGGTTTTCTTCATAAGACCTACCATTGCTCTCAACAGACTTTAGGCTTCAACAAACCTTGTTTCTTCTTGAACAGTGTTACAAGGCTTTGATCAGATGTTTACTTGTCTTCAACACATGCTCTAATTTAGGTGTTCAAGATTCACTATCTCTAGGAAGAATATGGTTCAAGCTTCTATTTATTTATTAATCACTTGATCATGTTTTGGCTTTTCAGTATCATCTATTCTTTTGTAGGTCCAACATCATTAATTTACCTTTAGATACACATCCAAGGAAGTCATCTCAAACTAATCAACATTCTCCCAACCTGATCTATCTAATGGAATGTTACACCACATGTATATACCCACCTCGAGGATAAAACAATCACATGGCTTACCAACTGGATGAAACGTACACTCTATATCAACTTGAAGTGTTAAAGGTCGCCCTGTTCTCCTCAGCTTTGCATCGAGTTTAAGGTTTTTGGCCTTCCCCCTCGTCTTTTTCAGAGAAACAACTACAGTTTTAGTTAAAAATTATTAGTCACAATATTTATAATAAATGTAGTAAAAAATTTAATTCTAATAAGACTTACGATCCTATTGATGGTTACCAGGACAAAAACCACCCCTGCCACATGGTTGATCCCTGGCTCCGTCCTCCCATGACCATGCCCATCACATCAGCCATCAAATACACAAGCACAACCAAAAAACAAATCAAGTCCTGAAAAGTTACAAATATAAATAACAACATGTATATCTTATATACAAATAAAAAATAGAACAAGTGTCTTTCATATACAGATTAATAGAAACTACAATAGAAAATACACTTTTAATCAAATTCTCCATCATGTACTCTATTTTCTCTCTTAGATGGCTCCGTGTCATAATCAGGATCATTCTGATCAAAATCAGTCATCCATTCTGACTCTTCATTGTCGCTAAGCGTTGGCGGGTCAAAATCCCTTACACTCTCAGCCTTAGTAACATGAGAAGGCATGTTTTGAAAGTATTGGGCGAAGTCAATGAAAAGTAAACTATTATATGAAGAGTTGTCGTGAACAACGTCAAGATCTTCGGATAAGTCATTGTCAACAATTTGAACATTCTCAATCCGGTTATCATTTAATGGTCGATCCCAAATTTTTCCATGATTAACGTTCGACGAGCCGCTTATAGTTCTTGTTTATGTTTCCTTGAGAAGGTTCTTGGATGAATAACATTTGTTTGGCTTTTGAAGCAAATATGAGTTGATCTTCTTTGTCCTATTCATGTTCTATGCTTATACTAGTGATATTATTGTCATATGTTACACCCCTTATAGTATCAAACACTTGCACCGAAATAGGACAATTGAATAACCATTTTCATAACGCATCTCAATAATTTCTTCTAAATGGCCATAAAATTTCTCACCATTTTCTCCAACCACTTCTACCCTAGAGTTTTGTGTTGTTATTTGCACATCACATGTAAGTACCATAAACCTAACACCGTTGACTATGCAAGCATTATAAGTATAGGCAAGTATTTCCGCACCCATTGAAAGAGCATACCACTCTGGGTGGAATCCTATAGAATCTTGTGTTTTCATCACATAGACCAAACAAATATGGAGTAATAATGCTTGTTATATATGTATTACCTTCTTTTGAAACCACTTCGGAAATTTAGTTTTAGCATCATCTTCGGAATGTGTAGAATTTAATTCACTACACTGATCACAAATATATACATGTAAGGTAAGGGAAAACAATAATTAACATATAATAAAAGGTTAAAGATAGGAGTAGTAACTTCATATAGTTCCTGACTTCTCGTAGCTATCGAGGATAAACCATTCTATCTAGGGTTTTTTGCTTGTTGAAAGAGGTTTGATCTTCGTTGCGTTAGTCGGACAACATTTAGACTCCCACACAAACAACATCCTCTTTTATATAAGGACCACTAAACTTAGTCCGAACATCTCGAAGGTACATCGAACAAAATGTTACAGCTTCTTTAGCCATATAACCGTCAGCTATACAACCTTCTGGCCTTGTTGGGTTTTTGACATAGTTTTTTAGTTTTTTCATATACCTTTCATACAGATATGTCCATCTCATACGTAACAGACCTCCGCGAATTGCTTCATCAGGTAAATGCATAACTAAATGAACCATAATGTCAAAAAAACCCGGAGGAAAGATCAGCTCTAACTTGCAAAAGATTGTAAGAATGGCATCCTTTGCTTTTTCCATATCTTCCACCAATAGTGTTCTGGAGCAAAGTTGTTTAAATAATATACAAAGGTCTACTATTGGTGTATAAATATCTTTGGACAAAAAACCCTCTAACCCCTATTGGTATCAATCGTTGCATGAGAATATAACAATCATGAGATTTCAACCAAGTAAAGTATTGTTATCTATCACCCTCTTGTTAATATTAGATCTGAGCCCATCTGGTAATAGATTGGCAGAAAAGCTTTCAATCACCGACATTAAATGAGTATTTTGGGTTGGAACTATAGTACTTTTTGCCCTTTCTTTGCAACTATTGCCTCTGCCAAATCTTTAGCTTTTCCAAGACTTTTGGTGTGTTTGGCGTGTCTTTAGTTTTATCGTTCATTAGTAGAGTACCAAGCAAACTGTCGCACACATTTCTCTTGTTATGCATTACATATAAGTTATGTTTTATCCGGAGAAAAGATCTATACTCAAGTTCAAAAAATATGCTTCGTTAGACTAGTTTAACTCGAACTCCTCCGGTTTCTCTCAACACCTCCAAAATTTGAAGCTTACCTGGTAGACCAATCATCGAGCTTCTATGTCAGCAGAACTAAATTGTTTTGGAGGGGCTCTTTGTAACGCCTCGTTTTTTTATACTTTCCTTAATTAGAAAGTATAGTCGTATTTCTATTTTTGGAACTTGTATTCGTATCGTTTTCATATTATTTTTTTCCAATCTTGTAACCCGAGACTTGAATCATAATAAAATTGATACTTGATATATACTTTTCTTACATGCATTCAATCATACTGATACTTTTTATACGTGCAAAGGTTCATGCATTCACACTCGACACTTATACACGTTATATGCTTAAATCATGCAAAAATGGCAACTTGAACTAAGTTCAAGGACTAAAAGTGATAGAAATCAAAGAAACTTCTGGAATAAACCACCTCACGACCCGCGACCGAGCACTTCAACCTACTCGCCGCCTCGCCAGACCCTCTAGCGGCCCGCAGCCGAGAACTCTTCACCCTCTCGCGGCCCGCGAGAGGGGCATAATCCGGAGAAGTTGGTTTCAAGCTCATGGATTGGCCAACTTTGTGTTTTCTGCATTTAATTACTTCACTTAACAACCTCCCAAAAATCACCTATAAATACCCCACTCCTTCTCCTCTCAAATTACACTTCAAATCATCTCTTCTCTTCTATATAAAAGCTCTAAGAGCTCTCTTTTTCTCTAAAAGATCAAGGCTTCAAAAGTGAGTTCTAACTCACCTCTCTCCTTTTGATATTTCTTCTTTCTTACCACTTGAAACACCTTTGGAATGTCTCCATAATCCTTCCATGGAAGACCAGCTTGGAACATCATGTCTAAGGTCCCAAGTGTAAGAGCCTTTTATTTTAATAGGGTTTTACCCACAAGTGTTGTATCCTTCCAAGCTTGTTCTCGAAACAAGACTTGAGTTGGTAGAGTGTGATCACTTGGAAGCCTTGGCTATCCTACCTTCGATCCACCATCTCACTTGATGTTTTCGATTACTTTTTTTCTTTTACTTTTTGTTTAAACTTACTCATGACCATCCTTGTCGTCCTTGTGATGACTTATGCATTGGTAAACTATACGAAACAGGTTTTAAAAGAAAGGTTATCCTCCTACCTCCATGCATGACTTCTATGAACTTCCATGATGTTTATGATTTACTTATTACGTATGCTATGTAATATATGTATGTATTCGCTAACCGAACTCTTGATGGTAATCAAATGATTGTCCGTCATGGTACTAGGTTACATCACCTACGTACTTAATCTCTCGTTATGATTCTAATGGTAACCTAACCCATGAAAACAAATCAACCCGAAATGGGTCCTATAGTGTCAAAAACGAGTATTAAGTCTAGATGATTACTTTCTCGTATAACATACTTTAGTATATTTAGCTCCTAAATCCTCCGTTATCGTTTGAATACTTACCAACCTATGTTTTTCCTCATGTAGGATAACTTGGTGATCCTCCAACCCCTCAAGCCCTTCACGGAAGTATTTAGAGAGAGCTTTAGCAAAACTGTGAGTACACTCGACCCACTTTTCGTTTACAACACTTTTGGGTGTAACATGTTTACTTATACCAAAACCACAACACTTAAACTTTATGAAATGCACAAACAATCCTATACACACGAATACTTGGTACGATTACTTGATGCTTATATCTTGGACATTCTTTATGTGATACTTTAGTCATTAACTTGTTTTAAGCCTTCGTTTGACATGTATAAGCGCTTTAGGAAGTAACGCATCCCCCTCCTTCGTGTAATCTTAAGGCCATGTAAAACATCGTGATTGCGCTAAGGGTTTGACTGGTAGTATCACATGCCTTGTATCTGCTCTTGTAGAATCATAGTTGCCATGAGGATTTGTTTAAAATTTATTCGTATACGTATGCTATGCTTAAACTTGTGTACTCGTCATTGCTTTTGCATTGAATTGTTATTTTAAAACATGTTACAGGTTGATGAAGAGGATGCTATGAAATCAAATAGCAAGGACTTAGATACACACATTTAGACATTTAGGTTAATGTTATTGTATCAATTTTGTTGTATTGTGTTAACTTTAATTGTTGTATTTGTTTCAATGTTGTATTTTGACAATTATTCTTGAAATGAAATTCGACTTTAAATTAAATATTGTCATTATTAGCATTGTGAGCAATGAGCAATCTTGTTATCGTCTCACTCCGATGTTTCCGCCATCGGTTGGAGTGTGACCGATTGGTATCAGAGCCATAACTATAGGGAATTAGGTAGAATTTCCATGTTAGACCTAGTCTATAGTTCTAAGTACCCGTTTTGACCATTCTTGTTTATGCTTAAAACTTTATGCTTCCTACTTTGCTTATCCTCTCTTCTTTTGGTCTTAATACATATACATGATGTCTTTCCGAAGACATTTTTACACAGTACACACTTTGAAGACTTAAAGACACTCGTAACACATCTTGATGGAAACATTTCCAATTCAAACTCTAGTGGACCCTTACCAATGAATCGGAATTTGTTCTTCGTTTGGTAAGTACCAACCACACTTAGGGTACGAAATCGTCAAGTTATGGGTGAAACCTGCACCTTGTCAATTAAGTCCCGTTCCTTGATTTTCGCCCTCGCCAAAGTTTCGATTTTTCCAATCGATTAGAGACGTGTAGTAACTAGAAGGGTAAAATGTCGTTAGTCGCTTCTCGATGAAAGCATTTTACCTATAGGCCAAAGCATGTTTCTCTAATTTGAAAAGAACTTCGATTCACTTTGGAAATGTCAACGTTTCTCTACCCGAAACATTCCCACGATTTATGAGCCTATTCTTTTCATGTGATTCAATTTTGAACCGTTACACTATTTGCACGTTTATTGCAATCTAAAACATTGTTAATCCTCGTGAACAAACTAAATTTGTACTCTTTTATTCACATTCATACGTGATTATACATGCTATACTTGTCAAACTCATACAACTTATGTGAACTATACATACAAAACTTGTTATTTTTTTTATCAAGTCTTATCCCTTGCTCTATCTCGAACCTCTAGATGTCTTCTCCTAACTCTTCTAAAAAGTCAAAGAGGGCCAACAAGGGGTCCAACAACAACAACGGTGACTCTACGTCAAAAGAAGACCTTGTCGGTCTAGTGGCTGAGCAAATGGTTGACCAAATGGCCCGTGTTATCCCTGATATTGTTAGCCAACTCCAAACCATCCATACCGAAACCACCCCTAAGTCCTCTGCCGATTCGAAAACCGATGCACCCAAAACGTCTTACCAGTTCAAGCACTTTATAGCTTGCAAACCCGTTGAGTTCACAAGCATGGACGGTGTAACAGCCATGATCAACTGGTTCGACGCAATGGAGCTTACCTTTCTTCAGGGCGGGTGCCCTGATGACCTTCGAACCCTCATCGCTACCGGGGTATTTCGCCAGAAAGCCCTCGAGTGGTGGACTACCGAGCGCAACAAGCGTGGCAACGAAGCGGCTCACGCATTAACTTGGGAAGAGCTTAAGGAGCTCATGAAGGATCAGTTCTGTCCTCCCCACAAGACCCAGAAGCTCGAAAACAAATTCTGGAATCTTACCCAACAGGGAGCGACGCCGAAGGTTTGATCGTGCGCTTCAAACAATTGAGTGTCATCTGTCCTGGACATGTGGGCCAAGCTAATTCGTTCGCTCTCATCTGTGATCATGAACCATGTAGCCGCCGCCAACCCCAAGACCCTTGATGAAGCTTTTAGCCTAACCATTCAGCTTAACCACAACTGCATCCTTCAGGGGGCCTATGAAAAGATCTCTATGAAGCATGCGCACCAAGCCATTGCCGACACCACCTCTACCGAAACTCCTCCTTACTAAGCCAAGAGAAACCGGAACCGAAACAAGAAGCGGAAGGCTTCTGTCCAATACAATGCAGTTGTCACTCCGCCTACCCCTACACCACTAAACGCCATCGCCACTACCCAAAGCACCGACCAGCTCAAACGTGGTTACACTAGTTCTCACCCCAAGTGTACTACCTGCTTCTACCATCATCCCGTCGGTATCCCATACCGAAAGTGCGCCCAATGTCAGAGGTTAGGGCACTTGTCTAACCGTTGCCGAAGCTTTCCTCCACCCCAAAATCAGCAACCCTTAGCCATTACACCTAACCCTAACCCTCAAGCCCAAGCCACTCCCGTTCGAACGTGTTACAACTGTGGCGATCCTAACCATTTCGCCAATGTTTGCCCCAAGCGCGCCAACAACCAGCTACAACAACAACAACAACCTGGGCCTGCTATAGGTCGAGCTTTCATGCTCACCTCCGCTAAAGGCCAAAGTTCCAACGATGTTATTACTAGTACGTTCCTTTTGAACTATGTCTATGCTTCTTGTTTATTTGATACTGGCGTAGATAGAAGTTTTGTATCTGTTGAATTTGAACCCTTGCTTAAGTGTGAACGATCTAAATTGGCCGATCCTTTCGCGGTTGAAGTCGCTAACGGTAAGACCGTTCCTGTTAACTCTGTCCTCTCTTGTTGCTTCTTGGATCTTAACAGTCATACGTTTTCGATTGATCTCATACCTATGAAAATGGGTAGTTTTAACGTCATAGTAGGCATTGATTGGCTTCGACGAGTTGGTGCTGAAGTTGTTTGTTCGGATAAATTCCTTCGCCCTCCTCTTCCTAGCGGTGATTCCTTACACGTCTATGGTGGAAAACTTTCCAAAGGTCTCAAGCTGATGTCGTGTATTCAGGCGAACAAATACTTACACAAGGAATACTTTGCCTTCTTGGCCCACGTTGTGGAAAAGAAAGATAAGGGTCCAAACCTAAGTGAAGTTCCCGTCGTTTGTGAGTTCCCTGGTGTCTTTCCAGATGACCTCCCTGGTCTTCCTCCTCCTCGTGCTGTCGACTTTCGCATTGACCTCATTCCCGGTGTAACTCCTGTTGTGAAGGCTCCGTATCGATTAGCACCTTCGGAGATGCAAGAGCTATCAAGCCAGCTTCAAGAACTTCTTAATAAAGGCTTTATACGCCCTAATACTTCTCCTTGGGGTGCCCCTGTACTTTTCGTCAAAAAGAAAGATGGATCATTATGCATGTGTATTGACTATCGCGAGCTCAACAAACTCACAGTCAAGAACCGCTATCCACTTCCTCGCATTGACGATCTCTTCGATCAATTACAAGGCGCGACGTGCTTTTCAAAGATGATCTCCATTCTGGTTATCATCAACTTCGAGTTCTCGAAGAAGAGATACCCAAAATCGCATTTCGCACACGTTATGGACCCTAGGAGTTCGTGGTCATGTCTTTTGGTTTGACTAACATGGGCCATGCTTTGTAGCCTTGTCCATTCTAACCCAAAATCGCATTTACCAGTTACTCGTATTAATTGTCTTTGTTGCCATGTAGGACATGCTTTGTAGCCTTGTCCACTCTAACCTAACAAACTACAACGAGCAGGAAAGTCATTTATGGTCCATAACAACACTGCCTTCATTGTGAAGAATGCATTTGTCGTTACATCTTTAGTACGTACACCTGATTGCTACAAATGCTTAAGCTCATCCACCAACAGTCTAAGGAAAACGTCCATTTCCTTCCCGAGTGATTTAAGTCCAGGAATCAACAAGGTCAACATGAATGAGGTTTCTTTGATGCATAGCCATGAAGGCAAATTGTATACGGCGAGAATAAACAGCCACGTGCTATGAGTCGTACTTTTGTTACCGAATGGATTAAAACTGTTAGCTGCAAGCGCTAAGCGAACATTTCGGGGTTCTCTCGAGAAGTTTGGGTACTTTATTTTAAATTCTTTCCATGAAGATCCATCAACAGGATGACGTATAGTACCCTTTTCTGATCGCCCGATACTATGCCATATCATATCATATCTTTTGTTGTACGCCTTGAGCAATACAAACGTTGTAGTCTAGGAGTCAAAGGAAAGTATCGTAACACCTTGTGAGCTATCTTCGTGCCATTTGTGTCTTTACCCACCAACTCCCATTACAAACATGACAATTCTGCAACTACCGGTGTTCTTTCTATAATAGAGCACAATCATTTTTGCACATGTCTATAAACTCATAACCCAAACCACTCTTCTTTAATTTCTTTTTAGCTACATAATGCAAATGGGGAATCTTGTTGCCTTTTGGATGTCAAGATTGCAACAACTCGAGGAACTCATCAAATAAACTATTGGTCCATTTGTTCTTTACCTTTAAATGCATCATCTTTGCTAAAAAGTCCAGGGAAGAAAAGTTCGTACAACCGGGATATAATTTTGATTCCACTTCATCTAACAGGGCTTGATAATCATCACAAACACCACTACTCTATGTATTTGAGTTCCCTTCGTTAAGGTCCGTATCCTCTTCCATACGCTCCCCAATAAGGTCTTCGCTAGCGTGATCCATATCGTTTCTTTGCGAAACATCATCTACAACGAGAGGAATTGGACTTTCACTATGATAGGTCCACGTCATGTAATCTCCATAAAAACCACATATACGCAAAGGCATTTTCATTTTTGTGTAGGATATTAAGCCAGAATTTTTACACTTTGTACACAGACATCTAACATTGCCTTCATTGTCGACATGTTCTTTGCACATCTAGATAAAGGAATTACTCAGGTGAGATTTACGATTAGATGTAAGCCAGCTTTTATCAAGTGTCATGGTAAGGTAACTAAAACAAAATTTAGGGTTTTTGAGATGATTATTGCCAGCTAAAAGGTAGGCTTACAAAACCCAGTTTTTGAATACTTTATCTCATACATAACTGTGTATTACACGATTGTTTGTTTAAGAAAATATCGACAGCTTTCCTCTAAGCTCCAAGTGTGTGTATATATACACACCCGAGGAGCAAAGAGGAAATGATAACCGAATTTTTCAAAAACAAACAATCATGTAATACACATTTACATCCTAATGAGATAAAGTATTCAAACAACAGTCACCAAACGTGGACAACCCGAAATTAATTTCTAAACCAAAGTAGTATTTTAACAGCAAGTTTAAGATGGCATAAAACCAATAACCTAATAATGTAATTACTCACACCTAATAATTATATAAAGAATTTGTCAACATAATCTATAATACATTATTAAGGAAATAGGATGGACAAAGTAGTAATTTAACAGCAAGTTTAAGATGGCAGTTGAAGGGTTGCACGCTCAAATCCCTGCCCACCATAAAATTTCTACCATCTCTACCCCTACTCGAACTCATCATAGTTGTTGAACATGAATCCCCATTCTTTAATGTCATTATCTTGATTTCATACATGTTTGATCTGCTAGATTTCTGCTCTGTCAGGTGTGCCTTATTGATTTTGTTATTTTGTGATTAATTATTGTTGCTGGATCTGGT
The DNA here is from genome assembly GCA_947069175.1 of Scalesia atractyloides. Classification (NCBI taxonomy): domain Eukaryota; kingdom Viridiplantae; phylum Streptophyta; class Magnoliopsida; order Asterales; family Asteraceae; genus Scalesia; species Scalesia atractyloides. The sequence goes on from CAMTDV010000023.1 coordinate 91,296,558, forward strand.
TTTGATTCGTTGTTTAAGTTATTTTCAGTTGAAATTTACCTACAATTGGTTTATAATGGAGTCTGAATGAGTCAATATTCAATATCAATATGTGAAACATTTGGGGTCTGGTCAGAATTTTTGTATGATTGATTAGGATTGGAACAATTTTATTTAATATTTCGTTTCTAAACAACTTAAAACACTTGTGAAAAGGCGAAAAAAGAGAACAATCCAGTATGCCAGCTTTAGTTTTCTTGTTGGCTTTTGCCTACTTGAAATGTTCCTTTTGCATTATGCCATTACTGCACGCATGTTGTTTGTTGTGTTTAATGGAGTTAACTCAAAACATGTGTGTAAGAATGTGTTCCTTATTTGGAAATTAACAAATTACTCAAGCTTGTTGTGTACCGTACACAAGTGTGTTTCAGCGTTTATAAATACTTTTTTGTATTTTTCTTGTTCACATTTTAGATGGTCAGCAATTGACGGATGACTACTGGTAGCTTCGATCCATATGCCACTTGATTTTATTCTTGATTATTTATTACCTATTTCCCTTTGCTGGCGTTATGGTGGAACTCGTTTCTTAGCATTAACAAACAGATAATTGCAGGTACACCCTAACATATGGGATGTTGGGTGTCAAAAGACTATAAAATCTTATTGGAGAAACTACCTGGAGAGCAAACTGATGGATTATATGGGTTGTTGATAGTTCCCATCTTCAAAGGCTGGATGACTGTAAATTTGAGCTGGATAATCTATTAAAGGAAGAGGTAACTTCGACTGTGTGTGTGTTTTTTTTTGTTTGTTCCCAAATTATCATTCTTTGACTTTTTATATGAATTGGATCTTTGTGATATGGTTTTGAGCCTTTACAGATCTCTTAATTCTAAGTGTGTTTAATGCCATTTAAAAATTTGTAATCTTTGCTCATTGACACTTCTAAGCATTTCAACAAGGAGCATATCTATGTTAATTTTTCTTTTACTAGTTCATTAATAATGACCACTATTATAAATGAATGGATCATATATTGTTTAGTTTTTGTTTCATGTTTTTTAATCTACACTAAAAGGATAACTAGGGCCTGATCATCATATGGGAATTATATAGGTAGAAGATCTATTTCGTACATACGTTTCATACACTTTACAAATGCACAAGATCTACTTCACTCCGCAATTTCCATAAACCTAACTACAAACATACAGTACAACAAAAACTAAAAAAAGAAGAAGAAAAACTACTAACATACATGCTTATACATACAGTACTAAACAAAATTAAGAAATTAAAAGAGAGATTGAAAAGAACTAACTGTTGGTGGTCGGAAATCAGTGGAGGTGCCCAGAGGTGCTTGGATTTCGGTGGAGGTGGCCAGAGGTGCTCGGATTTCAGTGGAGGTGACCTACAAACACTACTCAAAATCAAGAAATATACATATATAACTAAAATAAACAACAATGTAAAGAACCCCAACCGTGTATGTCGCCGGAGATGGTAGGATTTCAGTGGTGACCGGAGGTGGTCAGAATTGAGTGGAGTCGGCTGGATTGGGTGCTTTGAGAGGAAGTGGACGGACGACACGTTGGAACGGGGCTCAGGTCGCCTTTAGCGGAAGGATTAATACGTTTCATACACTTTTCGGCCGATCGATCTAAGACAGGTGAGCAGGTTAGAATGGAGGGAAAGGGAAGGCATAAGGTGTTTATCCCACTCAAAAACCTTTAGCCGCGTACGATATTTCCCTGACCGTCGGATTATCTCTTCATCCAGATGCAGTTCACAAAAGTTTGGACAAGGATTGACCTTTAGCGGCAACGAATTAGAAGTCGCAGCTAATACTATTGCCGCTAAAGGTTAATATTCTTGTAGTGACGTGCAACCACAAGAACTGATTCGATTGTTAGCCATACGAAACCGATGCAAGAAAACTTGGATAACTAGTAGAAATGTAGTGGGTCTGACCTGTTTGTTTGATGAAAATGTAGGATGGTAACGGGCTTGGGTCGACTGATTTCAATATCATTACAAGTCAACAATCAAAGTCAATGCTTTGACCTGTACTTAAAAGTATCTCTGTTACTTGATTCCGATAAGTAGTGAGCTTTACACATGTTTGAATTTATATCATACCTTTTAACTAAGGATAGATTTAAAAGATACGATCTCCACCATGTTGTCAAAATCCCTCACACAGGTCGCCACAGCTATAGGATCAACATATCCAGTGACAATTAGTTTCCCCATTTCTGTATGAACAGAAACAGATTCAACTCCCACAAGACTATATACTACCTTCTCTATCTTATCCATTGCATTTTCACTATTAAAGCCAACTCTCAGCTCAATTACCTGAAATATATAAAAAGAAATAGGATGGAGCAATGATATATTTGCAAAATTATGTGACATCAAATTCTCAAATGCTTAGCCTGATAAATTATGTTTGAATAGTGTAGGTAAAGGCATATAACATATAAATTTTGTTAGTGTCACAGAAGAATAATTGGCATTCACGCTATAGAGAAGGTTAAGGTATTTACATACTTTCAGAAAGGTGTTTACATAATATCTCAGCTTCCGAGATCGCTCAGACTGAAGAGCTTTTCTACATCCTTGTGAATCTGTTAGAATTTGTGATATTTTTAGTTAGTGACTTTATCATTATTAAAACACCCATAAACAAAGCAAAGTGAGGAACACACCTGTATAAAGCACAATGTTATCAACAAACAACCATTTTAACCAAGAAGACGTCTCTAAACCAAATAAATCACGCGGCAAAGATAGTAGCCTCCTGTGGCCACCTCAAATTCTGACAGGTCTTCTCCAATCACTTCTTCCTCTTTCCTAGTGCTATTCTCATAGTTTTCTTCTTCCTGTACTTCACCATCATCCATATACACAAGGTTGGCACCACACTCACATACCATCATCGTTCCCTTCTCCACATTGACTTCATCACCAGCATCTAATATGTTCCCAATTGGACAGTAGCTTAACCACACAACATCTTCATCAACTTTGGATTTGCAATACACCACAGGGTCGTATACCCAAGTAAGGCACATAAGATTAAGTTAGTCTTATAATAAATAACTTGCAGGCTAGATATAGTTATGTGTTTTTGTGTGCTAATTTAAGAAAAATTAAGAGACAAAACCTGAGTATCCCAGATTCTGCCTTTAGTAATCTCATCACCGACTAGATCCACCTTATGATCTTCATATGCTTTGATCCATTGCATGTCACCAGATCTGCTGCTTCCATTTTCACTACGGCAGTAATTTAAAAAGACTTGGACTTCACAGGGTTTGAAACAACATTCATAAGCCAACTCCCGTAGACTAAAACGACCTGATTGGAATGTTAGTCTCTCCAGTGATGTGCACCAATCTATATGCAACTCCTTTAGCGTACTTGGGATACTTGGGAGAGACTTCAGGTTTCGACAAGAATACAAGTTGAGTGAGTGAAGCATTTTAAGGTCAATGTTATTGGGCAGGTACTCAAATGGATTATATGCTAAACTCATTCTAAGGGATGAATGGGCATGGAACAGCACACAAATATCACTGTTAAACTCCAGGTCACTGTTTGTGAGAACCAACCACATTAATGACTTGGGTAAGGAAAACCATGTCTCTTCTGGGATAATTATCGTTTCTAGTTGATGTACACACTTCCAAATTTTAATGCATCCTTTCAAATCCAATGTAACAAGATTCTCAAGGTTTTCTATGGACTTAGTAATATGAGTCAGACTGCTACAGTTTGTGAGGATCAAGTTTGTCACAACCTTTAAGACTTAAGTACTTGAGTGATTTGAGAACCTATTCCAATAATAACGAGTTCAATTTATTGATAGAGAAGCTAAAAGTTCAAGTATAAACAGAAGATTGAATTCCTTATACCAAGGGAGCTTCAAATAATTCCATGTGTCCATAACTCATATCTATAGCTACCAAGCTGCTCTTCAATAACCCAGAGGGAATTGTTTGCAAAGGGCATCCATGCCAGCACAACCATGTTAGCTCTGGAAATTTATCGTAGGACCCAGAGAGTTTAACATATTTGAGGCAGAGCAATTTTAGCTTGTCCATATTTGCAAGGGAACTTGTTTTAAGGGCTAATGTCAGCAATTAAGTACGATGTAAACTAATGAGGAGCCCTCATATCTAGAGTTAAATGAGTAAAAATTTAAGGTAAACTCCCCAACTATCAGAGAACAAGATATCACGAGTAAATACATTAATGTATCCATGAACCATTAGGAAAGACATTAATGTATCCCTAATTTACTTTTATCTTACCTCTTCTCCCGTCATTTGCTCAACATTTCACATGTCGAGTGCTAGCGCTTGAATTGTGTCTGAACCCTAATTGAGAAAGACATGAAATTAGAGAATTGTTGTAGAAGGTTGTAGTACATCCACCGGACACACCACCACAACAAACATAACAATTTGAACCACCATACCAACACTACCATCTGTGAGAAATACGATGTGAAGAAGTGTTTTGGCAGAATGTCAAAAGCAAATGTGAAAAACATTTTTGGTCAAAGGGAATCCCCAAAAATTAGAGGTCAAAACGGAAACCCTAAAAGTATACTATTGTTAGCCTAGGGAAGTAAAACTGTTAATATAATATAATATAATATAACTAGTATTAAGTCCAGGGGAAGTAAAACTGTTTCAAATCGTACTAATGTCACACCATCGTGTATTATTGTGAAGAAATTAGATTGTAATTTAAAAATAGAAAATAATAACTAAGTCGACCTAGTTCGCGCTCGTTGCGACGAACCTTTTAATGTAAAAAAAAATAGACGATGTAAAAACGTTAAACCATACACATACATTGGGTCGTGTTAACTCACAAATTTGGAAAGAAGCTAAAAACGTTGAACCACGCAATATGTTGCGTCGTGTTAGCTCGCAAAATTTAGAACGAAACGTACAACAAAAAAATTGCAAAATATGAAAAATATAGGGTACCAAAGTTGAAAGTAAAAAAATTGTGAAATTAAATTCTAAAAGATGAAAATTTTTGGGTTATGACTGAAAAATCAAATAGTTTTGAATTAAAAGTGTAATATAGATTTTTTTTAAAACACCCTAACCATTGTGTACAACCCCTCGATGCATACAGATGTTGCAAATTTATAGTAATATATATAGAGAGAATTTTTAAAGAAAACAATCTATTGCATCGAGTTTAATCGGTTTGACACTTTGACACGAACCAAATTCGTCCAACGGGTTGTTTTTTATCAATGTAAATCACATGTTGATATAATCTTTCGTCGTCGGATCACACTTTTATTCTTTAATTTTTTTTCTCTTTCAGTTAAAGTAGAGTGTGTCTTTGGTATCATTGGCTATATAGGTGCCGAAATTGTGGCGGTACCCTAGCGAATAGAATCGATTCCTACGGAACAATTGTTTTCAGTTGATGTAAATCATGAGTTGGTATTTTCTTTGGTTATATATCATGATTTTATCTATCTATTTTTTATGTTTCTATTGTTATAAGAACTGTTGATACTTAAACGAATCGTTACCTACCAAATTCCCACCATGTAGCGCGGGAAAACCCGGCGCAACGCGCCGAATTTTAATAGCACTAGTTTTAATAAATTCAAGAATCCTAATTTTTTCAAGGTATCTTTGTTTTGTTCATGGGTATCATTTGGAAAAGCCCCACAGCACCCTTTCCACACCCACACCGTCTTGTCTAAAACGATATTTTATTATTGTGTCTTAGAAGAGTCTCTTTGGCCTAGGGTTTGAGAATTTGATTACTGACAGACTGAAAATGTGAAATAAGAAACTAAACAGTTTAGTGGTTATAGGCTGAAGCCTCAATAGTCAATATGTTGTGGCAACTTTATACATGTTATGACATTAATCAAAAATGGATTTAACAGATAAGATTTCCATCATCATGTTGTCTATTTCCCTCATGCACGTTGCCACTTCTATAGGATCAACATGTCCGGTGACGATTAGTTTTCCAGTTTCTTTATGAGAGGAAACAGATTCAACGCCCACAAGACTAGATACCACCTTCTCAAGTTTGTGCATTTGACTTTCGTTATTAAAGCTAGCTCCCAGCTCAATTATCTAAAATGTATAAAAAAATAGGATTAATAACAAAATTAAGGGTAAGAAGAACCACTTAGGCATTGAACAATTATGTGTCTTTTTCATTTATGAATAGAAACCAACAAATCTTATAAGGATTGTGTGTCTTTTTCATTATAGTAAGTACTCATTTTAATATGCAAAGCCAGAAAAAACAAAAAAAAAAGCTCAAGAGACCTCAATCATCATACTATATGGGAGAAAGTATTATATAAATGTTTATATATAAGATATAAGAACTTCAGCTAAAGTATGCACTCTTAATGAATCCTTTTAATAGAGATGAGGATGATATTTTGTTTGGGGGGGGCAGGGGGAAGAAGTTTTGTCTAGATGTTTTGTAAATGCTAACCAGAACTATTTATTTACATGAAAAGAGTTGGTAAAGAGAAATAATTGGAATTTATACAAAAAGAAAGGTTAAGCCGTTTACATACCTTTGTGAAGGAGTTTGTGTAATCTCTCTGCTTCCTAGATTGCACTGATTGGTGAGTTTTTCTCCATCCTTCTGAATCTATGAAAATATTTGTGATATCAATGTCTTTATTCACACTTTTCAGGTACTAAAACATCCATAAACAACTCAAGCAGGAACACACCCGTATAGTGAACATTATCGTCGAACAATTGTTTTAGATATGTTGAGGTCTTTGAACCATATAAATCACGGCGGCAAAGATAGTAGCATCCTGCGGTTACCTCAAATTCAGATAGATTTCCCCCAATCACTTATCCAATTCACCATCCGTATACACAAGGTTGGCACCACACTTGTTTACTATCAGCGTTCCTTTGTCCACAGATATTACCACATTGACTTCATCACCAGCATCTAATATGTTTCCAATTGACCAGTAGCTTAACCACACAACGTCTTCATCAACTCTTGGTTTGCAATACACCACAGGGTTGTATATCCAAGTAACACCCTTGCTTGTGTTGCTTATTTTCAGCAACAAATTCCACATATCTTTATCGTTGGACCCTGATGATCCGTATAAGCAACTTACATTTAATCCTTGGATCTTGTTTTTCTCATGATGAAAAGGCACATGAAAGGATAAAGAACAAGATGATGAAGTAAACTGATATGTCGGCGTGCTTTGATTCTTTACGCTTTGCAGATAGGTGCTCATTATACCATATTCATACAACATCTACGATGCAAAAGATGTAGTAAGTCATATTTAATCATTTGCAATCAGGATATACACATGTGTTTTGGGTTACTTGCTTATACATGCATTTGAGAAAAATTAAGAGAGATAACCTGGGTATGCCAAATTCTGCCTTTGTAATACCATCACCGACCAGGTCCACCGTCTGATCTTCATATGATTTGATCCATCTCATGTCACCCAGATCGGCTTGATCAATTTTTTCTACGGGCACTAATTTAAATAGCCCTTGAACTTCAGACAGTTTGAAACAACATTCATAAGTAAACCCCCGCAAACTGAAACGACCAGATTGGAATGTTACTCTCTCTAGTGATATACACCAATCTATATACAACTCCGCAAGCATACTTGGGATACATGGGAGAGACTTCAGGTTCGAACAAGAATACAAGTTGAGTATGCGAATCATTTTAAGGTCAATGTGATTCGGCAAATACTGAAATGGATTGGCTGCTAAGTGCAGGTCAAAGGAAGATTGAACATGGAACGCCATACTAACATCATTGTTAAACTCCAGGCCACAGTTTGAGAGATCCAACCATGTTAATGACTGCGGTAAGGAAAGAAACGACTGTTCTGAAAGCGTTATTGTTTCCGATCGATTTACATACTTCCACAGTTTAGGGCAACCTGTCAAATCCAATTCAATAGGACTCTCAAGGTCTCCTATGGATTTACAAAGATGAATCAGACTACTACAGTTCCAGAGGCTTAAGTACTGAAGTTTTGGCAGTCGAGAGAGATTGAAGATGCTGATAAGTTTATCACAACCTTTAAGATATAGTGACTTGAGTGAATTAAGAACCTATTCCAAAACAACAAGTTTAGATTATGATTGTACGTTCAAATGAAGATAGTCTAAAACAGAGAAGCAAAAAAGGTTAAGCAGCAAACAAAAGATTGAATTCCTTATACCATGGGCACTTCAAACATTTCCATGTGTCCATATTGTAGTTCTATAGCCACCAAGCTGTTCATCAGTAAGCCAGGGGGCATTGCTTTCAAAGGACATCCATGCCAACACAACCATATTAACTCTGGAAAGTTTTCATAGTGCCCAATGAGTTTCACATATTTGAGTTGGAGATATTTTAGTTTGTCCATATTTGAAAACGAACTTGTTTCAAGTGCTAATACCTGCAAATTTAGTATTTGTTAAATTAATTAGAAAGCCTCATATCTAGCAATAAATGCGTGGCGAATTAAGTTACATTTCCTTGACTGAGAAACTCCCTATAATTTAGGTTATAATGGCAATCCCAGCAATTACTGGGACTATACAAACCTGAGATTAATGAGCATTTATCTCATAATAGAGAATAGCAGAAGCTTAATGGAAACCATTAGAAGAGACACCAACCATAAGCTAGATTGATTTATATTGTAATTAGTATCAACTATCTCAATATGTATTATTATTGTAATTAACCTTGATGGTTATACCGATCCGTTTACAATGTGGATCGTATACGGTATGCATGTATGAAGGATATATATCCCTTTAAACATTCCACTTTGATGGTTATCAATATCAAATTCATTCACATTGATGGTTATCAATATCAAAGTCATTCACATTGATGGTTATCAGTATCAAATTCACACATTCAATTCGATATCCAATAAAATCAGCACATGAAACAGGTAATTCAATGGTGTTTATTGTCATGGTAGCACATGAAAGCCTCAAAATAAAAATTGTTCGTTAAAGGTTTAAAATACAACCACAAACAAATAAAATAACAACTTTCTTTAACAAGAAAGAGGTGATGATAAAACCACAAACTTTTTTATCTTCATGTGATAGGACTGAATGGTAAAGAGGAATGAGAGAAAACAAAGGCATGTGACATTCAAGTCCAAACCAATAGTAAATACCACAAGAAGCAATCATATTAGGAAGATATCTACCGTAATTGCAAGAGTTATTCAAGGAAATACACTTGATTAAAACAACTGCTAAAATTTGTGATTTCAGGACCATTAACATTCTCTCCCCGTAATGATATGCAAATTATCATTTATAATTAGTAAATTAAACAATTTTCAAACATATCATTTAGTCTTTTACCTCTGATTTCATATCTTGCTCAACCTTTCGCATGTCAAGTAACAGACCTTCAATTGTATCTGAACCCTAATGTAGAAAAACATGAAATTAGAGAATGTTAGTCGAAATGTGATGTTGCAAAATGAGAACAAGCTTAAAGGCACACATAAGAAACAACTTACATCTCCTTTTCTCAACACACGATAAGATTCCGCGTCATGCCAGACTCTACTACGTTTTGCAGTATCTTTTGACTCTTCATAAACTACACTTCTTCCCAACTCTTGAAGCAGTTGATGCATCACTAGTTTGCCATTAGGTGAGATGGTAAGAAGACTTCTGTTAATGAGGGTCAAGATCCCAGATTCTGCATTCAGTTCATCCTCCAGTATCATTTCCACTATAGTTACATGTTCATCAACAAAGAAACATGCAATATGCAGAAACAACTCTCTCTCACGGGGTTGTGGTAAGGAGTCAAAGCTCTTTCGTAGTACGCCTTGGATGTTGCAACCAATATTTCCTTTTAATGTATTTAGTGATTTAATTCTACTTCTCCAAACTTTTATTATGCTATTTATTGTTTGCGGGTCTTCATCCATAACAAACAAAGATGAACCTAGTACTTTTAAAGCTAGTGGATTTCCTCCACAATATTGTGCTAGTTCTAAAGCGAGCTCCTTAAAACTTTCCATAGGGATTTTGGATCCAAAGGCATGCCAGCTTAAGAGCTCTAATGATTCAAGATCATCCAACAATTTGATTTTATGCACACAACACCTCAAGATATGGACACAAACCATGCCTGTATATCTAGATTCCTTGTTATTATGATCTTGCTATGTGTACGGAATGCCTTTGTTCCAAGTAAAGAGCTTAATTCGTCTTGGTCATCAATGTCATCAAGAACAATAAACACCTTTTTCTTTTGCAAGACCTCCTCAATCTTATGTCTTCCCTCTGAAACACTAGATATCATTATTTCCTTCCCGTGTGAAACATCTCTGAGAAGTTGTTTTTGTATCCCAAGTAGACCATGTTTGTAGTGTTTTCCAATCTCTTCAACAAAACTGCTGCTTTCAAAATTTTGCTTGTTTAAGTTATAAATGCATTGGGCGAGTGTTGTCTTGCCGCTGCCTCCCATGCCACAAATTGCTATAGCATTTGACTGCTCATTTTTCAACCAGGAATGGATAACTTCAACTCGAGTCTGCATTCCAGTTAAATGGGCTGGAGTGCTCAGTTGTTTCAAATCTAGTTTACACTGAACTGTGTCAACAATTTCTGTGATAAAGTCCGTCTCAGACCTAGATCTAAAGAAGTTAGCTATTCTAATATTATGCACGTAATACATATGCTGTAACAAATGTAGTATTCTTCCTGCTATAATTTAAAAAACTAAAAGATGTGATTAGAATTTCCTTAATCTGAGGAAATCCTAAATTCAATAACAGAAATATTGTACTATTATATTATATAGCTATAAGGAGCATGAAGGAATCAAACCAAGATTCCTCTTTGATATTTTTAAGCAATGTGTAAAAATGGGCATAAAGTTAATTCTGAAAACTATTCGAGTTCATTTTCCTTCATATATATATACATACCAAAAAAAGAAGTTTTCAATCAACAAAATCAAAAGGATGGGCTGTTAAGATCCTAAAAATGCTAGCTGATTTGCATATACACTAAATAACGAACTTAAACTAAGATAAGTTGGAATTCATTTTGGCATCAAAATAACATTTAGTATCTATCATAAGTTTAGATATTAATTATATTATAATCTAAGTATTAAGTATGGGCGGTCAAGTTAGTTAAGCGTCATACCTTTTGTAACCGGTAATCCAGTGGATATAAATACCTCAGCACCCTTCATTTATAAAGGATGTATGTATGTGATTCTCTACTCTACATATTATCGTCTAAGACTCTAGGATTGTGTTGAACATGCACAAAGATTCGATCAGATTGAATCTTCTATCAAGAATTCTTAATCCAACAAGAAATCCTCATATCAATTAACACCAGATCCTAACTGTAGTAAGTAATACGATATATATTCAGCCTTAAATTATAAGCATGAATAGGGAGAGAAAGCATATATGCCCTGAAAGAACCATGCCACTCAAATGGCCCAACTCTGTTAGTGCAGCCTTCCACTGCCTCACATTATCCATTGTCCATACTAACCCTTCAATAACTAAATTTATTCTTTCATTTATGAAATGTGATGGATCGACATGATAAAAAACAGGTAAAACAAAATGTTTGTACTTCCGCCTTTGCTCAAGGACCAACCAAAGCTCATCCAGGCACCATGTGGACTTCGCATAGTTCTCAGAAAACAGAACTATAGAAGCCCTGGATCCGATTATTGCAGCCTCAATTTCCGGCTTGAGTTGTTGGCCTCTGTATAGTTCATCATTGTCTCTGAAAATGCCAAGTCCAGCTCGGAGTAATGCATGATAGAGATGGTAGGTAAAAGTATAACAGGTATCTTCACCTCTAAAGCTGAGAAACACGTCGTAAGTATGAATATGACTAGGGCTTGAAGCAGATGCCATTACATGTTTATATTAGAGGTTGAGTAAAATTTAGTAAATAAGAGGTTCGAATTGAGAAAGGAATTAAATGAGATGGGTATAAAGGCATCAAAAGTGAAAAAGTCACAGGCCTTCACTTCTCATTCAGTAATGAGAAATAATATTGTTTAAAAACAACCCTTTCCGCGTAAATTACATCATATGTGACAATAACTTTGTAAGAGGTTTAACTTTTGAGAAAGGAAGGAGATACAAGGGCTCCAAAAACTAGTGGTATTTTTAATTGTGTGTTCATTTAGTAATGTATATACCAATAGTAAGCCACTGCAAAAGAAAATTTCTAACTTATTGTTGGTGGTAATAAACAATGGAATTTTACGTTTTTTTTAATATCTTAAATATGAAAGCTTAGACTTACTCCCGCTGTTGCCTGTTCACGTGTGGAACCTTCATTGCTGGGGCACAGCCATGCCACCGGCCACCTACATATTTCGTTCTTAAGGTATTCATTTTAAAAGTTGTAATAAATTGCGTTCTTTTCACTAACCGACGTTAACCTTCGTATAGTGTTATTTTCTCTGTAACAGGTCTACGATGAATGTATAGTATTATAGTGTTATGTATTCTGTAACAGGTCTATGATGAATGTATAGTGTTATAGTGTTATGTATTCTTTAACAGGTCTATGATGAATGTATAGTGTTATATAGTAGTTATAGTGTTATGTATTCTGTAACAGGTCTATGATGAATGTATAGTGTTATAGTGTTATATATTTTCTAGTAGCAGATCTATGATGGATGTATAGTGTTATATAGTAGTTATAGTGTTATGTATTCTGTAACAGGTATATGATGGATGTATAGTGTTATATAGTGTTATAGTGTTATATATTTCTGATAGCAGATCTATGATGGATATATAGTATTATAGTGTTATTTCTGGTAGCAGGTCATTATTTGCAATGTTACGGAGTCTTATTTTTACGTTAATGGTGTTTTACTGTAAAAACACCATGGACTAAAACATTCAATCTAAACGTAATTTTTTTCTCTACATAAGTATAACAATATGGTACTCATATTAAAGATAAAAAACACTCATTATTATGGTGTAATTTTTTTTAAGAAGTTACGTATAAAAAGTTATTGACGTTTAAAAAAGAAGGAGGAACTTGCATGTGCATTGCATATGACTTTCTAAACTTAAAAATGTTAAATTTACCTTTATACCCTTAATCTAAAAAATTAATTATTTTAATGGTAAACATTATTTACAAGATTGTCATCAAGATCTCAACCATTAGATTAAAGATCTAATTGTTTAGATTCTTTGTTACTCTTCTCACAAAAAACATCATTTTTACAATAACCTCACCCTATATATATATAGGTATATATATATATATAGGTGTGTATATATATATATATATATATATATAACTTTTTCGTATGTTATTATATTTTAAAAAAAATGCAACATAAGATCACAAATTTTCGTATGTTAGCAACGAACCACCCTATACTTTGACACCAGTTTAGTTACATGATTCTTTCACAATCAAAACTTTGTTTCAACCTGACCCAAATTGGTCAAAGTATGGTTTCAACCCAAAGCGGTATGGGCACAAAACTCGATTTGTGCGGCTCTTCTAACATAAAGATAACATAAATTTATCTACTTATGACTCTAATCAAGCAAATCGGGCTTCTTTAATTTGGCCTGAATGAAAGAGTGAAAAGATAGAGGAAATTACAGAAGTTGGATGGTTTAGGCACCGTGTCATGGATTCACATATTTTGTTGTTCATCGTCATTTTTTAGTTCTTCTTCGATATACTCGACAATCATATCTTCATAACTCCTTAGTCATTACTACTTTTGCTATTCATCACATTGGAATAATGGATTGTTCGTGATGATCATTAAAGGTACAACTCTTATGGCCAATTTGATGAGCATACTGGATACTACACAATGAAATTTACTAAACGTAACTTGTTTTTTTTCATTTCGAGGGTTTGATCACTTTTGAACTGTATTTAAAGCGGTCGTTTGCCCCTCTACATGTGCTCCTGCATCAGGCTGACCAGGAGGTCCTAGTGTGATAATAACCTCTAACGGAGCTACGTGGATAGGCTCTGCATGGATGGGATCAGGGCATACCTAAGGCGAAGGTATTATCTCTAAAAGTGGGCAGCGAACTAACCACCACCAAGATCCGCAATCGTTGGTCTGCACCATTAGCAACGAATATCAAAACCCAAATTAGAGCTGTACACAATTACCAGTTTTGACCCATAACATAATTAAGTATTCATCTCTAAAATTTCTGTTACTCTGCATGTTTTTGCTTTAATGAAAAATCAGTTTTCTATAACTTATCATTTGACTAAGAATGTATTATCTTTTGCCTTTATGGGTAGCCAAGTAGGAATGTGTGTTGCAATTTGCGAACAACAATATTTGATATTGATGTATGTCATTAGCTTTTCTTTCTTTACGTTTAGAAGTAGCAATTAATTTTAAATTTTACTTCATATTTCCATGCTTTGTTTGTAGATTGAACATATGTATTAATATTAAACACAAGACAAAATTGTTCAATTCAATATCCAAAATAAAGAATGTTGTTTAATGTTTAATACAACTTTTATAAAGCAACAGTTTGCGATTTCGTCAAAATAAAGAATTATAATTACCGAATAAACACTTACGTTAATTAAGAGTGAAGTACAATGAGCAGTAGTGGTGTTTGACCAAAAGTTCTGGGACGGAAATCATGGGACCCAATTTATATATTGTATAAATATTTAGGCAAAATAATTAGGGGACAATCCTTTATAATTTAAAATTTTCAGACGAAAAATCAAAAATACTACACTTTTAACCGAAACATTGGGGGACGAATGCACCCCGATTGCCACTAAGCTCCTCCCCTGACAATGAGTGAAACCAAAACCCTAAAAAACGAACAAACACTAATAGATTAATCCAAATAAACAACAACAAAATAACACAAAATCCTAACTTACCAACAACGTAGACAACTCAGAGAAGGCCAAATTCCAACATGCAAATAATGAACGCCGATGAGCATTGAAATAAGCCAACATCAAACGACCATGGAACAACAAAAGAGATAGAAGATAAGGAACACAAATATCGTAAATAAGAACACAAGATCAAGGAACACGACATCACCATCAACACAACACAGAGAATAAGAACCTGGCTAAAGAACCACCAAAGAAGAAATTAAAAAAAGGCATATAAAACGCAGAGAAAAAGCACCGGGCTGAGAAGCACTAGAGAAGAAATTTAAAAAAAATAGCTTTTGTGTCCTTACACGACCTCGGTATCTTACAATCACTGCACTTGCCCTAACGTGTGTAGAGTGGTAGTATTGTGTCGTGTTTTATAAATTCAAATGTTGACCCACGAGTAAAAAGTGCTTAAAATATAACAAAAATTGTAACCACGCTCACGCACGTCCGGGATCGAGCCAGAAACAAACCAGAATGGTAAATCACTTATGATGCACAAATCCTTCACTATAACAATACTTTATCGATCACATAGAGCAAAGATCAAACTAGAAGGAGAACCAAAATCGATTATATTGAACCAAATGGCTGTGTTAAAGCCATGATTTTACATGAATTCTAGTGCAACGACCAGATAAGAACCAAAATCGATCTTCTGGTCGAACCAGAATGACACCCAAATTTAATTACTTGAACCAAACGCAAGACAGAATACTAAACAACCGGACAACCAAATCATCTCGAACAAAACACAAACAACCGGTTATTCAAATAGATTCCATAATCAAAGTCTGGACAATTTATAATGTGAAAGCGGACCTTAGAAGCTGAAATGACAACAACCAAAACTTTGGATATAACAGCAAAACAGCGACCAGAACAATAATTAGACCAAAACAACGACAAACACTAACTAGACCGGAATTCAACCGGGTTGTGGAACAAATAAGATAGAAACTGGAATATTGTAAAGGTCATACATCTAGGAGATGTAAGAAGGGCTAGAAATCTGGTGAGCAGAACCAGAATTCTGAATTTAACCTAGAAAATAGAACCACAGAAATATGACTTTTCTTTTCCTTTTTTTAAATAAATCCCAAAACCTATAAAGTCAAACTTAGAAGTCCAGAAATGAACAAGTTTAGAGGTCCAGAATCTGGAAAGGCCATGAACCGAATTCCATACCGGTTCAAAAAATAGTGATGACCAGAAATCTAAAGATAATTTCCAGACCCGATATTCAAAGGGTTTCTTTTTTTTCTTTGAGTTCAAATAAAAAGTCATACCAAATGTCACCCTCGAAGTCAATTATCAGAAGTCGAACAAAAATCTGGGAAGTATTCTTAAATCCAGAATCAAATTCGAAAAATCAACCAAAGTCAATCTAGAAGTCAAACCAACACTCGGACTAGATTCATCCTGGAACCAGAGTAGAAACAGGGAAGTGAAATCAGAAGTCGGACCTTTGACCAAAAATCTTGGAAAGCAAGACCGGAAATCTGGAAATCCGACTAGAAATCTGACAAATTTTCCAAGTATAGACGTTTAGAAACATTCAAAGTGTCTTCCATCAGAATTCTGATTTTTTTTAACTTCAGAATTTAGAAGTTTGACAAGAAGTAAGTCAAAATCAGTAAGTCAGACCAGAACTCTAGAAGATTGACTAGAAATCTGAAAGAAGTCAAAGTCAGAGATCTGGAAAGTTTGACCAGACGTAAAGTCAAAGTCAGAAGTCAAACCAGAAATCTGAGGTTGAAAATTCGAAAACATTCTAAGTGTTAGAGAGCCCATAAATCTAATATGATAATCAGATTCGGAATGGATTAGAAACAAACCAGTATCAGATTTTAACAAGAAACCTGATGCAAAACCCTCAATCAGAACCGAAATCTGGTGACTGAACCTAGAAATCAGAAAGCAAACCAGACTAAACCCTAACATATTTGATGTAGAACCGATGTGCGAGAAACCTAAAATGTCTATAGATTTTCCTTTTTTTCTTTCAGAACCAGAGTTCCGGAATCCAGAGGTCAAAAGTTCAAATTCAATAGCTAAAAATCTGCAAAATTCGAAAGGCTAGAAATTTGATCTTAATTTTTTTAAGTCAAACTAGCTGGTTAAAAGTCAAATTGATTAGCTAGTCAAAACCGAAATCTGACTTTTAAAAGGTCAAACCAGATGGAACCAGCAAGGGGTTCAGAAAGTACAGCAAGGGGATCAGACAATAGAGCTGGGGGTTCAAAATATGCAAAAGAAGGTTCAATTGGTAAGTTGGTTTAAAACAAAAGGTCAAAGCGACCAGCTGATGGTTCAAGAGATCAGATGAGGGTGAAACTCAATAATGGCTTGAACAAATGTCTTTGACATGAAACGAAGTGGGTATAAGTTTCTAATACATAAGGTACAACTCTCAGATGATGGGTCTCTCACAAAACTCATAGATCGGAGAAAATGGCTCTGATATCATGTTAGAAACAGAGGTTAACACTCAAACATAACTAATTAACTCTAAACAAGAACTCAAAGGAGGAATACGAAACCAATGAGGTGAAAACCCCACTGGAAAACACAGAGAGTTATAGGACTACATTGTATTGTATTTACTTGATATTGTAAGTTTACATACACATCCTATATATAGGAAAGGAAATAGATAAAATAAACACATGTTGCTAGACAACTTATATGCACTCTAGAAAAACTAAAAACCTTATCCTTATCTAATAATATTTTATTATATCTCTTCTAAGCTGGAGCGTAGATATTAATCATGCCTAGCTTGTCACAAATACGATAAATTCTTCTTCTAGGGAAGCCTTTAATGAAAATACGACCGATTCTTCTTCTAGGAAAGCCTTAAGTGAATATGTCTTCTAACTGGTCTCCCTTTTAGCAAAATTAAAGCAACAGTTATAGCAACATCAACCAGTTTTAACTTTGAACATCTATGACCCGCTGTAGACTTGAAATAGTAGCAGGGAACCAATCGTGAGCGGGACATCAACAATAGTGGAAACAAGATCAACACCAAATCAACTAGGACAGGAGCTGCTCCTCTCATTAAATATCTGCAAAATAGAAGCAACAAAATAGAACCCGAAAGGCAACAACAATAAACATGAGATCAAGCATGATGTACGAACGACCCGAACATGATGTAGATGAACGTCCCAAACAAGATGTAGACGAACAACCCAACTAGAACCTATCAGAGTGGCGCAACGAAGGTGAAACAATGGATAACAACTTCGAAGATAAATCAAACCATACAAATCTGCACCAAATAAGTTTCAATCAACATCAATATTCCACCACCAAGAACAGTGAGCACATCAAAACCATAATGGACTGGAACTTTGTAGCCCAAAAGATCCACCTTACACTTCAAAACCAATCTGAACAAATCCGATGAATTAGTGGAAGTTGAAACGGATACTTCTGAAACAACTGCAACACATGCAAGAGCAGCAACTTAATGGAATCCTGTAGCCCAAAAGATCCAATACACTCATCACTCATGAAAGTAAGAGTGTAACCAAACTCGAATCCCAAAGTGATCATATAAAGAAATGATCACACGCAAAACGCTATAACTCCCCCTGAGCAACGACACGTGGTTGCTCAACACAAACACGCTAAACAACAACAACAACAACGATGATAATAATAATAATAATAATAATAATAATAATAATAATAATAATAATAATAATAATAATAATAATATAATAATAATAGATTTATGAATTGCAATGCAAGTGAAAGAAACAATACAAAACGGGACAACACGTATAAACTCCTATGTATATAAATTCTAGCACCATTAAAAAATAAAGATACAATTTATAACAATGAGGAATTAATATTTTTAAACAATAATCCGAATATATAAACAAAACTCCATGAATCTTATTAAATAAGTAATCATACAAAAACAAAGAAACATAGTCTGAAGAACACATGGTGAAATGAAGAACACAAAAATTTGTATCAAACAAAGAACTAGTTGAAACGCACCAATAAGCCTATAAACATGAACATGAGATATATGGTTCTAGCACCCATGGCCGCTGCACCAACACCGCTCTTCATTGGTGGTGAGGAAGGGGATGGTGCGCCGGGAGGAGTGAGGGAGAAGGAGAGTTGTTGTTTGCTCCCGCGGTGATAGTCAGTTTTTGGTTGAGTGAACAATGGTTGAGGATCGTGCAAATAAAATAGTGTGGGCTGACCGTGTCGATGGTGAAACTCGCAGGACCATTGGTTTGAATGGAAAGAGGATTTCCGGTGTTACATGCATCAAATGCTGATCGCGTTACGTTGGCCACCGTATGACTGCCACTGATGAAATTGAATACTGTTACAAGTAAATAATAATTTAGTTTGAAAACCTGTTTATTGTAACAAACCACTATTATATAATAATAATAATAATAATAATAATAATAATAATAATAATAATAAAATAATAATAATAATAATATTAATAATAATAATAATAATAATAATAATAATAATAATATTAACAATAACAATAATAATAATAAAACAGACAGACAAGTACCAACAAGTAGGTTTAGATAAGGGTGATTTGTATGGTTGTATAAGACGTTAGGCGCTTCCTAATCGGATTTGAGAGTATTCAGAAATTACTCGGCATAGGCGAAGATCACTCGGATAGTAATTGGCCTAGGCGAACAGTGTGGGAAGTCAAAATTTTTATTTCCAAAACTATACACTATTTTATATTCAAGAAAATTTTTAAAAAAGATAATAAAAACTATTTTTTAATTAAAGATGATTGCGGGGGGACATACGTCGGCAAAAGAACTAGAAACTTATTGTCGGTAATTCGTTGATATTATGTGGAAAAGATGTCTATAGGCGATGCTGCAAAAGTTGTCCATAATCCATCACTATTTTTCGTAATAATCCCCTGCTAACATCCGCTGGCAATCCGTCACAAACTAGATACTATGGTAATCTGTCTAACAGCCTTCACCGACGGATTTCATTGGTAACCAACCCACAATCATTGATGGCGTACCGAGGACATAACCAGGGGGCAGCTTCTAGTGGGCGGGAGGGAGCGGCCGCCGCCCCAACTTTTCGCTCAGTAGTGGAGGGTATGTAGTTTTCGTATAAAAAATTTTTGGTATATATGTTGTCGACCCCCATTATAGAAATTTTTGGATATGTACGTTTTCGACCCCAGTCGGAAATCTCAAGATTCGCCACTGGACACAACATCGATGATACTCGTTCGTTTTGTAGTGCTATGGAAAAAAGAGTGTTCAGCTTAACATATTATAACAAAAAAATGTTTAGCTGTTAATTAAAACACTTTTAAGGATTTTTAAGCGATGATAAAGTAGATTGAAGGGTGTTTAAATTGGCCATTTAAAAAAAAGTTTTATTAACATTTTTTATGTAATAACCACCTTTATTTTAAAGGACAATATTTGCGACTTTGTAATTAAGTATTGCTTGTAAGGTTAATACATAAATACCTAAAATATCGTCAACGACACAAGTATGTTGGGAGGCCCAAGTAGCTTACGGATCGCCACTAGTTGGGGTTGCCCATCCCGAGCTATCTCCAACACTGTAGGTTGCCGCTAACGAGCTTGGTACAATCAATATAGCCGAAAGTACAACCATCCAATGCATGACAAGATGATAATAACCATCCATCTACTTGTTAATTTCTTAATATATGTGTGACAATATATGCAAGAGTAACAATAGATAATGAAAATTGATTCTCCCGTAGTCACAATATAAAGAAGTTGCAAACCAATTTCTGATTGACATGTGGAATAATATTTATGCTTGGATTTTTTTGTTGCAATTGACACATAATATAATTATGCAAGTAAACGATCACCTACAACACATTCCATATTATACTTTTCAATTTTAGCATGAGCCCACGTGATTAATGTCAAAAAAAAAATTAAAAACTTTTCATCATTAAATTTCACTTATCTTTAAGTTTAAAGTTTAGAAAAACTTTATCTTATTACTGGATATATCATAAGCATAACAGTAATTATAGATAGAGAATATTGTTCAATACATAACCAGTATGCTCAATACATAGTTATATTTATTTCAAGTAAAAAAATTGTGATAAGTGTTGTATAACAACGACTAACAGTAACTAACATGTAAAGTGTAACTAAAAACAAAGACTTTATGAATTATAAAGAGAAAAAGATGTAGAATTCTTACCACTATTATACAGTAAAATTCTTACAATAAATAAATCAGACTTGTTTACCAGAAAAGATAACTTGTATAAGACACGATTAGACCTTCTACCAGAAAAGTACACCATATGATTTTTCACTTTTCTAAAAATAATTAAAATTAGACAGTTATGATCCATCATTTCTTCTTTTTGGTATATAAAACATAGACTGTGTTATAGATATTGGATATAAATAGTTAAACGGATCCTATTCGTGTTTGGAACTTATGTTGTTTACGTCGTAAAAGATAAATCAACTCTAATAATAAGATAAAAATAATGTATCATGTGTGAACTTTCCCGTATGTACAAGTCCCAGATTTTTATGTTCAAAAAAAGAAAAATTGCACCATCATATTAGCCGATCAATTAAACCCTTACTATATTATTCAATACTTAAAATATATCAATAACGAAGCCTGAATGACAATGGCCAAGATAATTATTGTTGTCCTTATTATTTTTTAACTTGATCGTAATAACAATGGCCAAGATAAGTATTTATGAAAGGTGTTTAAATAGTTTTTCCATCAAAATAAAATATATAAAAGTCGGTTGAACCAGTACCTAACACTTCGGGATTAATTTGATTAATCAGCGACTAATTGGGGATTAATCGGCTGTTAGTCGGGATTTTTACAACCATGCACACAGCAATCAGTTCAGTAACTAAAGGAGTTGAAGATCTAACAGAGGTTCTTGCATTTGTCCTCACAAATCAAAGGACCTTCAGTGATAAACAAACAAATAACATGTTAATCCATCTGTGAAGGTCGTGTGGAAAACGGTTGTGTGTAAAGACTTCACGACGGATAATCGACCAATGTTATCAAGGGATTAACAACAAAAGTATCAGTGTTGGATTACCGTCAGGGACTTAGCAAGAAAGTCCTCACAAATACACGGACGGATTAGCGACAAATATTTCACCAACAAATCAGCGATAGCAAACTTTTTCATGCGGTAATCGACAAAAAACTACAGTCGTTTTCGACAATAGAGGCAAAATAAGAAGTAAAGAACGAGGAAAAGAAAGAAAACAGCAAGCAGAAGCCTGCAATGAAGTTGTTAAGATGATGTTGTAATGTTTAACTGAAAAGAAACATGCAACAATTAAATAATAATTAATTTAAAAGTCAAACCTAAACCTTCTCAACTTAATATATTTTGTTAACAGTTTTAACATTGTTATTAATTTTGCCGGCTTATATGTTTAAATTCTTTCGAGTCAAAACTATTCAAACTCGATTTGTAAAATCTTACGTATAATAAAGCGTTAAAAATGAACCGATAGGTGTTTACAGGTCAATGCAACGTGTGTAGACCAACCGGACCGTAAGAGAGTTATGACATGTCCGATGTATCCAGTTTTAACTTATAAAACACCCTGTAATTAATTACACGTAAAAGTAACTCGTGCTATAACACAATCTCAAAATTGATACACAGTTTAATGATCACCAGCCTATGACCACGAGTAACATAAATGAAACAGAAATGAAGATGAGTGAACCATTTTATGATCTTAGAAACAGAAATGAAGATGATGCACATGCGGTTAAGACCGAGATATAGGACCAGTGCCATGTTTGAGCTCCAAGTTCCTGATAGATGTTAAAAATATGGAATTATAAGTGAAATAGAATTAATAAGTAAATATATAAACTAGTACTTTCTAGTTGTATATATTACACATAACAAACAGATTTGAATAATGGTCTTATGAATTAGTCGAATTGGGTCACTTATAGTCTCAAATGGGTCAATAAAATAAATACAACTTCTAAATTGGTTTATTATAAAAGCTAGTTATTATTGCAATAAGCCAATAATATTGTTTTTTTAATCATATTAAATCAATTAGTGTATTATTTCAATCAAAGTCCGTTTGTCCTTTTAAACATACTCCCTGTTACAAGTAATGGAATAAGCTAATTTTTATTTATAACAAAAATTAATCAAACATATTTACAAGAAAGAAAAATAATCATTTATCATATCTAATTTACTACAAGATCAACCGATGATGATCAAGTGGTGAGCATGCGGATATAGAGAAGGGAAATAATTATATTCTACACGATGAACTGATGATGATCAAGTGGCGAGCACGCGGATATATATAAGGGAAATGATTATCTAAAAAACAATAAGAAAAAAAAGAGCTGCTGAGTCAAAAAAAGCAGTTGAAAACAATGTGTGATCAAATGACATGCAAATCCTTTCTTTTTATCTTCTCACCTACCCTATGCATAATTTTCGCATACAAATTATATGATATATGGCACAAAGTTGAATACTTTCTATGATCAGCAAACCAAACCTGTAAACAACAATTTTGTTCCCGACAATGCCGTATAGGGTACACCTCAAAATTTTCATGATTTTTTGGATATATATCAGGCATATTTTACCATAATCGACATACATGAAAGACTTTCTATCCGAAGACCTAGAAAGCACATGGTTGACGCCTCATGGTTGGTATGTTGAATCAAAAAGTTTCAACATTCACCGATACCTGAATTATGATAAAGATAACATGAATATGTCTGATCCATTCGATGTTTGACACGTCCTCATCTTTTCCTTTGATTTTGTCATGTGTTTCAATCTCCATTTTGAGTATATGAATGACTTATATTTCAACAATTTGTAATACAAAGAAAAACAGAAAAACTTGGATGGCTATACAGGAACTAAGTGACAACAGTTAAACCTCACTACTGTCTTTCACGTTCTATTTTTTTTTTAAATGCTTATCATAGCTCTTATTAGCGTCATGCCAGTAGTCGTTAGTCGGGCGGTGGGGTGGGGACTAGCGATTATTCGGAATTAATTGGAATTTATCAGGATTAATCTGAGATTAATCGGGGATTAATCGACGCCTAGTCGGGATTTTTACAACCATGCGTCATGGTTAAAATTTCTTTGAGGTTGTGGTTAGCAAAATCCTAATTTTTACTCGTCCACTAGTTGTCATTGTTTTATAGTAAGAATCTATTAATTCACCTCAAACAGCATACTGTATTAACAAACAAAATCTTCAAATGTGATACTAGTTCCTAGAGAATTGTTCGCTCACAATATAGTTTGACCCAATTGCAGTCTTGGTTTAAAAAAGCGCACACCTGCTGCAAGAGGCGAGAGAGAGTAGGTGAAATACAAGACGAGTATTAAATATCTTTTGTTTTTTATTTTTTTACATATTGAACTATACTATCTAGTTTCTTACAACTTCTTTGGATGTACATAGATCTTCTTTAGTTGTACATAGAGAGAAATAATTTTCATATAGGATAGTTGATGTTCTTTAGTTATTAAACTAGAGGAGAGAGGCGGGATTCGGGAAAACCAAAAAGTAAATCGCATGATAACTATTTTTAGTTAACAAAATAAGTATCCATAATTAAGTAGAGGAGAGAGGCGGGAAAACTAAAAAGTAAATCGCTCCAACAAATGACATGTGTCCCCATTATTTTATATATTATATAGTATAAAAGGTATAGATATAGAATTTATAATATATAACTAATTTATAAGTATTTATGGATACTAGGCGCTTGCATACGTCAGGCTAGGGCTTTAGCCTCACACCTCGACTTCTCGGGCCTTAAGACCTTACACCGTTTAATACCAAGATTGCAATATCTCAATACTTCCTACTTCTAATATCATAACTGAAGCATAGTGTGGCTTTCGATAGCACTTGTAATACGAAATTTCGCAATATTATAAAAAGCTTCATACCTTAAATGATAGACGAGATGAAATCGAAGACGAAGACTTCAAAGCCGGAAAGCCTATATCATACGCAATCGTCCCATCCATTTTATACAGACCAAAGTTCCGTTCAGAAGTAGGATCCGGCTTCGAATTCTCATTAAACAAAGCAAATATATACGCCTTCAACATAGACTTCGGTCTTCTCGGAGTCCCCTTCCTTTTCGCAAGTCGTTTACGCAGATTATAATTATACATTCTCGCGTTTTCACGTGTCGCAGCACCTTCGTTTTCATCTCCATCCGAAGCCCAACCCGTTTCCGTCACGATAACTTCCATTTTACCAAATCCCGCATCTTCAAGTGCAGCATACGCAGCATCAATCTGAGCATCAAGCATGTTGTCATAATGCAGATTCGTTTTTTTCATCGTCTACACCATCGGTTGGGTTAAATAGCGCGTAATTTATATCGATCTGGTCTGGACTACCCATGTAAGCCAAAAACGGATACGCGTTTAAACAAAACGGCGACCCCATTTGCGTAAATAAGTCTAGAAGCTTCTTCATGTTTTGGGCAACATCTTCTTTGAACACGCATGATGATGGCGGGTATGAGTTAGCGAAAACCGCCTGTGAATGCGCGGTTGTTATCTGAACTACTTTATCCAACTGAAGTTTTTGCGTTGCGTTGTAAATGTTTTTAACGGCACCAAATAACGCATTCTGGAGATCTAAATCACTACCTCCGAGAACTTCATTTCCCACTGCGATTCCGACAATATGTGTGTTTGAGATATACGCTTTCACGTTATCTGTAACCCATGTGAGGGCATGATTGGCGTTACTACTCATATCTTTAACGAATTCGTTAGGAAGACCGATCACCAGATCAAGACCGCTACCACGAAATGCTTCAAGAACAGTGTGATCGGCATCGTAAATTCGTACGTTTTTTATCTTAGCAGCTTTAAGAAGCCTAACAACTTCGTTAGGAGTCGGGATGTTATTTGCGATTCTTCCATAATTTATACCGTAAGTCCCTGTGAAAGCTTTAGGCGTTACATACCCTGAGAAAAAGACTAAAAATTTAGTATTTATAATGATCAGTCATAATAATGAGCACAATGACTGAATAATGTCTATTAGCACATAGAGGGGATTTCAGAATTTCCTAAAATAAATCGTTATGAATTTTCAAGAACAAGACCTATTTATGTAGTAATTTGACAGCTTCAGTGTCATCTGAAACTTATTACCTTTACCAAAAAAAGGTTGAATAATCATCAATAGGCATGGTTGATCACTGTCACATGTTGTAGGTGATAAACTCTACATAATAGTGGGATAAACTCATTATACTTAAAAGTGTGTGAATCATACGTGAAAGGAAACGTTCAAGTGTGTCTTTAGTATGCACATCATAAAATAACTGAAAATTTGGAATATAGGCATTCGATAAACATTACAATAACTGGAAATGAAAGAGCAAAGTAACTTCTTGGACCTCAGTTAAACAGCCCTAAGGGGACTCCAATGATGAAATGCTTACACCAATGATTTTACTCCTACTATACAATGCAAATAGGCAATCAACTGAATGTTTCTCCAAGCTACCATCCCATACTCCGGAGAGAAACTCAAAGGGTTGTAAAGATAATTCTAATTGTCATCACTACTTTGTTACAAAAATAACCTAACCCTAAATCTCTCCAAATTAAACACTAAGATGACTTAAAACACTAACAAAAGATAAATTCTCGTCAAGCACGCTTCGATATTACACGAAACTTGAATCCAGTTACAGAACTTCCACAACTCTTCGTGTGCCTACCAATCAAAAACTACAATCACGAAAAACAAACAAAACCACGCAACAAAACTGATTGATCTACTGAAATCGTCAAGTTGACCGAAACAAAACTCACAACTAATCACTAATAGCATCCATTAACTAGATTTCAAACTACATATCAGTAGTTCCACAACTCTTAGTGTGCCTGCCAAACGAAATTACAATCACGAAAAAAAACACAAGGCAACAAAACTGATTGATCCACTAACAACCTCAATTGATTTAAACAAAACTCACAAGCAATGATTAACCAAATCTCAAACTAGAAATCAGCACCAGAAGTTCCACAACTCTTGGGCGCCTGCAGAACGAGATTACGACAAAAACACACAGAAACAGGCAACCAAACAGATAATCCACTAACATCCTCAAATTAATTGAACAAAACTCACAAGTAATCACTAATAGCCTCAAGTAACTAGGTTTCAAACTACAAATCAGCATCAGAACAAACTTACAATTACGAAAGGAAAAAACAAGCAAAAACAGTCAATAAAACCGATAATCAAATACGATCATCGAAGTAATCAAACCAAAACTCACTACTAAGCACTAACGGCATCGATTAACCACTATTCAAAATACAAACTAATCACTAACGGTACCGATTACCTAGGTTTCAAACTACAAATCACTATCAGTGTCCGCACCAGAACAAAATTCACAAAAAAAATACACAAACTCGTTACCTCTATGAACAAAAAGGATTAAAAGCAGAACGAAACATCTACCAAACGATTGCAAATTCTTCATCTCGGAGTCAACAAAACGACTCTAACGACGTCGTTTTCAGTTCTCGAACTCATCCATGCCATAAGACGAACTAATTGACTAATTTCTCTCTCTAAATTAACTCCTCTCTCTCACTATATCGACACAGATGTATGTATGTGTCTGTGTATGTACAGATTTCTCTCTCTATATATATACATATATGTATATACAATCGAAGTTCTCTCTCTAAAATGAAGTTTTCCGGTGACGGAGAGAGTGGTGAAGGGCGGAGGGAAGGCGGTTAAACGGAGTCGTTTTGGTTGGAGGGGACGCGTTTTATAATTGCGGAGATATTTTTAATTTTTTTGTTTTGTTGATATTCATCAATCAACTTATTACATTGATATAACGTTACGATTGTTTGTTTCTTTATATAAGTTTCATTTCATTTTGGTGTCTTTAAATTTTTATGTTATTAAAAAATTAATTTCTATGTTTTAAGTTTTTTTTACGATTGATTGTTTTATTATATAAGTTTTTATCTTAGAGTATTCACGAAAAATTCCAATATTTATATGAGTGAAATAATTATATTATAAAAAATGATTGTTAGTATTTTTAACTTTTTATGTTATTAAAAAAAAGTTTAAAATACTTTCTATGTTTTAAGGTTTTCTTTTTACGAAAAGTAGTTTTATAGAATGTCAAATTAGATTTAAATAATCTCAACTTTCTCAATTTGTCTGATAATAATCCCAACTTAGTTATTTGCCGATAGTAATCCGAACTCGTCCACTTTTGGCAGATAATAATCCGCCGTTAAAAATAGCTTCACGGAGTTAAGTCGATGTTTTACGGATTTTGATCAGGACGAAGATACGAGTCGATTTATGTAAAACTTACCTCGAAACAGTGCTTCAAACGACTTGATTTTTGTTAATTGAAAGTTTAAACACCCGAATTGAAGCACCGTCTTCGTTGTTTGGGGCAGTTTTTCGAGGTAAATTTTATATCAATCAACTCGTATCCTCGTTCTAATCAAAGGCCCTAAAAAGCTGTTTGTAATTCGGAAAAAACTTAACTCTGTTAAGCTATTTTTAACGCAGACTATTAGGTTAAAAGTTGACCAATTAGGATTATTATCGGCAAATAACTGAGTTGAGAATATTATCGGCCAAATTGAGAAATTTGAGATTATTTAAATCCAAATTGCCTTATAAGTTTATATTTATTAAAGTCGTTAAATATGTCAAAGAAAAAAAAAAGTCCTTCGACTTGATTATGCAAATTTAACGTGTGCTTGTAAACAATATATTAAATATAAACAAGATAGTATATTTTTTTAGAAAAAAAATGAAAATTGAATGCCAGTTCATATACACTTGAATAATATAGAAGTAACAAACTATTATTTTTAGTTTATATTTTAAATTTCGAAATATATCTCAAATCTTCTAAGTCTGAAACTAGCTCAACTATACAGAACATGTAGTGGTTGTATAACAAATAACAAGTTATATTTTAATATAAAGAACTCAAAAAATAAAGATTGATATGTTCTTATGCCATTTAGTGACCATATCAAATGACTTTAAAGTCTCAATTCTAAAAATGGTATATGCATTTATGCCTAAAAGTGATGGCAAGATTCAATTAGTTAAGAAAATCATGTTTTGAAATAATATTTATTGAAATATTATATTTTGGTAGATGTCTTCCCTTTGGTGAAGAGCCAAAGAATCTTTCAAACAATAATATTAAAGAAAAACATTATTAAACAAAGGTTGGTTGTTTTAAAAATAAAAAAATAATAAATTTAATTGCTAGATGTAACTACTAAACTTAAAACTTCGTATTGGACAATAAACTTTAGATTTTAAATTTGAAAATTACATAATTTCACATGATTAAGATATGAGGACCATTCTACTCGACATTGACACTTAAATGTTTTTTTGTATACATGTTAAAGATAATGTACATAGTTCAGTTATTCAACTTTTTTAAAATCACTCATGTTGATGAACATAAACATAATTCATGAACAAACAATGTCATATTCAAAATATACGTATATGTATTATTATTATTATTATTATTATTACTATTATTACTATTATTATTATTATTATTATTATTATTATTATTATTATTATTTATTATGATAAAACTAGTGAATTATAACTTATAAAACCTGATAAAAAAATAGATCGGTTAACGTATATAACTTATAATAAAAAGTAGTATGGTTATCTTTTCTATTAGGATGAACGGGATGCACCCCTCATGAGTTGAGGAGAAAATTTCACACATACAATCATAATATGTCATGACATTCATCTCTTATTCTCCCCTCTTGCTCAAAAACTAAAGGGATGGTTTCTCCTAAACCATTTTTTAAAAAAAATGCATTATTGGTTAAGAGAGAGTAAAACCCATCACTACCCTCTCTCCCTCATTTCCTCACAAGCGGTGAACATCCACCGAATTCAATCCACAAGAGTGTCATATTCAAAATGTATGTGTATGTATGTATTATTATTATTATTATTATTATTTATTATTATTATTATTATTATTATTATTATCAACTAGTGAATTATAAGTTATAAAACCTGACAAAAAATAGATCAGCTAACGAATATATCTTAAAATAAAAAGTAGTATGGTTATCTTTTCTATTATGAAAGAACAAAATTACTCAAGCGTCTGACAACTATAATATTTTTCTTATTTTGCATATCTTTTAAATTTAATGTTGTTATAAACAAAACTAATAACATATGTGAGTCAAAACATTTATGTAGGATTGTGCTGTATCAAATCATTGACAGGATGAACTAAAGGACTAAGCATCTACAATGCAAAAAAAAAAAAAAATTAATGCACCCACAAGGCCACAAATATGTCTCAGCTACTATATTAGAATTCAAACATCTTAAAAACACCAATTCATCCCATAAAGCTACACAATTTCAAAAACTACCAAACACGTACTTCGATGAACTATAAAAACACCAATTTATCCGATAATGATGTATTTAATAGTTTAATAATGTAGTCGTAAAAAAATACTACATTATCCTAGAAATGTATATTTTATAATGTAAAACATAAATGTTCTAAAACAGCCTTGTTGAGTACGCATTTATTATTGAAATCCCATGTCGGACCTAGTTTTGCGTGATTAAACGTTTCGAAACACTTTATTCTACGATTTATCAAACTAGACGTGTGGAATCCATCAAGTATGTACACAAAAACTAAATAAATGTTTGTGTTATCAAATGTCAAACGGATAGAGTTTCACTACAAAGTGGACAATCTAAAACTCGGGCGCATGAGGGTTGTGAAATCCAAACGCATGAATCACCTTTTATAGGCGCAAAGCTCATGCACTTGAATATCCAAGCGTAAGACTCATGCAAGTGCCCTCATTCAAACGTAAGACTTATGCGGTTACAAACCCAAACGGTTGACAAATCATGTCTAACCCTATGCGTTTGAGTTACACAACATGTAAAACCCTGTCTAACTCAATACAAAAAACACCAAACGGTACGTTTAAGATAACAGACTCTGCCAAAACAGCTACAGACACATTGTGTACTAACAATTATGATTTCATGTAAAATGGATAATTTTTAAGCAAGTTAAGAATTTTGGATTAAGTTGAGCTTCAACACTTTTTTATTTTTTTTTAATTTGAAAATGTGTAACAGATTAATATGATAAAATAAATAAATAACTATGATATTCAATCAATAATCTATTTTCTCATCCATTAACTGTAATTAACAGTTTAATTTAGGTAAATTTTAATCCACGAGTCCTATTTGAGGCATTTTTTAATATCATTTAATTAATTTGATTTGCTATTATACGACTGTGTTGATGTTTTTATCCCTAATTGACGTTAATAATTCTAAATTTTACTATATATTATTTATTATTTTATTTTATTTTCTTAGTAAAAGTTTATAAACTAAAATATATGTATATTAACTAACTCATATATAATTGTAACCATTTGATACAAAATTTGATAGGAATTGGTAGAAGACCTACTAAAGGTGCTTTAACATTGATCAAGATAGTGATAGCTCATGAAGAAAAGAATCTTCATATGCCACCTAATAAACTTTTCACCTTTACAAGTTTCTTTTATTTATATTATTTATCATAATTCCACTTTATTAAAAAAGATGAACAATCAAAGAGGCTTTGTGATCAAACTCTACCCTATATGACATTCTTAACACCTTTGATTGCATGAAAACAAACATACAAATAGAGAAAAAAAGTTTCCAATTATCAAAAACTTTATGTCACTAATGCTTTGAAAAGTGCACAAGCAGTCAAACCCAACAATTTTAAAGGTTTACACGTTCAAATCTAAGTTGTTTAGGGTAATATTTATATAATATCAATTTGTAACATTTGTAGGCATGAAGAATTATACCTATATATTTAGTGGGTTGTACTTATGTATGAGTTCTTTTATCACTTTTAAGCAGATACAAATTAACATTTGTAGGAATAAGAGGTTCTACTCCAATTTGTAGGCGTAAAGTGGGTGTCGTTCAACATATCATCTTAAGTTTTGCGAGTTAACATGACGCAATGTTCGCGTGTGATTCGACGTTTTTATGTCGTCTATTTTTTTTCCATTTGACAAGTTCTTCATAACGGGCGGGTCCTAGATGGACTTGGTTATTATTATTTTCTAGATTTACGTTTCGGTCGAATTGCTTCGTATTAACACGTCGCAAATTCAGTGTTGGTGGTCGCTCACAGTGGTGTGACATTAATACTATTTGGTATGGTTTTACGTCCTCGTCACAGCACGGAGATGCTAAATACTAGTTTAAGATTAGAAAGTAATAGTAAAAAAGTGAAAGAAATAATGTAACTACGAATTTGACTTTTATATCTTTTACTCTTGTACTCTTCGTTTAAAAATGTAAAAAAAATGTAAAATATAATATCATTTAGAGTAAAGTGTAATTTGCCTTTTTTTGTGGTTTGGGGGTAGAAATAGGTTGCCACCCTCAACCCTTATTGTTATTTTGGCATTCAACGTCATTCTGCTTGCAAAATATCACACTCTACACCCTGCCTGTAACAAAGTTAGAATATTTTGTTTAAAAATTAATGGTAGAAGGACATTTGTGTTATTTCACCCTCTAAAAAACCTAACTCTCTAATAAAACACAAGCTAACAGCTTGACACCCCATATTTCACTTCACTATTCCTTTCACCCGCTCCCACCACCATACCATTGGCTCCCATCACTCGACCACATCGAACCCACCCACCATCGTTCGATCCATCCGATCCACCACACCGAGTGTTGTTACAGCTTTCGACAAACCCTTTTCACCATGTTAAGGGGCCATGGGGGCGACGGTCTTCTATCTTACTTTAAAAGCAAGCTGCAAAAGAAAAACAAAACATGCATATAGAGTTAGTATGAACAATAGTGTATGCTAAGTACAGAGAGACTCAAGCAAAGATTAAAGGCATCAAAGACTTCATCTTTGAAAACACAGGTACAACTCTAACTCTCCCTAAATATCAATATGATACTCAAAAGGGGGAGGAAGAATGCATGAGAAAGCTCCCACTCGGTCAAAAAGGCTGGAAAAAGGCCTGACATTGCTGCACTTAAACAAGCAAGGCAAAAGAGATTGCTAAAGCAGTAGAAAAAGAGAGAAAAGACACTAGGGAAGCCAATATGCAGATAACATTGTAGGAAATTATTGACAAGAAGAAAATCCTAGATAATCAAGGTTCTTCAACAATGATTCCAGAAAGTACTACAGCAACCACTATCAAAACCACTGTCACATCTATCCAAACACCTGCTATTCAAACCACTGTTTCAATATCTTAAACATTTGTTGCACTACAAAAGTGACAACAGATGTTAGAACCACAACAATACCACCAATACACAAGTCTCCTAAAGTAGTTCTCATTCACAAAAGAAAACCAACAACAGAACTTCCACAACCACCAACAAAAACACCAATACCTCAAACCCGAACCAGGAGAAAAAATTCACTGTCCAAGATGATGATAAAGAAACTACTGATGCATCACCAGTTAAAACCTCAACCACCACAACCCTTTCTATCACATCTCAACCATCTACTACAACAACTACAACACTTACCATTACATCCCCACCATCAAAACCACCCACTAGAGTTGGAGAATGTATCAAAAGAGATACAATCTTTCTACTCTACAACTGACATCAGCCAACTTACCTGTCCATCCCTTAAAAGACATTCAAAGCCTATAAATGTACAAGAGTACCTGAATTTAAAGAGCATACCTGAAAGAATAGATGCTTTCAAAAGCTATGGCAAAAGTGATAAGGATGCACAACAGATTTTGTTTACAAAATTCACAAAAGTGAATAGATTAGAAGATTTTGCCAAAAATGTCAGCAAGAAGGCTTCACACGGACCAGTAAACAAACTTGAGCTCATAAGAACCTTAAGGGAAGATTACTTGGAATTTCTTATGAAGAATTAGCCTTACACAACCACAAGGGCTCAGTTATCTGGTTAAATTTATTCTAAACTTGAAAGCGGATAAAAAGCCTGTTGGCCAAAAAGCCATTAAGCTTAGAACTATGAAAGAGAAGATAGTGGCAACAAAGTTTGGGTTTATGCAGTCAATGACTAAATGGGATGAGCCAATAATCAAAGAGAGCTACAAGAAACTAGAAGAACTAAGAGCTATAGATCCCTTAGTCTCCAAAATACCAAATTGTGAAGACATCAAAGTTCCCATCAGCACTCTTGTTAACCCTTTTGAGCTTCCCACTACAAAGAATATCTCCTTAGCTGTTAGAAGCTACCTTAAAAGGCAAAAAGAAATGTCTATAAAAGATCTACAAAAGTATGAAGATTGTTTAAGGAATGAAGGGATCACAAAGGAACTAATGTCCTGGGCATCTAATGCCGAACCAGAGGAGCTGCTTGGGCAAATATTGGAAAAAAATCCTTCACCTCTTCTAACAAAATCAGTCCTAGTAAATCCATCAGCCTCTAAAATTCTAAAATGGTCCTCAAATAGAGCAAAGTATTAATTGACAATAGTCAGGGCAAATGGAGAAGTGAAAAAGACTTCAATGAATAGTGTCATGAGCCTAAAAATTGAAGATCTAGTGGATCTTTCACTCAAAAGGGATGTTGATGACTTACTCTCCAAAAGATTTGAGAATCAATTTAAAGCCCAAATCAGAGATAAGTTGAAGAGTTATAAAATTGATCAAATAAATATATGTTTTGGCATCACCTGTTCTAGGAGGAGATGTTGGACCTACAAAAGAACATATGATATTCAAAAGCCAAAACATGATCAAGTGAACAAGAAATAAATAGAAGCTTGAACCAGATTCCTCCCAAAGATAGTGAATCTTGATCACCTAAATCAGAGCATCTGTTGAAGACAAGAAAACATCTGTTCAACCCTTGGAACCGTTGTTCATGAAGAAACAAGGTATGCTGAAGCCTAAAGTCTGTTGAAGCAAAGGTCTGATGAAAAAGACCAAACATCTGTCTGGCTAAACAGATGTTTGGATCTAATCACCAGAGGATAGTCTAAAAGATGTTTCCTAATGTAACAATACTTGCTTTGTATCATGTTTAGCATAGTTTAGATTTGCACAAATGTTTCTGTTATGAATGTTAGATGTCACTATCAAGGTGATGTCAGCCAATCACAAACAGAACTTTCGTACTTATTATAAATAGATCTCACCTATTAGAGATCTATTTATCACTACACATCACGTTTTCTTTTGTATGAATAGTTTTGCTATAATGATCAGTCTGAGAGGGAGTCTGTAGAGTCAACTTTCTGTAAAACATTTGAATCTTTTAATTAATGAAAAACAGTTGTTGATGATTGTTAGGGGCTAAGTTTTATTAAGTCTGGATCATGTATCCTGAGACCGAACCTGTATCACTAATCCTTAGTGGATGGTGCAGGAAGTCTGAGGATCAATGATCCTTATTTTTTACTTATGTTATGTAACAATTGTTCTCTACGTTTCTAATGTTTATACGCAGGTAATGGACGATGTGGACTTATTCTTTGCTGGAATCTCGCCGAATATGCTCCATATAGAGGACGTGCCTAAATAAGAATAGTCGTTATTGACGAACATAGGAAACTTGCACATTTTTCGGATATTAGTTAGCTAGGATATTTCTAATTATATCAAGGGGATATCATTTAGAATATACATGAATGCACTGACACTCTCGCAAACAGCTCTCAAACACTCACACTAGAATCTGATTGTTTCAAGCTCAGTATCATCCGAAGTTGTACTAGATTGTTGATTACTTGTTCAATAGAGTTGGTGATAAGTATTTTCCATCACCCGAGGTTTTTTTATGCCGGAAATCTTCTAAAGATCAAGTGTTTTTTTCCTTACAAATTGTTCAACATTCAAGCACACTACCTTACAAATCAGATTTGGTCACGTTATCCTTAATCAGATTTTTTACCAAAACAATGATAATTTCTTGTTTGTGATTACTTATCTTTATTTACAATACAAAATTGCTTTGAGCTTAATTGTTGTTTATTCACAAACCTTGTAAACTCATACTTAACATTTTATTGTATTTTTAGACATGTTAATGTGTCGTCTTGATTTATTACAGTACAACCTAATACAAAGCTTTTATTAAACGGGTAAAACACGTTTACCCAAACACAACCCCGCTCTTAATTAATTGGGTTAAACTAGCAAACTCAAACCTAATTATTTTCATGTGACTCACGAATTACCATTCGTATACGGGTATATGGCACCAGTATTAAGGGTGAAAGGGGTGCACCCTTGATTGGGGTGGGGATTTTCTTTAACCCAATCATATGTTCCCATGTCATTTCCCCTCTCTAACTCCCCTCTTGCCCAAAAACATAAGGGGTGTACACCTCATGAACGGTAGGGAGAAACTTTTATTTTCTTTTTTTATAAACTATTAATTAGTTAACAAATGAAACATAATTTTAACAAAAATAAAAGTACAATAAATTAAAAATAATATTAATTAAAATACTTAAAATAAACTAGAATAAACTAACTAAAATTACTACTCTTCGTCGGAGTCCACTAATAGGTGGGGTAAAACCATTCTTCCGATGTGCTCAACGAGATCATGTTTTAGTCTCCAATGCGTATCTGCATCCATAACCTCGTGTAACACACTGTCATCGAGGGCTGGCTCGACTGGAGGATCCCGAATGTGTATCGGTGCTATCACGTTTCCTTCGTCTTTTAATATCATGTTATGTAAAATAATACACGTATACACCACGTACCAGATTTTTTTCACACTCCTAGCACGCATTGGCCGATTCGTTATACCTCATTTTGACTTCAAAACACCAAAAATTTGTTCTACGTCTTTTCTTACTGCCTCGTGTTGCTTCTTGAATTTATTTTCTTCTAGTAGGTGAGGATATGAAAATGATTTGACAAACATGGGCCATGAAGGGTAGATTCCATCCACGAGAGAGTAACCACGTTTGTATAAGTGGTTGTTAACGTAAAATGGACATTTTTGGGATGTTCCATTTCGTTCGGTATCAAATAATTGAGATTGTTGAAGTACGTTGATGTCGTTTTGTGCACCTGGTAGACCGCAAAAAGCATGCCAAACCCACAAATCTTGAGAGGCCACCGCTTCGAGCATAACTGTAGGGTAACGGTGATCTTTTCTCATATAATGGCCCCGAAACTCTGTGGGACACATTCTTCATACGAAATTGGGTGCAATCAAGGCTACCCACCATACCAAGAAGGTGATGTTTATCCTCGTTAGCTTGGTACAAAAGCACCATGTCATGGCTTGTTAGCCTACGTAAGAACTCGAGAGCGTATATTGCACATACCGTTTGACAGAAATAGTCTAGACACTGGCGTGAAGTCCTTTCGGCCATATGTAAATACTCGTCGTTCTTGTCTGGAGTGTTACCGGTTGCAAGTTGTTTAATAGCCGATGTAACTTTTTGCAAAGATGTAAAACTCTTCTTCATTCTCCCATCTAAGCCCTCTTCAAACCACGGGTTATTAGCTTCCAAGTCGCTTCACAATTTTTAGAAACAATCGTTTTGACATACGAACCTATGGCGAAAAATATCTTCGTTGTATTTCGGGTCCTCGACAAAATAATCTGCCGTAAGGGTTACGTGGCCACCCTCGCGATCACAACGAACAAAACGTTTCTTACTAGATGTAGCCATGTAATGTAGTTCGGCTTCATTGATGAGTTTTGGAAAAAAAAGTTATGCTACTATCGGATGAATCACTATTATCGGGTGAGAAAAACAACAGTATCTCTTCTACCATTTTTAATTAAAATAGGTGTAGAGATTTTTAGTTTTAATAAAGAGAAATGGAGGAAAGAGTTGATGTGAATTTTTTTAAAAGGGGTTGGATTTATATAGTTGTAATATGAAAAAAAATTAAAAAATAAAACCCTTGAAAAAAAAAGTCACGGCTAAATAGCCGTTTAATGTCCAATGACTACTTCTCCAACGCGGTGAATGTCCACCGAAAAGGACTCACCCCATGCGGTGAAATGTGTTGGCGGTGGTGTGCCTCCCGCGGCAAACACACACCCGCTCACGCTCCTCTCACGCCCCGCTCACCAAAGACTTCGATCAAGTGATAGATCCACAAGTACAAGAGGCATGTAGACCTAACTTTGAGGTAGTAGTACACGACTTGCATGTGAACACGTGCAAGGTTGGACATAAAGTCTTGCACATAAAGTTAGATTATTGTATCCACTTTTAATTTTAATTTTGCAGTCTTTAAGTTGATCGGCTTATTTAACTTTCCCATACAAATACCTTTTATTACCTTTATTATGAGTAGTCAGATTTTAAGATTATCAAATTCACATTTATCGAAATTGAGACCTTTGTACAACCTGATAGAAATACATACCTTTTTAATACTGATGTGTTGATTAATAAAGTTTGTCTAAGTTCAGGACAGATTTACTCTTGCTTTAGGAGGGGCACATGCATCTAGAGGTGTACAAAAAAACTGGTTTTAGAATCGAAACCAGTTTTTTGTTTAACCGGTTTTTTTATAACCAGTTTTTGCATGTGAACACGTGCAAGGTTGGACATAAAGTCTTGCACAAAAAGTTGGATTATTGTATCCACTTTTAATTTTAATTTTGCAGTCTTTAAGTTGATCGGCTTATTTAACTTTCCCATACAAATACCTTTTATTACCTTTATTATGAGTAGTCAGATTTTAAGATTATCAAATTCACATTTATCGAAATTGAGACCTTTGTACAACCTGATAGAAATACATACCTTTTTAATACTGATGTGTTGATTAATAAAGTTTGTCTAAGTTCAGGACGGATTTACTCTTGCTTTAGGAGGGGCACATGCATCTAGAGGTGTACAAAAAAACTGGTTTTAGAATCGAAACCAGTTTTTTGTTTAACCGGTTTTTTTATAACCAGTTTTTGCATGTGAACACGTGCAAGGTTGGACATAAAGTCTTGCACAAAAAGTTGGATTATTGTATCCACTTTTAATTTTAATTTTGCAGTCTTTAAGTTGATCGGCTTATTTAACTTTCCCATACAAATACCTTTTATTACCTTTATTATGAGTAGTCAGATTTTAAGATTATCAAATTCACATTTATCGAAATTGAGACCTTTGTACAACCTGATAGAAATACATACCTTTTTTAATACTGATGTGTTGGTTAATAAAGTTTGTCTAAGTTCAGGACGGATTTACTCTTGCTTTAGGAGGGGCACATGCATCTAGAGGTGTACAAAAAAACTGGTTTTAGAATCGAAACCAGTTTTTTGTTTAACCGGTTTTTTTATAACCGGTTTTAGAACCGAACCAAACCAGCGTTTGTAGACTAGTTAGGGATCTTTGTCTACGAAACCGGTTTTAAAACCGAAACCGGTTAAAAACCGGGTTTTTTTTTGCATAAACCGGTTATAAACTGACCTGAACCGGTTGGACCGGTTAGTCTTTTGGATTAAAGCTAAAAATTTTATCTTTTAGTTTGATTTGAATTTTAAAGAACCCTAAAGTTACAGTAATACTAATAATATCAGGTATTAATCATATAATCATAATAATTAAATTGAGCTGATAACTAATTTGTTTTGTCATTGATTAGTTATTTGAATTACAAGTATATCCAAT
Organism: Scalesia atractyloides; assembly: GCA_947069175.1. Taxonomy (NCBI): domain Eukaryota; kingdom Viridiplantae; phylum Streptophyta; class Magnoliopsida; order Asterales; family Asteraceae; genus Scalesia; species Scalesia atractyloides. Next base: position 91,336,296 of record CAMTDV010000023.1, read on the forward strand.
TTAGTTAGTTACTGAGTTTAATTGAATTCATTGTTTAGACATGTATAAGTTCAAACAAGGCTAGGCCGTTTTATTCGTGAAGTAAATAAGTATAAATTGTTTTGAATAGACCCTTTCTTTTAGACTTGACTTTGGTTATCCCATCTTATGCCGACTTGTTTTGACCAATCCATATTTTTTGCATTCCCTGACAAAAATTTCTAGATCCGTCACTATATGAGTTAACAGTTTGCTAACCAGGTATGCTGGTTAATACAGTTCGCCTTTCAAAAAAATTTACCAAAACGCAGTGGTCGTTCGCCTATTTTGTGTTTTGATGCTGATTTGGAAAGTTAGAGAGAGGAGGTAGGGCCAATTTTCTCACCCTAGAAAATATTTTGTATATTTTTCTTTGTGTCATTGTATGCATATATAGAGATATAACAATAGACTAACAAATGAGTTAATACTATGTATAACAACTATTAACATTTTGATATGTTCGTATATTAATGCATGATGCAAAAACAGAAACATTCCAAAAGTAATTCTTTACTTTTTCAAAAAGGTGGTGGTATGATATTCTAATGCATATGACGTAAGGGATTGCCAATATGTGTTTGTTTTGTGTTGTAAATATGACTGAAAAAGACCGAGGCCATGGTGGAATTCCAAAAAAAAGTTGTCTTTAGATGTAAGCAAAATTACTTTTGATTCATTCTTTTATCCCTTTTTTGGTACTTTATCTCAAAATATATTTATTTAAAACTTCTACGTATATCTATACACACACACATATTCTCTATCTTGAGACTTAAATATGTAACTTATTAGGTTGGAATCTCGTATATTACACGGGTTAAATAAATATAATTTTATATACCAATTAATAGAAAAGTTACATATTTAAAAATCCGTATATTGTACGGATTAGATAAACATGTGTATTACACAGCTGAAATACATATAATTTCGATTAACATTCGCAGTCATCAATATATGTTTATGAAAACAATGAACTTTGATGCACTATATACTTTTTATAACATTTTTCTTCGCCTTTTATTTATCATTAGGTTAGAAACTTGTGTATTATATAAGTTATAACATTTTACTTTGTTTTTATTTATTTATTTGTTGTTAAGTTAGAAACTTGTGTGTTACACGTGTTTGAATCAATGAAATAATAAATAAATAGTTATTAATAAGCAGAAAAAACAAAATAAATAGTTAAGGAAAGAAATATTAAATATATAAAAGATAAGCAAAAAATAAAATAAAATAAAATAATTATATATCAATAGTAGTTGAAATTAGTATTAATAAATAACCTATTATACCAAACTAAACTAAAAATAAAAATAATGATGATAATATTGTAAGTGTTTTTAAAAAAAAATTATAAGTTGTAAAGTGTGGGTAAAAATTGTATATACTATATATATTAATGATATAATAATAAATACTTTTATATAAATACTATATTAGAAAGTAGGAAAATATCATCATATCACCCCTATCAATAAAAGGAAAGATGAGCATGACATCACAATGCTGACATGGCAGCCATCTAGGTTATTCAACAATGTCAATCTTATGTCATTATTGCATCATTAATATCACTTTCATTATTTAAAAATCATTCGTTTCAACAAAATGTATATAAATTAAATTAACCTTTGAAATTTAAAATTCAAATGTTAGTTACTAGAAGGGGACTCAATTAATGTTTTGTATCATTTCAAATTTTAAACAGACATTTCAAAGTTCAAACCTATCTCACACACTCTCTCTCTCTCTCATTAGAGAGCCAGAGAGAACCGAGCAACGGTAGAGAGAACAAATCGACGATGATGGAGGAGCCGGCGACAACCACTGTCGAAGCTACAAAAGATTGTTGATCGACGGTGATACATGGACCGAGTGAATAAGGTTAGAAGTTCTTTGTTATCGTTTCATCTGTTTTGCTTTGCTTTATCTAATCGACAATAGTTTTTCTTCTTTCCCCTCTGATTATGGCCGAATTGAAGCTTCTACTTTGTGTCCTAACTAATTCCAGGTTTGATTATTGAGTCAATCCCTATAACTTTTGATTATTAGACCGAATGATTTAATTGTTAATGTAGTCCGCAAATTGAGGTAGAAGCTTTGAAATCGAGAAGATTGAGGAAGAAATTTTCAATTTCATCATCGATTGACACATCTTATTCAATCATTTATCATCGACCATGGCGACATGTATGATAATGCTTTCTTCCTGTTTCCTCAGTTTATGATGTTATTGAAGAATGGTTGAATTTGAATTTGATGTTTACGCTATCTAAATTAAGGTTTCAATTAGATGTGTTTTTGTTGTTGTGTTGTAGAAGAAGCATAAGTTCATGTTGACTATGGATTAGGAAGATGATATGCATAACGCTAAGGATGTTGACTCGGGTGATGATGACTTTTACATTGGAGAGGCTGCTATGGAGTCAAATGATGGTGATGCATCCTGTTAAATTAAAATATTTTAATTAGGTTCTGAGGTTGAAATGTTTCGTTTAAGATTATGTTGAATTAGACATGATTTTTTCATGTTCGTATGTTTTCTTTGACGCTCAATCGTGGCTCTCCATGAAATTGATTCCATTTGATTGAAGAATGGTTGAATTTGATGTGATTTAGGTATGATAATGCTTTCATCCTGTTTCCTCAGTTTATGATGTTATTTAGCATGAGTATCAATTGTTTTATTTTTTTTTATTTTGAATGTCAACTGAAAGCAAGGAATGAAGGACAATCGGGGCTTCAACTCCGTTCAGCCTTTCCACATAAGGAGTTTAGTAATTCGTTAACACTGTTTACATCTTGCTCTTTGCCGTTTGATTTTTGATGACATGGCTAAGCGTGCCATCTCCCAAACAATGACCTGGTATACAACAGAATCAGAAAAGTATTGAACAATGTAAGAATAAAGTTGATAATTTGAAGAAGTGGTATAAGTTAGAGACTCAGAGGATGGAGAGTGATGTAGGGAGTGTTAGTAGCTGGATTTGGTTTAATAAAATGGATTATCTGTTTATAGCGGTTGCGGCTACGATGAGTGAAGCGGCTTCGGATGATGATAAGTCGACGGGATTGTCGTCTACGAAAAAAATTAAGGCGATCTAGAAGGTTGTTTTTGATAATTCAGTTATTAGTAAACAATTTTCGTCTACGAAAATTGTCGTCTAGATGGTACGCTTAGCCATGTCATCAAAAATCAAACGGCAAAGAGCAAGATGTAAACAGTGTTAACGAATTTACTGAACTCCTTATGTGGAAAGGCTGAACGGAGTTGAAGCCCCGATTGTCCTTCATTCCTTGCTTTCAGTTAACGAATTTACTAGACGGGAAGCCCCGATTGTCCTTCATTCCTTGCTTTCAGTTAACGAATTTACTAGACGGGATTGTCGTCTACGAATTGAATGATCACATTTGCAGGTGTAAGTAGATGATGCATATTTACTTTGAATAATGAGCTATAGTTATATGTCGTGTGATCTGTTTGATATGCTCAGTGTTTTGTGAGTGGTTTAGTATCGTATTTCAGTAGTCTGTGATCGGTCTGTTATATGTTCTCATTGTTTTGTGATTGGTTCGGTATCATATTTCAGCATTTTGTGATTAGTTCTGTTTCATATTTAAGTATGTCTTTTGATCAGTTAGTTATTATATATCAGTAAGTTTTGTGATCAGTTCAGTATCATATTACAGCGTTTTGTGATTGGTTCCGTATCATATTTCAGTACTTTGTGATTGGTTCAGTATCAAATTTCAGTATTTTGTGATCAGTTCAGTACTTAAGTTAGTGTTTTGTGATTGGTGAATTGTTATTCATCAAGCTCATATATGTTTTGATGCATTGTTGTTGCTTTATTACTGTGTTAAATCTGTTTAAGTGTGTTGTTAGGAGAAAGTTATTAGACTTTATTTTATTAATACATTGAGTTACATTAGGAATTAAAGGGTAAAGTTATCATTTCGCTAATTGATCACTGATAATGATTGTAACTCTATAAAAACAAAATCTGAATTTTCTTCATTCTATATTAAATAGTATTACAAAACTTAGATTTTGAAAAATGTTAAACATTACACGCTACAATTAACATTTCCTATGATTTCTATGACTCTCACCTTCTTCCATACAAGTTCATTTTTTCTTTTAATTTGCAAATCAGTTAGCATATCACAAGTCTTCTGATCCTGTTTCAGAAGTTGTGTGATAAATTCCTCTGCTTCTCTTTGAACTCTGATGGAGTAGAATAGACAACTTCATCCAGCAGTGCAATACTACTCCAGGTTTGCTTATAATAACTGTCACTCATGATAGCAACTTTTTTTGTTGAGTTCTTTATCTGTTCTTTGTTCTTGGAGTGACCATCTTGAAAATTTCACTTTAACAACTTTAGTATCTGCCTAGTGGTAGAAAGCTCTGTTTGCCATTTAGAATATTTGTTGGTGTTTTTGGATGGTTTGTTTTTGAATGAACAGTTTTCTAAAAGTGAATTGTTGATATTTTCAATTAAACTAATCATGACCCTTTTATAGTGTTCACAATGTGTGATATTGTAAATGAAGAGATGATTCCTAATTATGATAACCTGTTTTTGAAGGTTTAAATTTTTGTCACACCTCGACCCGCAGCGGAAAAGGTGATCGGGGCATGATTGGGTTATCATCAAAGCTCATGACATTTATTAAACGTTTCATATTCATTAATACAAATTAAATGGAAATTTACAATGATTGCTACAACATGATCTAACTAACAATCTAACTTCTTTGTTCTCTTCTAAGGCATATCCTATGTTATCCTTGCTTCAACCTGTTCACCTGTATCATGTGTAAAAAGGTTTTTGGATCAACATAATGTTGGCGAGTGAATCCTATGGAAAAACATTTGAACAAATTTATTTAAATTGATTATGAAATATGTGCACAACCAAACATGAGTAAAATTAGATGTAACTTGATCAACAATCATAAGATGTTAAATGAAACACTCATGAATAATAATGGGACAATTAAAGGCACGCGATGCTCAACTCGTCTCTCACGAGGAACTGAGGGGCCTGATGAATGAATTGCATAAACATGATGATATGAATGACACAACTACAAACAATATAAACTCAATGAAACACACATGTACAATAATGAATTTGAATTGAAGCACGCGATGTTCTACTCGTCTCCCACGAGGAACTGATGGGCTTAATGTATGAGTTTCATATAATTTGACAAAGGAATATAAGTAAATCACAACAATAAAACAATCTAAGTTTAAGTCATGATGTGGTATGGCACAAGTTTAAATAAATAAATTAATTAATTTCATAACACATGACACACCCCAAAACGTGTAATTTAAAAGGGGGAATTGTAAGATTCACTCACAGTGGGTGCGTTCGGTTGATGACGTTGAATGCACGCGAAGTGGTTTTAACCACGAGTGAGATTTAACCTAGATAAATCGCATTATGGTTTGGTAAGTAAACGGATTTTATTAAATTATTTTAGTAGGATTGTTGGGTGTATTTTTGTGAGTTTGAGGCTATTTTCTAATCTTAAAAATGTTATTTTTAAGTATTTATAATTGATTTTTAATTAAAATAATTAAATAAAAAAAAAATTATTTTATTTTTGCTACAGTGACTTTGACCGGTTGACTTTGACTGGCGTTGACCGGTTCGGAAGGCATATTATTGTGCGCTGGGTGAGGCTCGAACCCGAGACCTCCCGTACGCATGCACGCGGCTCTACCAACTGAGCTACATGTCTAACCCGTTATATATCCGATTTTAATTACATATATATATTAATTAATTTAAACTGAAAATCATTTTATTTTAAAAATAGTTTTAAACGAATTCGGCGGTGCGCTCCACAGGTCTCGAACCCGAGACCTGTGGTTTAATCTAACACACAGTCCACCGCTGGACTGTGTGTTCAACATGTTATATAATTTGATTTTTATTATTCTTAAATACAAAATAGATATTTCCTTTTCTGCCTTATTTAAAAAGAAGAGATAATTGTCCGAGTCGGTGCTGAGGACCGGACTCGAACTCGTGGCCAGTGATGTAAACAAACACACAGTCCACCGCTGGACTGTGTGTCTAACTTGGTTATTATTCCGGTTAACAATATACTTAACATATATCTGTGGCGACTCCGGTTCAGTTTAACAAAAATGATTTTTATTAAGGCAGCGTGTGTGAGACGGGAATCGAACTCGAGACCTTTGCATGTTTAACGTGCACACAGTCCACCGATGGACTGTGTGTCTAACCCGAGTAATATCTTGATTTATATTAAACTTATATGATAACAATTCATCGTCTTCTTCACTGAAAAAAATAACCAGAAATAAGGTCTGACTGGTTCGAGTTTTATTCAAGTTTCATTAGCGATTTAGGTTAATTACTGGTAAGATAGAAGTAAAAAGAAAGGAATATAAGCGTGAGGTATACCGACTCGCTTTCCTCTGTTTTCCGGCAGAACTCCGGCGACAGAAATCACCTCCGGCGATGAGTTTCTCGTAGCAGCGAGTCTCCAAGAAGCTTAGAAAGGGCGTGGGTATCTCCGGGATAAACTCAGGGGCTCAGTAAGGCTCGGCAATGGAGAAAACGGTTTTCCGGAGATGAGCAGAGAAATTCCGGCGAGTGGAATTACGCCGTGAAAAGATGTGTTTTTGAGCGAAAAGGTTTGTCGTCGGTTGTGGGTCAATTTATAGGAGAAACGAGATGTATTTGGTCTGATTTCGGACTGTGTTCGTTTATTTAAATTTTCCGGCGGTTTTGATTTTGGTCGCGGACTTCAAACATCGGTTATAACCGATATTTGGTTAATGGTTTACGTTATAACGTAAATTGTAGTTAAGACTCGCGAGTTTACCGGGATTCCGACGACTGAACTGTTTGGGCGCCGGTTTTGAATTCGTAACGACACTTTATCAATTAAATGATTCTATTATATAACAAACAAAGTCCGCGGCGCAGTGGTTTGTGTGTGTGAGTTAAATCAGTTGGCTGATTCGGTACAGACCCGGGTTCGAAACCCGGCAGAATACTTTCATTTTTATTTTGCGATTTCCAACAGTTTTTCAAAAACTAAATATATATTCCCGTACAATAATTGATTACGGATCGTTTAAAAATATTTTGGGCATTTAATTCGCAACGAAAATTTTGACTGACTGTTCGGTTGATAAACGGAGCGGGTTTGGTAAATCCGTTTTTGACGGATGTTACAGTATCCCCTGCTTTTTAGAAATTTCGTCCCGAAATTTAAATAATGATATATTTTGACTAAAAGGATGGTGATGTTTTGTTTGACAGTTGTATGCTTAGCAAAATAAGGGCTTAAGTTTTTTTGTTTGAGGCGGTAACGTTCCTTGTAAGGGTTAGGTACCCTATTCGGGAATCGCTTTTTGTTGCCTACTGTATGAATATTGATAAACAGGAATGATTCGCTAAAAATGATATCATGCATAAGAGTTTAGGTACGTTTGGGAAAATATGGTTATATCCTAAGACAAAACTTCTAACACTACAATCTACATGGAACATAAATAAAAACGCAACATCTGATATTTGAACATAAGTAAGCACAACAGCTAATATTCAAACATGAATGAACACATCAGCAAATATTTGAACATGAATAAACACATCAGCAAATATTTGATCATGAATAAACACAACAGCAGATATTTGAACATGAATAAACACAACAGCAAATATTTGAATCCACATTCTGATAGCATATATGTTTGAATGGTGGAATTTCCTCTCTCGTTTGTTATGATGGAGAGGTTAGTTTATGTAGAAATGGAACACATTCCAATCTCTTTGAATAACATAATGATATAAATGTAACACAAATTCCAACCAAGGCAATACTAAATCCTACATGGAACTTCTCATAACCGCCTGATAATGCCTCTGATCCTTTGGCAAGAATACTTATATATAGGAAGTACCAGCGGCGTATCCACCATATTCTTGCCAAATTTTCATTAGTTTTATCCACAAGTTATGATTGGTTACCAAGAAACTAATAAATCCTACATAGAACTTCTCATAACCGCCCGATAATGCCTCTGATCCTTTGGCAAGAATACTTATATATAGGAAGTACCAGCGGCGTATCCACCATATTCTTGCCAAATTTTCATTAGTTTTATCCACAAGTTATGATTAGTCCTACAACTCTACAACCAATACAACAAACATAAAATACTGAAATGAAATATATCTGTGCGATCAAGGCTCAATCGAACGGAGCCGATCGTATTGCATGTACTGAAAATGAAATGGATGTGCGCTCAAGGCTCAATCAAACGGAGCCGAACGTATTGAATGTACTGAAATTGAGATTGTGTGCTCAAGGCTCAATCGGGTGGAGCCGAGCGTATTGCATGTACTGAAATGAATAACTTAACCACACAAACAGCCTATGCATGGAACCTCTCATAACCGCCTGATAATGCCTCCGATCATTTGATAAGAATACTTATATATAGGAAGTACCAGCGGCGTATCCACCATATCCTCGTCAAATTTTCATTGACTTTATCCGCAAGTTATGGTTAGTTCGATGCGACTCTACTACAAACACCACAACCACAAGATACTGATAATGAAATTGTCTGTGCGCTCAAGGCTCAATCAAACGGAGCCGAACGTATTGAATGTACTGAAATTGAAATTGTGTGCTCAAGGCTCAATCGGGTGGAGCCGAACGTATTGAATGTACTGATATTGAACAACTTAATCTAAACAACCATCACACAAACAGCCTATGCATGGAACCTCTCATAATCGCCTGATAATGCCTCCGATCATTTGACAAGAATACTTATATATAGGAAGTACCATCGGCGTATCCACCATATCCTTGTCAAATTTTCATTGACTTTATCCGCAAATTATGGTTGGTTCGATGCGACTCTACTACAAACACCACAACCACAAGATACTGATAATGAAATTGTATGGGCGCTCAAGGCTCAATCAAACGGAGCCGAACGTATTGCATGAACTGGAAATGTAAATTGAAATGTGCGCTCAAGGCTCAATCAAACGGAGCCGAGCGTATTGCATGTATTGAAATGTAAAATGAAATAACCGATCAAGGCTCAAACAAACGGAGCCGATCGTGCGGGCACGCCCTGATCAACCGCATAATAAAATGGGGATCAAACTCAACCTCGATGGATGGGAGCTACGGCCTCGGCAAAAGCATATACTGAAAACAATATATAATATATAATATACCATAATTTCTCTGACAGTCTACACAAGTGATAAAGAAAAACATAAGACTAAACAATAGGAGTTGAATCTGGATCTTCGGCGAAGAGGACTAGCTGAGTATCTTCGTTTGGGCCGTCATTATCTTCGACAGGATTGGCGTTGATATTGAAGACTCTTCCTCTTGCTGGTGGCATAGTGGTTGGGTTTTCTTGGTTTACTTGGTTAACTGGGTTTGATTGGGCTTGACTGTTGATAACGTTAACCAATTGAGGGCATGTGTTTCTAAAGTGGGTAGGGTCGCCACAATTGAAGCAAGCTCGAGCATATGGGAACATGGGATATTGAGGTTGGTGATAAGTTTGGGCCATGTTTGAGTAGGGGAAAAGGTTTGGTCTTGAAAGGTGCGACAAACATTGCTCAAATGACCATAACGTCCACAAGTTGCACATAGACGACAAAGTAGGGTATGGGGATGGTGATAAAAACAGTTGTTGCATCGAGGGTGAGGTCCAAGATATGGTTTCTTATTTGGGTAAGCTGAGTTGGGTGCCACTTGGGTGATTGGGATAGCTCGGATGGGTATGGCGTGAAAAACTGGTGGATTTCGTTGAGTAGCAGCGAAAAGTCGCCCGACTCTTCTTCTCTTAGGTTTGGGTTGAGAAGGGGATTCGGGTTGAGTGGAATCGGAGGTTTCAGTTGATTCTTTATCCTTCTTCTTCTCCTCCTTGAAGTCTTTGTTTCGGATTCGGTTCTCGGTGAGCTCTGTTGCTAGCTCCATTGCTGCTTCCAAAGTTGCAGGCTTGGTACTTATTACAGGGTCTTGAATCTTTGACGGAAGACCACGAATGTAGTGCTCTATCAAACGGTAGAGGGAGTGAACATGTTGGGAACCATTTGATGTAATTCGAGGAACCTTTTGTTGTAGATGATGTGGTCTCCTTCCATTTGCTTCAATGAGTAAAATTCATCTTCTAACTTCTTGATTTCGCTCCTTGGGCAAAATCGTCTGGTCATGATTTCCTTCAATTCGTTCCAAGTTAAGGTCATAGCATCTTCAACACCTCGTTTTGCCTTCTCTGTGTTCCACCAAGTAAGTGCTATCCCATATAAGCGACCGGTAGCATATCGCACTTTGCGATCGTCAGGGCAATCGCAATTTAGAAAAGTGTTCTCCATTTCTTCAAACCAATGGAGGAGTGCGGTGACGCCTTCAGTCCCTTTGTATTTCGGAGGGTCGCATGATTTGAAATGCTTGTAGGTGCATTTAGTGGTATTTGGGGAAAAGTTGAAAATGTTTTGGTTTGCTTGATTGACGGGATTATCGGTGAGTGCTTGATGAACTTGGATTACAATGTTGGGTATTACGGCAGCCATTTGTTGAGCGATTAAGGCAGCCATGCGTTCGCGGGCTTTTCTTGCTCTCGTCTTCCTACGGGCGAGGTTAGAAGACATCTACAATGAATACATGACAAGAGTATGAGTTGGATGCTTTTGGGATCATGGGTCGCATTTAAGAACGAACATTCATAACATAATTATAGATAAATAAATTACTACATCCATTGGATGTCTTGGGCTTTGCTCGCTGTTAGGCCCGTCATGCCGCCATACTTTACCTGTGTAATCATGTGGGCCCCCATGAATACCGGTTTTTCATATGGTTCGCACGGTTTCTGCCTGGTTGCGTACACAAAAACCCGAAGAAAATCGAGAAATATGTATACAACGTGTGATATTCGGAATATGTCCAGGTGTAGACACGGTGACACCTCAAAGTAGGGTTAGTTCGAACGACGTTTGGTGTGGCATGCTTTGGCCTAATAGGTCCTTCGTACTCTCATCGTTGGTCCCCAGGTAGGCAAACTGGTCCGTTATATGGATTTATGCGAATGCCAGCCTAGACAGGACGTTCCGACTACCGGTACTTGTACCCTTCCAGTTACTACATGCCCGTCGCAGAACTTACTTTGATGAGAATTGAAAATTGCACAAAATCTTTGGATAATGAGAGTATGAAAATAAATTGAATACATGAACATCGATATATGTATAATGAATATGTATATATGTATAATGAATATGTATATGAGCATGTATGTTTGACTGAAATGTAAACAAATATGAAACAAATAAATATCACAAGTTTGTATGTAACCACCTAATCAATTTAAAATTTAGGCAGACTATAGTATAGGCTCTAAGGGTCTAATAACCTATCCTATATCCCTATAGTCATGGCTCTGATACCAATCTGTCACACCCCGACCCGCAGCGGAAAAGGTGATCGGGGCATGATTGGGTTATCATCAAAGCTCATGACATTTATTAAACGTTTCATATTCATTAATACAAATTAAATGGAAATTTACAATGATTGCTACAACATGATCTAACTAACAATCTAACTTCTTTGTTCTCTTCTAAGGCATATCCTATGTTATCCTTGCTTCAACCTGTTCACCTGTATCATGTGTAAAAAGGTTTTTGGATCAACATAATGTTGGCGAGTGAATCCTATGGAAAAACATTTGAACAAATTTATTTAAATTGATTATGAAATATGTGCACAACCAAACATGAGTAAAATTAGATGTAACTTGATCAACAATCATAAGATGTTAAATGAAACACTCATGAATAATAATGGGACAATTAAAGGCACGCGATGCTCAACTCGTCTCTCACGAGGAACTGAGGGGCCTGATGAATGAATTGCATAAACATGATGATATGAATGACACAACTACAAACAATATAAACTCAATGAAACACACATGTACAATAATGAATTTGAATTGAAGCACGCGATGTTCTACTCGTCTCCCACGAGGAACTGATGGGCTTAATGTATGAGTTTCATATAATTTGACAAAGGAATATAAGTAAATCACAACAATAAAACAATCTAAGTTTAAGTCATGATGTGGTATGGCACAAGTTTAAATAAATAAATTAATTAATTTCATAACACATGACACACCCCAAAACGTGTAATTTAAAAGGGGGAATTGTAAGATTCACTCACAGTGGGTGCGTTCGGTTGATGACGTTGAATGCACGCGAAGTGGTTTTAACCACGAGTGAGATTTAACCTAGATAAATCGCATTATGGTTTGGTAAGTAAACGGATTTTATTAAATTATTTTAGTAGGATTGTTGGGTGTATTTTTGTGAGTTTGAGGCTATTTTCTAATCTTAAAAATGTTATTTTTAAGTATTTATAATTGATTTTTAATTAAAATAATTAAATAAAAAAAAAATTATTTTATTTTTGCTACAGTGACTTTGACCGGTTGACTTTGACTGGCGTTGACCGGTTCGGAAGGCATATTATTGTGTGCTGGGTGAGGCTCGAACCCGAGACCTCCCGTACGCATGCACGCGGCTCTACCAACTGAGCTACATGTCTAACCCGTTATTTATCCGATTTTAATTACATATATATATTAATTAATTTAAACTGAAAATCATTTTATTTTAAAAATAGTTTTAAACGAATTCGGCGGTGCGCTCCACAGGTCTCGAACCCGAGACCTGTGGTTTAATCTAACACACAGTCCACCGCTGGACTGTGTGTTCAACATGTTATATAATTTGATTTTTATTATTCTTAAATACAAAATAGATATTTCCTTTTCTGCCTTATTTAAAAAGAAGAGATAATTGTCCGAGTCGGTGCTGAGGACCGGACTCGAACTCGTGGCCAGTGATGTAAACAAACACACAGTCCACCGCTGGACTGTGTGTCTAACTTGGTTATTATTCCGGTTAACAATATACTTAACATATATCTGTGGCGACTCCGGTTCAGTTTAACAAAAATGATTTTTATTAAGGCAGCGTGTGTGAGACGGGAATCGAACTCGAGACCTTTGCATGTTTAACGTGCACACAGTCCACCGCTGGACTGTGTGTCTAACCCGAGTAATATCCTGATTTATATTAAACTTATATGATAACAATTCATCGTCTTCTTCACTGAAAAAAATAACCAGAAATAAGGTCTGACTGGTTCGAGTTTTATTCAAGTTTCATTAGCGATTTAGGTTAATTACTGGTAAGATAGAAGTAAAAAGAAAGGAATATAAGCGTGAGGTATACCGACTCGCTTTCCTCTGTTTTCCGGCAGAACTCCGGCGACAGAAATCACCTCCGGCGATGAGTTTCTCGTAGCAGCGAGTCTCCAAGAAGCTTAGAAAGGGCGTGGGTATCTCCGGGATAAACTCAGGGGCTCAGTAAGGCTCGGCAATGGAGAAAACGGTTTTCCGGAGATGAGCAGAGAAATTCCGGCGAGTGGAATTACGCCGTGAAAAGATGTGTTTTTGAGCGAAAAGGTTTGTCGTCGGTTGTGGGTCAATTTATAGGAGAAAACGAGATGTATTTGGTCTGATTTCGGACTGTGTTCGTTTATTTAAATTTTCCGGCGGTTTTGATTTTGGTCGCGGACTTCAAACATCGGTTATAACCGATATTTGGTTAATGGTTTACGTTATAACGTAAATTGTAGTTAAGACTCGCGAGTTTACCGGGATTCCGACGACTGAACTGTTTGGGCGCCGGTTTTGAATTCGTAACGACACTTTATCAATTAAATGATTCTATTATATAACAAACAAAGTCCGCGGCGCAGTGGTTTGTGTGTGTGAGTTAAATCAGTTGGCTGATTCGGTACAGACCCGGGTTCGAAACCCGGCAGAATACTTTCATTTTTATTTTGCGATTTCCAACAGTTTTTCAAAAACTAAATATATATTCCCGTACAATAATTGATTACGGATCGTTTAAAAATATTTTGGGCATTTAATTCGCAACGAAAATTTTGACTGACTGTTCGGTTGATAAACGGAGCGGGTTTGGTAAATCCGTTTTTGACGGATGTTACAGTATCCCCTGCTTTTTAGAAATTTCGTCCCGAAATTTAAATAATGATATATTTTGACTAAAAGGATGGTGATGTTTTGTTTGACAGTTGTATGCTTAGCAAAATAAGGGCTTAAGTTTTTTTGTTTGAGGCGGTAACGTTCCTTGTAAGGGTTAGGTACCCTATTCGGGAATCGCTTTTTGTTGCCTACTGTATGAATATTGATAAACAGGAATGATTCGCTAAAAATGATATCATGCATAAGAGTTTAGGTACGTTTGGGAAAATATGGTTATATCCTAAGACAAAACTTCTAACACTACAATCTACATGGAACATAAATAAAAACGCAACATCTGATATTTGAACATAAGTAAGCACAACAGCTAATATTCAAACATGAATGAACACATCAGCAAATATTTGAACATGAATAAACACATCAGCAAATATTTGATCATGAATAAACACAACAGCAGATATTTGAACATGAATAAACACAACAGCAAATATTTGAATCCACATTCTGATAGCATATATGTTTGAATGGTGGAATTTCCTCTCTCGTTTGTTATGATGGAGAGGTTAGTTTATGTAGAAATGGAACACATTCCAATCTCTTTGAATAACATAATGATATAAATGTAACACAAATTCCAACCAAGGCAATACTAAATCCTACATGGAACTTCTCATAACCGCCTGATAATGCCTCTGATCCTTTGGCAAGAATACTTATATATAGGAAGTACCAGCGGCGTATCCACCATATTCTTGCCAAATTTTCATTAGTTTTATCCACAAGTTATGATTGGTTACCAAGAAACTAATAAATCCTACATAGAACTTCTCATAACCGCCCGATAATGCCTCTGATCCTTTGGCAAGAATACTTATATATAGGAAGTACCAGCGGCGTATCCACCATATTCTTGCCAAATTTTCATTAGTTTTATCCACAAGTTATGATTAGTCCTACAACTCTACAACCAATACAACAAACATAAAATACTGAAATGAAATATATCTGTGCGATCAAGGCTCAATCGAACGGAGCCGATCGTATTGCATGTACTGAAAATGAAATGGATGTGCGCTCAAGGCTCAATCAAACGGAGCCGAACGTATTGAATGTACTGAAATTGAGATTGTGTGCTCAAGGCTCAATCGGGTGGAGCCGAGCGTATTGCATGTACTGAAATGAATAACTTAACCACACAAACAGCCTATGCATGGAACCTCTCATAACCGCCTGATAATGCCTCCGATCATTTGATAAGAATACTTATATATAGGAAGTACCAGCGGCGTATCCACCATATCCTCGTCAAATTTTCATTGACTTTATCCGCAAGTTATGGTTAGTTCGATGCGACTCTACTACAAACACCACAACCACAAGATACTGATAATGAAATTGTCTGTGCGCTCAAGGCTCAATCAAACGGAGCCGAACGTATTGAATGTACTGAAATTGAAATTGTGTGCTCAAGGCTCAATCGGGTGGAGCCGAACGTATTGAATGTACTGATATTGAACAACTTAATCTAAACAACCATCACACAAACAGCCTATGCATGGAACCTCTCATAATCGCCTGATAATGCCTCCGATCATTTGACAAGAATACTTATATATAGGAAGTACCATCGGCGTATCCACCATATCCTTGTCAAATTTTCATTGACTTTATCCGCAAATTATGGTTGGTTCGATGCGACTCTACTACAAACACCACAACCACAAGATACTGATAATGAAATTGTATGGGCGCTCAAGGCTCAATCAAACGGAGCCGAACGTATTGCATGAACTGGAAATGTAAATTGAAATGTGCGCTCAAGGCTCAATCAAACGGAGCCGAGCGTATTGCATGTATTGAAATGTAAAATGAAATAACCGATCAAGGCTCAAACAAACGGAGCCGATCGTGCGGGCACGCCCTGATCAACCGCATAATAAAATGGGGATCAAACTCAACCTCGATGGATGGGGAGCTACGGCCTCGGCAAAAGCATATACTGAAAACAATATATAATATATAATATACCATAATTTCTCTGACAGTCTACACAAGTGATAAAGAAAAACATAAGACTAAACAATAGGAGTTGAATCTGGATCTTCGGCGAAGAGGACTAGCTGAGTATCTTCGTTTGGGCCGTCATTATCTTCGACAGGATTGGCGTTGATATTGAAGACTCTTCCTCTTGCTGGTGGCATAGTGGTTGGGTTTTCTTGGTTTACTTGGTTAACTGGGTTTGATTGGGCTTGACTGTTGATAACGTTAACCAATTGAGGGCATGTGTTTCTAAAGTGGGTAGGGTCGCCACAATTGAAGCAAGCTCGAGCATATGGGAACATGGGATATTGAGGTTGGTGATAAGTTTGGGCCATGTTTTGAGTAGGGGAAAAGGTTTGGTCTTGAAAGGTGCGACAAACATTGCTCAAATGACCATAACGTCCACAAGTTGCACATAGACGACAAAGTAGGGTATGGGGATGGTGATAAAAACAGTTGTTGCATCGAGGGTGAGGTCCAAGATATGGTTTCTTATTTGGGTAAGCTGAGTTGGGTGCCACTTGGGTGATTGGGATAGCTCGGATGGGTATGGCGTGAAAAACTGGTGGATTTCGTTGAGTAGCAGCGAAAAGTCGCCCGACTCTTCTTCTCTTAGGTTTGGGTTGAGAAGGGGATTCGGGTTGAGTGGAATCGGAGGTTTCAGTTGATTCTTTATCCTTCTTCTTCTCCTCCTTGAAGTCTTTGTTTCGGATTCGGTTCTCGGTGAGCTCTGTTGCTAGCTCCATTGCTGCTTCCAAAGTTGCAGGCTTGGTACTTATTACAGGGTCTTGAATCTTTGACGGAAGACCACGAATGTAGTGCTCTATCAAACGGTAGAGGGGATGAACATGTTGGGAACCATTTGATGTAATTCGAGGAACCTTTTGTTGTAGATGATGTGGTCTCCTTCCATTTGCTTCAATGAGTAAAATTCATCTTCTAACTTCTTGATTTCGCTCCTTGGGCAAAATCGTCTGGTCATGATTTCCTTCAATTCGTTCCAAGTTAAGGTCATAGCATCTTCAACACCTCGTTTTGCCTTCTCTGTGTTCCACCAAGTAAGTGCTATCCCATATAAGCGACCGGTAGCATATCGCACTTTGCGATCGTCAGGGCAATCGCAATTTAGAAAAGTGTTCTCCATTTCTTCAAACCAATGGAGGAGTGCGGTGACGCCTTCAGTCCCTTTGTATTTCGGAGGGTCGCATGATTTGAAATGCTTGTAGGTGCATTTAGTGGTATTTGGGGAAAAGTTGAAAATGTTTTGGTTTGCTTGATTGACGGGATTATCGGTGAGTGCTTGATGAACTTGGATTACAATGTTGGGTATTACGGCAGCCATTTGTTGAGCGATTAAGGCAGCCATGCGTTCGCGGGCTTTTCTTGCTCTCGTCTTCCTACGGGCGAGGTTAGAAGACATCTACAATGAATACATGACAAGAGTATGAGTTGGATGCTTTTGGGATCATGGGTCGCATTTAAGAACGAACATTCATAACATAATTATAGATAAATAAATTACTACATCCATTGGATGTCTTGGGCTTTGCTCGCTGTTAGGCCCGTCATGCCGCCATACTTTACCTGTGTAATCATGTGGGCCCCCATGAATACCGGTTTTTCATATGGTTCGCACGGTTTCTGCCTGGTTGCGTACACAAAAACCCGAAGAAAATCGAGAAATATGTATACAACGTGTGATATTCGGAATATGTCCAGGTGTAGACACGGTGACACCTCAAAGTAGGGTTAGTTCGAACGACGTTTGGTGTGGCATGCTTTGGCCTAATAGGTCCTTCGTACTCTCATCGTTGGTCCCCAGGTAGGCAAACTGGTCCGTTATATTGGATTTATGCGAATGCCAGCCTAGACAGGACGTTCCGACTACCGGTACTTGTACCCTTCCAGTTACTACATGCCCGTCGCAGAACTTACTTTGATGAGAATTGAAAATTGCACAAAATCTTTGGATAATGAGAGTATGAAAATAAATTGAATACATGAACATCGATATATGTATAATGAATATGTATATATGTATAATGAATATGTATATGAGCATGTATGTTTGACTGAAATGTAAACAAATATGAAACAAATAAATATCACAAGTTTGTATGTAACCACCTAATCAATTTAAAATTTAGGCAGACTATAGTATAGGCTCTAAGGGTCTAATAACCTATCCTATATCCCTATAGTCATGGCTCTGATACCAATCTGTCACACCCCGACCCGCAGCGGAAAAGGTGATCGGGGCATGATTGGGTTATCATCAAAGCTCATGACATTTATTAAACGTTTCATATTCATTAATACAAATTAAATGGAAATTTACAATGATTGCTACAACATGATCTAACTAACAATCTAACTTCTTTGTTCTCTTCTAAGGCATATCCTATGTTATCCTTGCTTCAACCTGTTCACCTGTATCATGTGTAAAAAGGTTTTTGGATCAACATAATGTTGGCGAGTGAATCCTATGGAAAAACATTTGAACAAATTTATTTAAATTGATTATGAAATATGTGCACAACCAAACATGAGTAAAATTAGATGTAACTTGATCAACAATCATAAGATGTTAAATGAAACACTCATGAATAATAATGGGACAATTAAAGGCACGCGATGCTCAACTCGTCTCTCACGAGGAACTGAGGGGCCTGATGAATGAATTGCATAAACATGATGATATGAATGACACAACTACAAACAATATAAACTCAATGAAACACACATGTACAATAATGAATTTGAATTGAAGCACGCGATGTTCTACTCGTCTCCCACGAGGAACTGATGGGCTTAATGTATGAGTTTCATATAATTTGACAAAGGAATATAAGTAAATCACAACAATAAAACAATCTAAGTTTAAGTCATGATGTGGTATGGCACAAGTTTAAATAAATAAATTAATTAATTTCATAACACATGACACACCCCAAAACGTGTAATTTAAAAGGGGGAATTGTAAGATTCACTCACAGTGGGTGCGTTCGGTTGATGACGTTGAATGCACGCGAAGTGGTTTTAACCACGAGTGAGATTTAACCTAGATAAATCGCATTATGGTTTGGTAAGTAAACGGATTTTATTAAATTATTTTAGTAGGATTGTTGGGTGTATTTTTGTGAGTTTGAGGCTATTTTCTAATCTTAAAAATGTTATTTTTAAGTATTTATAATTGATTTTTAATTAAAATAATTAAATAAAAAAAAAATTATTTTATTTTTGCTACAGTGACTTTGACCGGTTGACTTTGACTGGCGTTGACCGGTTCGGAAGGCATATTATTGTGTGCTGGGTGAGGCTCGAACCCGAGACCTCCCGTACGCATGCACGCGGCTCTACCAACTGAGCTACATGTCTAACCCGTTATTTATCCGATTTTAATTACATATATATATTAATTAATTTAAACTGAAAATCATTTTATTTTAAAAATAGTTTTAAACGAATTCGGCGGTGCGCTCCACAGGTCTCGAACCCGAGACCTGTGGTTTAATCTAACACACAGTCCACCGCTGGACTGTGTGTTCAACATGTTATATAATTTGATTTTTATTATTCTTAAATACAAAATAGATATTTCCTTTTCTGCCTTATTTAAAAAGAAGAGATAATTGTCCGAGTCGGTGCTGAGGACCGGACTCGAACTCGTGGCCAGTGATGTAAACAAACACACAGTCCACCGCTGGACTGTGTGTCTAACTTGGTTATTATTCCGGTTAACAATATACTTAACATATATCTGTGGCGACTCCGGTTCAGTTTAACAAAAATGATTTTTATTAAGGCAGCGTGTGTGAGACGGGAATCGAACTCGAGACCTTTGCATGTTTAACGTGCACACAGTCCACCGCTGGACTGTGTGTCTAACCCGAGTAATATCCTGATTTATATTAAACTTATATGATAACAATTCATCGTCTTCTTCACTGAAAAAAATAACCAGAAATAAGGTCTGACTGGTTCGAGTTTTATTCAAGTTTCATTAGCGATTTAGGTTAATTACTGGTAAGATAGAAGTAAAAAGAAAGGAATATAAGCGTGAGGTATACCGACTCGCTTTCCTCTGTTTTCCGGCAGAACTCCGGCGACAGAAATCACCTCCGGCGATGAGTTTCTCGTAGCAGCGAGTCTCCAAGAAGCTTAGAAAGGGCGTGGGTATCTCCGGGATAAACTCAGGGGCTCAGTAAGGCTCGGCAATGGAGAAAACGGTTTTCCGGAGATGAGCAGAGAAATTCCGGCGAGTGGAATTACGCCGTGAAAAGATGTGTTTTTGAGCGAAAAGGTTTGTCGTCGGTTGTGGGTCAATTTATAGGAGAAAACGAGATGTATTTGGTCTGATTTCGGACTGTGTTCGTTTATTTAAATTTTCCGGCGGTTTTGATTTTGGTCGCGGACTTCAAACATCGGTTATAACCGATATTTGGTTAATGGTTTACGTTATAACGTAAATTGTAGTTAAGACTCGCGAGTTTACCGGGATTCCGACGACTGAACTGTTTGGGCGCCGGTTTTGAATTCGTAACGACACTTTATCAATTAAATGATTCTATTATATAACAAACAAAGTCCGCGGCGCAGTGGTTTGTGTGTGTGAGTTAAATCAGTTGGCTGATTCGGTACAGACCCGGGTTCGAAACCCGGCAGAATACTTTCATTTTTATTTTGCGATTTCCAACAGTTTTTCAAAAACTAAATATATATTCCCGTACAATAATTGATTACGGATCGTTTAAAAATATTTTGGGCATTTAATTCGCAACGAAAATTTTGACTGACTGTTCGGTTGATAAACGGAGCGGGTTTGGTAAATCCGTTTTTGACGGATGTTACAGTATTTGACCTTTGGGTTTATAGATATTTAATTTAATTTGTTTTCCCATGAAAACTTATTTTTGAAAGGTTTTGCATTAAATGCACACAGTTTTTAAATATAAATGTACATGTTTATATTAAATGTGCATGTTTTCCCCTCCTAAATCATTAAATGTAAATGGTTTTTAAATATAAATTTTTAATTAATGCTTGCATTTAAATCTGATATTTAGGCTTTTAGATATTTAATAGATATTTCACTATATAATACCATTGCCAATTCATATATTTTGCATCATACACTGATTCATTTAGTTTATCAGTTCAGTGATAACATAAAATGTCATCATATACTTCTGCATAATCTGACGATTTAAAGCAGCACTTTATTAAACAAATTGAAGAGCAAGTTTATGCTGATAAGGCTACTCTTCAAGAGTTGAAAAGGTGTTTTGATGGACTGCAACTTGGTCTGCTCACAAGAGACCAGGTTTCCAGAAACTTGAGGGCGATGCCAACGACTTCTGTTCATGACTTGTGTGTTGCGAGTAATATAGAATGCGGCGATAGAGACTTGGAGTTCATGACAAAGATCAATACATACACCGAGAAGTTCAATGCTCGATGGATTAAAGTTAAAATTTCTTAATTCTTGCTATTAGATTTTAAATGTCTGATTAGTTTTCATTTTCATATGTAATTGTTACTGTTTTAATACTTTAAATATTAATTATATTAATCTTTCTTGTCACAGTTTACTTTTACTTATTTTTATGAGTTTAAAGATACAGAGACAATATTCCATTGTCGATAAATTAGAAAATGTTGCATTTGAATTTCTTTTTTAAGGTTGTTGTTTGGTACCAATTTGTCTGTAGAAGTTACATGTCACATAAATTTTATTTCAATATGTGATAATGATTTAAGTTTTTCCTTTTTTTATCCTTGACGATTTTTTGTTGCTACTGGTGAGGTTATTGTTGTGATTTGAAGATGATAATGTTTAAAAGGTGAGACTTAACATTCACTGTTCCAAGGTAATGTTCTTTTGGTGATGAGATTGCAGCAAGGCAGACAGTTAAGGCAAAGAGACAGGAAATAGACTTTGTTCGAGTGCAACATTCACTGTTCCAAGGTAATGTTATTTTGATGTGGTTGTAGGTTGTAGAACTATAATGTGTTGTTGATCTTTAATGCATTAGGTATCCTGTAGTTTGTAGAACTATAATCCATAGCTGAGTTAAGGGTTAGTTTTGTTAAAAATATGTTGACAGTGAATTCGATAAATCTTTGTAATGCTTGATAGGATAATGATTTAAACGTATGTATATTGTTTTTGATGAATGGTCTTACTTTATTATTTTGATTTTTCATATAATTTAATTTACACATTTAATAAATTAACTGTTATATGCTTTAAATTAATGATTTATTATATTGTGTTTAGAAACTATATGCTTGATGAACCTACAATATGCTATTTTATATGATTTTGATGATAGTGAGTTTAATAAATGTTTGGAATGCTTGATGAACAGTTTATTATATTAAGTTCATATTATAATCATGAGTAGATAGATTAGAGAATCAAAATATAATGAATTTAATGATTTGTTATAATATTGAAACCATATTAACCTTTAGCGTATTCTTAGTATGGGTGTTTTTAATCGAGTATAGACTGCTTTTTGTTAGAGTCGAAAGAAAAGGGAAGAGTTAACGTTTGGAAAAAAAAAAGATGGCCGGTCCCTCCTGCAGATCTTTGGATGAGCCTGTACTTTCTAAATTACAAGTATACCCTTCTAAATGTCATTTGTATTTTCTGTAAAAATTCCGATCTATTATGCAGTTCTTCGGAGGTGTGATTTTCTTTGCCTATATCACTCATTTTGGAGGTTTGATTTTGTTTTTTGTTTTTGATAAAATTTTGATTTTGACTATACAAGATCAAAATTGCATTTCTTATGCTTTTGCAAATACACCCTTGGTGCAACATGTAGAACTATGAATAACAGTAGCCTAATGGTTGTAGTTTGAAACCTAAGTTTTTGTTTATATATATATATATATATATATATATATATATATATGCATTTAGCTACCATACTTCACTATTACTTTATAAATAGTTAATCCGCTAACACCTTTTGATTATTTTATAAATAGTTAATGTTCTAGGCATAAATTACAGTAATAAGGTAACTTCTTTCTTCAGCTAGGGTGAAGATTGTTCATTCAGTTAGTTTATGGTTTGGTTAGTTAACCATGCTTGGTGATGTTTATTAGTGCCTTTGAAAGTAAACTTTTGTTGTCTCTTATGTTAATGTTGTTTGAGTTTGTATGTTTTTGTTAAATTTAGGAATCTCAAGACCATTGCTGAGTTCTTAGCTGATGACTAATATAAAATTTTGTGTAAGTTTGATTTTTTAATGTATATGCATTATAATTGTAATTTTACTTTTACATTAGTTTATATAACATGTAAATACTTTCTATCTTTTTATTTATACACTTATCTTTAAAGTAAATTAAATGACGCAGCCCGTGTAACACACCCGAGGGTTTAACATAGTTATAAATATTAGATATCTAAAAAAATCATATATAATATATATATGGATAAATATATATGGTTAACTTGTTATATATCGAAGGATCTATATCAATATTAGTATTAACGTTAACCATATATGATAATAAATAGATTTAATTTATTATGATAAAACAAAGACATGATAAATAAATATGAAAAACAAAAGGGTAAAAGATAAAAAAGATAGTTCAACTAATTAGTTAATAGTCATATCTATTTATTTAGGCCGAAAAAAACAATTGAAATTACCTCATAAAGCGTCATGTGTCACCCATATAGACATAGATTAATTGTTCAGATGATTAGAGAATGGTCAACAACCTACTCATCGTAATCTCCTAAATAATATGAACAGATATAAACGGAACCGGGCGATTTGACCGGGTTCCATAGTTCAGATATAAACTATTGGACTGGGTTACAATAAAAGGTTAAATCGCTCGAGCTATATATTTGTTAAAAAATGTAAGTTGAGTTATATTTCAATTTTAATGGGCCTAGCGAATAAAACTAATATAATCGCTAAATAACAAACATAACAAACACAGACATCTCTTGTTAGTAAACTAAGAAATACTTTTTAATTATTAAAATATTAATTCATGTAAATGTTGATATTTGTGTTTTGATTTTTGAAGTTTAACCTCAAAACTTTGGGCTCCAAAAGGAGGCCCAAAATGACCAATAGTTTATATTAGTCAATGCTCAGTGATTTTTAGTTTCAATCGGTTTGAATTGTCTTTCTTCTGTTGACTACTTCTTCAATTCTTGTTTAGATCTTAGCACTGTTTATCTGTGGTGCGCTGTTTATCCATGGTCAATCGGACCATGAATCGACTGTCTTCTTTCCTTCTGTGCGTTTGACTTGTTTAAAAGTGGACGAGTAAAACGTCAGTTTCATCCCGAGATTTGGTCATTTTTACGACTTTCGTTCAAAAGTTGTTTTTCCACATCTAGGCCCTCATAGTTCAAAATCTTGTCGTTTCCAAAAAACTTCCCTGAAAATTTTTGGATGACGTTAACGAGTTGGATAGAAACTGCAAGATTTAGAAATCTCGAGGACCCAGATTTTGAATTGTCTTTCTTCTGTTGATTACTTCTTCAATTCTTGTTAGATCTTAGCACTGTTTATCCACGGTGCGCTATTTATCCATTACCATGAATCGACTGTCTTCTTTCCTTCTGTGCATTTGACTTGTTTAAAAGTAGATGAATAAAATGTCAGTTTCATCCCGGGATTTGGTCACTTTTACGACCTTCGTCAAAATGTTGTTTTTCCACATCTAGGTCCTCATAGTTCAAAATCTTGTCGTTTCCAAAAAACTTTCCTGAAAATTTTTGGATGACGATAATGAGTTGGATAGACGCTACAAGATTTAGAAATCTCAAGGACCCAGATTATGAAAATATGGCTATTTATGATTACAACTAATTTCACTTGTTTTTATTATTTTTTTTTATCATTATAGAATGTGTATTTTAAATGTGCTACATGTATACACAAAAAAGAGTGGCAAAATAAAGCCTTATCAATATAATTTTGAAGATTTCTACCAAACCATAAAAGAAAACAATAACCAAAAGATGTTTGGGGACCCTACTTGACCCAGTTGTCCTACCCAAAGGTCCATTTTACAACCTATCACAACCACCAAAATTATGATGCAACCTAGAAAATGCATTATTTAGAACATTTCACCACATTAACCATAGCTTTTGTTCCGAAGGAAACCCGCTGCCAGAAGGTCCACTGTGATAAAACCGAGTTAGGATCGAATTCGAAGTTAAGACCCATGGCCTTCAACCCCAAATCTTCACTTCCCCTTTAACGCCATTGGTTATAAGTGTACAAATATCACGCATTTAAGAACACCCTTTTTAAAAAGTTAATAGTAATGACGCATAAAATCTTTAAAAAAAGGAACCGAGTTCGCCAGACCTCACCCGTTTTTCAGAAGAGCGACTCTAATTTTACACCACCTAAAATCCACTAAACACCGACGAAAGGACTAAGTTGCCCGACCTTTTATCCTGCTTTCTCGTCGCTTTTTACAACCACCAAAACAAATGCAACATGACATTAAAGTTTTAAAGCTACTGGCAACACCACAACATTAAGGCAGCTTGTCATAGTACATGATACACATATATCATCTCTGCATAACCTACAATTAACCTTACTTAACCGCAACTACAGACACCACAAAACATCAAATATCAACAATCTCTTACATTGTCTCGATCAAATGCATTACAAACCTGCTAAAAAAGACTCCAATAGATACAGAAAGTCGAACGAAAATCAGATAAGACTGTTAAAAAGATCAACAAACAGCCGCCACAAGTTGCTCCATCTTTACCTAATCAGCTAGCGGCTTCAACCTCACTGACCCACATGACACCCGTTCACCACCACGCCTTCTCCTTCCGCTTCCACCTTTTTCTCAGAAACATTGTCGAAATTACCCTTTTGCCCTTCAACACCGCCATCTTTCTCAGCCTCGGTAACTAGTGTTGGCTCCGCACCATGGGTTTCTCCTTGGTTGTTTTGACCATCGACGATTTTCTCTTCATTCACCTCTGGCAGGGGTATTTTCGGGATTTCACACACCTCATTCACCTCTTGAACGGGCTTACTTTCTTCACCGTCAGCGTTAGTTTCACCCTTCTCGGTTTTCTCCGGTTCACAGGTTTCGCCTTCGTTATTTTGACCGTCGGGTATTTTCTCGTCATTCACCTCTGACAGGTGTACTTTCGGGATTTCACTCGCTTCATTCACCTCTTCTATGGGCTTAAGTTCACCATCTGCAATAGCTTCATCCTTCTCAGCTTTCTCCGTTTCTTCTTTTCCCTCGGTTTCTTTAGGGGCATTATCGTCTTTTCCATCATCTTTCTCTTCCTTTTCAGCTTCCTTCATTTCAACATCGATGTCAGTGATTACTTCAGGGGCCTCTTCTTCTTTCTCCTTTTTACCCTTCTTTCCACTTGAAGACTTTCGGGACCGTTTCTTAACGGGCTCGGTTTCCGAAAGTGGCGGAGTTGACTTCACCTTCTCGCTGATTCTTGATGACCGCCTCGGCGTTTCGCCAGTTCCCCAATCAAATTCAGAAGCCTTGGGCCCACCCTGGTTTGCTTTCAGGTACTGCTCCAGCTGCTTTCGGTTGGTGATTTCTTCACCTGTTGGTGCGGTGAACACAATTTCGTTCTTCTTCGGGGTCCCAGGTTCCTTTGGCAGAAACTACACGTAAAACCGTTGATTAGAAACGGGTTAAGGCATTTTAATTAAACTGTGTGTGCCTATTGAGCATTCGAGCCATTCAAACACATTCCCAATTAAGCTAATTCATTAACTTGAACCGTAAACAAAATACATATCCCAAATCGACCCATTTATCTATAAGTGGGTCAAAACTGCCACCTCTACAGATTTGCCAAAAAACACATTGCAATACAGCACGAAGGGTAAATGGGTCTTTTCATGTTAGCAGCATGCTATGATAGGTCAAACAGCGTATGATTTTATTTGCGGATATGAAAGGAATGCAAGTAGATGTGTGCCCTTAAAAGAAACAAATAAAACTACACAAAGTTATATTGTAATAAAAAAAATAAAGAAAGTCATAACAAAAATGCAACAAATCAAAATCAAGCAATTCTATTGTGATCACTCTTATATGGAGTTAATTGCCATTTTCGTCCCGGCGGGTTGTTCAGTTATGCCAGTTCAGGCCAAATTTTAAATCTGTATCATTTCCGTCCCTGACATTATTGAAACATGTCGGTTCCGTCCAAAAAAAAACATGAGTTAACTGCCATTTTCGTCCTTGTGGTTTGTCCAATTATTCTATTCAACCTTAGCTTTATGGATGGAACTGGCATGTTTCAAGAATGTAGGGACGGAAATGATACAAATTTGAAATTAGGTTTGAACCGACATAATTGGACAAACCACAGAGGACGAAAATGGCAGTCCCAAAATGCCCCTTTAGGAAGAAAAAATAAAAAACATGTGTCGAGCAAAGTCAATTTATCAAAATTATTTGATTGAATCCTTACAAAAAGAGGAACGGTTGTGTTAAGTTCTACCTTTTTTTAAACGATAAAGCTTACTTAAAAAGTAGGGTTGATTGCTTAAAAAAGGTAACCAACAACAGTCCAAATCTTATTTTGGGTTAACCAACTTTGTTTTAACCAATCAATACAAACCTAAAAAAATCCCATTAAAAGAAACTTTCAGCCATGATAAGAGGTAACGACACATCATCGGCCACGTCAGCAATTTTTACCTTTTTAACAATCCAAACTTTTAGAAGTTTTGAGCGTTTTTTCGGGTGATAATAAGTTGGTTATCTTAACTAAATACAGAACCAAAGTTAATAGCTTTTTAATGCAAGTAACCCCAAAAGTCGTACTTGATGAAACCTTAACCTGTTGTTTTGTACAATTAAAAGTACTAATCACTTATCATATATTAGTGGAAAATGGAATACAGAAACTAAAAAAACATAAATTTCACCATATCTGCCACTTAAAATATAAACTATTTTTAACCTTTACATCACAAAATTAAGCAACAATACAAACAAAAGAGTAAAGACTGCAATAAAACTGTTGTACAACATATATGTATAGAACATAGCAAAACACAAAAGCAAAATATTATTATTTTCAAAAGTCCACACTTCAGCAAAATGAACTACATGCAGAATTGAATTCAAACAATTATAGCAGCAATGTAAGAGGGTGTTCGGGATTGCTTACTTAAGCGTTTATTTGCTAATTGCATTGTTTTAAAGCAGATAAGCATTAAGCAAACACAAACACTCTCTTCAAAACTGCTTATATTAGACGAAATACGCACTTAACATAAGCAAATCCCAAACACTCCCTGAGTTGATAATTTGGCGAAATCATAGCAATCAAACTGTAAACGTAGACATATACAATACGGCAAAAGAAATTACCAAACTTCTTCTAAAAAACGTTCGAAACCTTAATTTTAAAACACACCAAAATATGGCTAATTTAAAATTACAAAATTTCTTCTAATGAATGTCCGAACCCCTAATTTTTAAACCCATCAAAATTATAAAATTATCAATTTTCTTCTAAACACTTTCGAAACCCGAGTTTTTAAACCCACCAAAATTATAGCTGATGAAAATCACCATTTTTTTCTACGTAACGTTCGAAACCCTAAGGCTAACTATCCCCAAAAGATGAACTATTTCAGAACCCAATCTACATTATTAATCAACCTATAACCAAAAACTGAAACCTTTTTTGCAAAATTGAACTAAAGGAAGAACCAAATTCATAAAACTAAAGCAATAATGTGATTACAAGATCAAAGAAGCACAC
Source organism: Scalesia atractyloides (assembly GCA_947069175.1). Lineage (NCBI taxonomy): Eukaryota > Viridiplantae > Streptophyta > Magnoliopsida > Asterales > Asteraceae > Scalesia > Scalesia atractyloides. Next base: position 91,365,272 of record CAMTDV010000023.1, read on the forward strand.
TCAAAAACCTTAAATTTCAAAACCCACCAAAACCGAACCAAATTACCCCTAAAACGTAAATTGTAGCAAAATTAAACTTCAACCAGACCCCAATTCACAAATTTAAACATCAATATAAACAAAAAAACTGAAAACAATTCACATCTCACACTTGTAGACAACACAGAATTCAAACCTCAAAAACCCTAAATTTCAAAACCCACCAAAATCAAATCAAATTACCCCCAAAAACTTCAACTGTAGCAAAATTCATCCAGAACCCATTTCACAAAATTCAACATCAATTCAAACAAAAAACTGAAAACAATTAACATCTAACACATGCAGACAACACAAAATTTAAACGATCAAAATCCCTAATTTTCAAAATCCACCAAAACATCAATTCAAACAAAAAAGTGAAAAAAAAAAGCCTCACCCCAATCACACTTGCAGACAACAGAAAATTCAACCGCGCAAAAACCGTAATTTTCAAAACCCACCAAAATCATACCAAATCACCACCAAAAACTTAAACCTGTAGCAAAAATAATCTTCACCCAGAACCCAATTCACAAAATTAAACAAAAAACTGAAAACAGTTCACCTCAATTACACTTGCAGACGACACAATTCCAAACGCTAAGAAACCCTAATTATCGAAACCCGCTAAGTCGCCACGTCAAACATAACTACCCCAAAAAACTTCAACTGCAGCAAAATTAAACATCAATTTAACCTTAAAAATGAAAACAATTCACTTAAAAACCTATTTTTCAAAACCCACCGAAACCAAACCCAATAACCACCTAAAAACTTAAAACTTTAGAAAAACTAAACTTCACCAAAAACTCATTTCACGAAATAAACATCAATTTAAACAAAAAAAAACAGAATTTTTTTTCCTCAATCAAACTTACAAACAGCACAAAATACAAACTCGCAAAACCCACCAAAATCATACTAAATCACCCCCAAAAACTTGAAAGCTGTAGAAAATTTGAACTTCACCATAACCCAATTCACAGAACTAAAACAAAAAACTGAAAACAGTTCACCTCAATTACGCTTGCAGACAACACAAATCAAACCTAAAAAACCCTAATTTCAAACCACAACAACAAATTACCCCCAAAACACAACTCACCAAAAAACCCTAATTCAAAACCATTAAGCAACAAAAAAAACTGAAAATAATTCATTCAAAACCTGATTATAAACCCACAAAAACCACAATTACCCCAAAACTAAATTTAGCAAAATCAACATCAATTTAAACCGAAACTAAAAAAACTCCTCAATCACATTTGCAGACAGCAAAAAATTCAAACCTCAAAACCAAGTTCAACCACAAAACCAACCAAATACCCCAAAACTTAAACTTTAGCAAAATTAAACTTCACCCAACCCTAATTCACAAACTTAAACATAAATTTAACCAAAAACAACTGAAAACAATTCATTCATAAAACTCCCTAATTTTAAATCCACAACAACCAAACAAAATTCTCTCCCCAAATTCCCCTAAACTTCTAGCAAACTTAAACTCCTCCCAGACCCAATTCACAAAAAAAACAAGAATTACTTAACCTACTGAAAACAACACATAAAACCAAAACCCTCAAAAAACAAATTTATCAAAACCCCAACCCAAAAACAAAACACAAATTACCACCCAACAAAACTCAAAACTGTTAGCAAAACCAAACTCCACCCAGATCCCCAATTCACATAATTAAACACCAATTATATAAAAAAAAACTGAAAATAATTCATTCAAAAACCACCAATTTTACTTCCAAAAAGTTTAACCGTAGCAAAATTAAACTCCTCCCAGACCCCAATTCACAAACTTAAACATCAATTTCACCCGAATATGAACCAATTCACCTCAACTATACTTACAAACAACACAAAACATAAATGTAAAAACAAAAAGAGAACACAAACCATTTTCTTCCAGCCAGGAGGTGCAGGAAGCTCCAGCGAAACAACTTCATCATTCACACCCGAAGTCGCCATCTTCAAACCAAAAAAAACCCTAAAAATTTACACACAAAAAACGAAAAACCAAGTTAGTTACACTTAAAACAAATTGGGTGTGTGAAATTCAGCAACAAAATATGTTACAGTTGAAAAAAGAATCGAATTTAGTGACGAACTTTGTGCCCTTTGGGAGCTTGAAAAGATTTTGACGAACCTGTTTGTTTCTCTCTCAGAAATCGGATTTTGATGTGCGAGAATTTGGGGATTTTGAAACTCAAAATCAGTGGTGAAATAATAGATGTATGGAAATAGTTGCTATTTGGTCCTTGTAGTATCTTTTAAATGTCATTTTTAGTCCTTGTGTTTTGTTTTGTGTTATAGCTTGTGGAGAAAATATTATTTAACAAATATCTAAATAACCATTTATTTTTTGTGTTACTAATTTCATGTAAAAAAAGATAATCATTTAGATTTTAGTAATCTGATGCGGGTATCACATAGTGTATAGACATGCAGAGTAGGGATGAACAAATAGTACAGGATACCTGGCATCGACTTTTCCAAACCAACTAGATTTTCAGCATCGATTCGGTACCGACGTTTAGCGTTTTCGGTACCAGTCTTATACGATACTGGTACGTATCGAACCGTAGTTGTATCGGGTATTTTCGGTACCAGTATCCATTTTTTTGGGATTTTCAATACCAGAATTTTCAGTACAAATATCGATTGGTACCGTGCTCATCCTACTTTAGAGTGTTATTAACTTATCATTCCCTTACAAAACAAAAATACAGATACTTTGGGTTTAGACGAGCAAAAGTAACTTTTCTCTCGAGCTACAATGAAACAATAATACAGGGGCTAAGGCGTCACATGTAACATACTACAAGGACCAAAGGTAATTATTTCCATAAGCTATAAACTATATTCTATTTCACCATTAAGTTTATTTTGTTATGAATGTATCCATTATGTAGTAATTTTCCACATGTGTAACTCCTATCTATGAATGCATCCATTATGTAGTGACATTCCACATGTATAACCTCTTTCTCTTATTTACTATTGTACTCATGTGAGTGCCTATATATAATGACATTTGTATATGATGTTAGATGAATGAATAAGAATTCTCCATGTTATATTCTCTACATGATTTCATAGCCTAGCTCTCATGTTTATATACATATATATTTGAAGAAACCCTAGATCAACTAGACCGGAGTCAAAGTAGATCTATGGAATGGGCTCTGCATAAAAGGGTTAACCCTCCGTTTGGTTTCACGATGGATGATGAATAGAACAATATTCCGGCTGATCCTGCAAAACAGAACACCGTTACCTCGCCACGGGGAGAAGGGGGTTCTCTCCGTGACCACTCTCCGGCATGAGAATAAGTACAGGTCGTCGGAAGTAAGGATTGTAAGTGAGAGAGTAGTTGAGAGTGAATACCTTTCCTTGAACTCCAAGTTACTTATTTATAGCCGGTGTTTGGCGCCAAAAAGAGAGATTGTTAACTTAATGGAATCTTTTGTTATTCCGTTAACGTTTGTTGGCAATCTGTTAGTGCACACGGATCGTGAGCTCATCAGCGGTTAGGGAGGCGCCACGTGTCAACATGAGATCACTACATCTTATAAATGTGAGCATGCCATCACCGTGATCTTCCTCAGCCGTCCAATGCTGCCATGTGGCAATTGGTTATAACCGAAAAGATGCTTGCACGATTGGGTGTTAATGGCTTCTAGAAGGTTTCACAACTGTTACCCATCTATTATTCGCCACGTGTACACTCTGTTATAACAGAAAAGATTCCCTTTGCTTCTGCACCAAGTCAAGGATTTTGCTAAGGGAAAGTTTCTCAGTATTTACTGCTTCCTTGCGCGAGAACCGCAAGTTAGTTAACTGATCTTCCTTCTTCTCCTTGCTGCTTAGCGCAATGTTTGGTGGATGCTTGCTTTGATATAAATATCTGCGCAAGGTTTGTGCATGGAGCATTATCAAACAAGAATGTTCAAGGTTAACTTTGAACCTTGCGCGAGCCCGCGCAAGGTAGTTAAATGAAGCATTATCAAACAAGAATGTTGAAGGTTAACTTTGAACCTTGCGCGAGCCCGCGCAAGGTAGTTAAATGAAGCATTATCAAACAGAATGTTGAAGTTAACTTGAACCTTGCGCGAGCCCGCGCAAGGTAGTTAAATGAAGCATTATCATACAAGAATGTTCAAGGTTAACTTTGAACCTTGCGCGAGCCCGCGCAAGGTAGTTAAATGACGCTTTCCTCTCTTGGATATTTGGCGCAAAGTTCTAATAAATCTTATTTTGGCAAAGAAGTCTACGCGCAGTTTCCTTAAAAGTTATTAATGGGTATGGTTTCCTTGATTGGCGCAAGGTTTTTGGGACCATACCCCTTCAAGTCCCCCAGTCCAGTGTTGCTCCTATGTAAGAATAAAAAGTAGGTGGAGCACAGGACTTAAGATAAATGTGCTGCGCTAGGTAAGGACTAGCTTTTTGTTGCTTTATGCATCTTGATGACGTGTCGTAAGTGAATTTTGAAAAAGTATTTGAATTTCAAATATGCTTAGACACGTGTCACTTATCTGGATGGTGTAGTTGGTGACGACGCACGTTCTTGAGCGTGGTGTACTGTTGACAGCTGTCAAGAGTACATGTCTTACGTATTTAATGCTTTTAAGCGACACTCGCGGCGTGGGCGGTTACTGTTCCCCACTCGCCCCTGCGGTTACTTGGGGATACGTGACGGTCGCAAAAGTCGCTGCGGTCAAATCGTGCATTAATTGCGTTAGTATATAAAGGGATCAACGATCCATTTGCTTCCTCACCCAATTATAACTTGAGAGAAATTTGAGTTCAAAAATTCCGCGACCTTCAAAGTTTTCTAAGTTTTCTTCAAAGTTCGAGTTATGGCCACCGGTGCAAGTTCTGCTGAGATGTCATCGTCAAGTTTACCACTGCTAAAGTGGTCGAAGAAAGATTTCGATAATCTTGCCACCAACTTCCTTTGCTCCGTCCTGGAAAGCATTTTTTCCGGAGGCGAATGCCACGGCGGCTGATGCGCCGGCCGGCTACATTACATTATTTTACGATTATTTTGCCGAAGGGAACTTCCGGATGCCAGTGACCCATTTCTTGCTGGAAATTCTTGGTTTTTACAAGATTCACATTTCTCAGTTGAGCCCGATGGGAATGGTGAGGATCCGGCATTTTGAGTTCGTTTGCCGATGGATGCAGATCGTTCCGTCGATCGAGAAGTTTAGAGTTTTCTACCAGCTGCATTGCTCGTTGGGTTTTTATTCGTTCCAACAGCGTGTGCAAGCCAAACGATTGCTGTTGGTGCCGCCGAAGTCCTACCACGACTGGAAGCAGAAGTTCTTCTTTATCAAGGTGGCGTGATCCTGATAAAGATGACATTCCGGGCCGATGATGAGATCGAGCTGGAGACCCTTCCCATACCTGCCGACGAGGTATGGTATCAAGATATTAAAGATGTGCCCAATATTGTTTTGCCGGAGAGGGCCCTCATCGCTGTCAGGATGAGTATTTTCTGGAAGAAGGAACGCCGGGAAAAACCGGTGTATACAGAAGATGGAACTGGTATGTAACCCTTTACCTTCCTAGCAATATCTTTCAACATATATGTATTGATGCAAAAATGTTTGTTATGTAGCTGCGCCTCTCTACTTGGTCTCTTTTAAGAGAGAGAAAGGAAAAATGGCCGTCGTGCCTATTGCTGATGGTGAGGACACTTGGTTCTCACAAATCTTGGGGAACTTTGAGTTGCCCAAGCAGGAGGATCTGGAGGCGCAACCATACTCGAAGACTGGTAAATAAGTCCATACAAAGCCTAAGTTGATATTGCAATATTAGTCTTGAACATTTTTTCTAAGTAACATTGCAATATAACTTAATGGCGCAACCTTTACTCAATATGATTGATTATGTTGGTGATTTGCTAAACTTGGGCGTAGGCCCTGATTCGAGGAAGAAGAAGAAGAAACCAACTGCTGCGCCTCCCCCTTCCAACCCAGAGCAAAAAAACAAGCCATCAGCTGCTGCGAAAGCTGAGGGCAAGAAAGGTACACTTCCCGTATCTGACTCTTGGTGCAATTATGTGGTGGTGTCGGACTGACTGGAGGGTCTTACGCCTGTAGGTTTGAAGAAACCGAAGCCAGAACCCGTTGACACCTCATCTCTTCCTGCTGCGAACCCAGATGATCCTTTGGAAATAACTTCTAGCCCGGAAGAGGCGTTGAAGCGTACTTCTAAGAAGAGGAAGGAGGCGGAGACTAAAACTCCTGCGCCAACCAAAGTTGCGCGCCCGCGCATTGGTAAGAAGGGCAATCTGGATGCCTTTGCAAAGAAGTTCTCACCTGGTTCGTTTAGTTTGTTGCGCACTTCTGTCATATAAGTTGCGCAGAATCTTATACTTGGTATTTGTTAATATGTTTTGCAGAGAAAATGGTGAAGGCTGCGCCGACCACCTCATCTACTATACCATCGCCGCACAGGCCTGAGAACGTTGAAGAGGGAGATGCAGGGCAAGAAACTCCTGTTCTTGATGCCAACCCCATTGTCCCGGAAAATATTGAGAAAGTGGCTCTGGAAGAAGCGCCCAAAAATTTTGATGCTGAGAATCCTGCTGGCGAGTAGGTTAAAGATACGGCTGCAGATGTTGGGGAACCGTCAAAGTTGATATCCAAGGGAGCTGGACCTTCAACACAAAGCGAAGGCTTTGTGTTTGTTGAGGATTCGGAGGAGTCGCCTATTCGCCCAGAGGAGACGCCTAGGGACTATTACTATCGCTCTTATTCTGAGAGTCGAGCCTCTGTGATTCATCAGCCCGAGTGGAAAGTTAAGCAGGGTGATGTTTTCACTGATTGGCACTCCTGCAGGGAGTGGTATAAGGGCATCTTCCCGCCGGCGGAGGTGAAGCGCCAGGAAGAAAAAGACCACGAGGCTACCTACGAGTCATATTTGCAAGAGTCTGCCCTTGCCTCTTCCACCATAAACAGGATTGTGCGCGAATGCCGCAGCATGAACAAAGAGTGGGATGAGGTTGTGCTTGAGAAGGCAAAGGCCAAACTTGAGAAGGAGAAGACGTTGAAAATGCTCGTCGATTTTGAGGCGGAAAAGGCCCAGTTTGAGGAAGAGAAGAAAACCGAAGAGTGGGCTGCGCTGTCTTGGAAGCGCAAGTGTGAGGCGTCTGCTGCGCAATATGCGGACGAGCGCAAGTGCTTTCTGGAGGCTTGCGAGCGTGACAATAAAGAAAAAAGTTCTCTATGCAATGAGATTGAGAAACTCAAAAAAGAGAAAGCTGATGCAGTTGCGGCAGCAGAAGAAGCGAGCTCACACAGAGAAAGGAGCGAGCAAAATGAGGTATCAACCAAAATGATCTCCTTCTTAAGAATAAAGAAATTGATGATCTAACTGCTATGCTATTTGACCAGGCGCGGCTGCAAGATGTGGTTGATAGTTTGAAAAAAGATATCAACCTTCACCGAACAGAAAAAGCCGATTTGATCCGCCGTTTGACTGAAGGCGAACAAAAAATTAACGACACGGAGGTCGCTCGCGCTACAGCAGAAAGCCTTACCGAATCCCTCATGAACCAACTTACTTGGTTGCGGGAGTATGGGACTGTGGAGGTAATATTCCCTTTTCTTTATACGTCTGGTTTGATTGTCACAACATATACTGATTGTATTTGTGTACAGATCGCAAATGCCATCCTTAACTCTACGGAGTTGGATGAGAGAGTGGCAGAATTGATGATGGCGCCGCGCAATGACGGTCATGCCGAGGGTTATAGAGAATGCACTTTGCATGTGGCCCATGCGCTAAACACCGAATGGGATACCAACCGTGCTGCCACGCATGGGCTAAATACTGCCGCCATTTATTCTGCTGCCAAAGAAAAATATGATCAATTGCAAATTCCGATTATGGAACTTGTGGACGCTGCGCTGCAACAAGACGACTTTGTTGATAAACTAAAGGAGATCTTTTCTTCAGCAGAGAAGCAGGCGGAACCAAGTCCATAGAATAGGAAATATGTAATTTTTTACTGTATGATAACTTTGTAACGTTGCGCTTCTCGCAAGTATTGTGAATATAATATATTTCAGTTTTACAATGTTTGCATGGAACCAATTACTTGTGTAGGATAGACAAATGAACAATTTCTTTTCTCATGTGTGAGCGTAAGTATTAAATTAGCTTCTGGCTCATGAGTTTGTGTTTTTGTTTATCCAAAGGAATTGCATGCATTTGTAAATGAACATATATAAGACTGTAAGTAGTAGCAAAGTATTTTATTCATACTGACAAAGCGCAAGGCTATGGCTGCCACTAAGATTACATAACAAAAATGAAGTAAGCAGTCTCGTTACGCAACGCTCAGAAGTTGCTTAGAGGACTGAGATTACATATAACATCAGCGTAGTTGTTGGGCGTTCCAGGTTCGAGGAACGCTGGATCCGTCCATACGCTTCAGAGTTTACGCGCCTTTTCCCAATACTTCATTTATCACGTACGGACCTTCCCATCGTGGGGCAAATTCCCCGGTTTTTCGGTATTCGACGCTTCATTGTCGCGAAGAACAAAGTCACCAGGCAAAAAGGAACAGATGCGCACCCTTTTGTTGTAATACTTTTCAAGCTAGGACTTGTATTTAGCTTCGCGAATCGATGCATTTTCTCGACGTTCTTCCAATAAGTCTAGGTCGATGCGCCGTTGTTCTTCGTTATCTTACTTTTCGAAAGCTAGCATTCTTGGAGATGGTAACTCAATTTCGGCAGGAATCACAGCTTCCGTGCCGTACACAAGGCTAAAAGGAGTTTCTCAAGTACTAGTCTTGGGCATAGTTCGGTGTGCCCACAAGATGCTAGGCAATTCGTCAACCCACTCCCGCCGTGCCGTGACAAGGCGGGCCTTGATACCGTCGACCACCTGTTTGTTTATGCTTTCAACTTGACCATTTTCTTGTGGGTGTACAACAGAAGCGAAAACATGTTGGATTCTCATTTCGGTCATCCATGTTTGCAACTCTTCAACCATTAAATTTGGACCGTTGTCTGTAATAATGCGCAAATGGCAAATAATGTATTCCAAGATGAATTTGCGAATTACCATCGCTGTAGTAGAAGCTAAAGGTTTGGCTTCAACCCATTTGGTGAAGTAATCGACCGCAACGATGATAAACTTTACTGCGCCAGGCGCATCTAGAAATGGTCCCACTAAATCAATGTCCCAATGTTAAAATGGCCAAGCTGTTGTGACGGGTACCAAAGGATTCTTTGGGCGCAACGTTTTAGGGTATGCCTTTGGCAGAACAGGCATTTGCGCAAGATCTCTACCGTGTCAACGTACATTCCGGGCCAATAATACCCTGCGCTTTTTACTTTGGCTACGACCATGTGCGGCCCACAATGTATGCCACATAGCCCCTCATGAATCTCCCTGATCAGGTATTGCACGTCATGTTTGTCAACGCAGCGGAGCGAAGGACCCATGTAAGAGCGTCGGTACAGAATACCGTCAATCATTTCATAATTGAGGGCTTTGCATCGTAACTTTCGTGCTTGCGCTCTATCTTCTGGTAAAGAACCATGCAACAGATACATCATTATTGGAGACATCCATGATGAATCTCCTACTTCGACCATTGTCACTTGCCTGAGAGGGACTGATGGATTACTTAAAACTTTGATGCGAACTTCTTTTGACAAATGCTTGAAACTAGTTGCAGCAAGTTTACTTAGAGCGTCGGCATGTTTGTTTTCGCTTTGCTTGACGTGTGTGATTTTAAATTGTTGGAACTGTGCTATAAGAGCCTTGGCTTGCGCCAAGTATAGAGCCATGATATCTCCCTTTGCATCGTACGTTCCAACTACTTGCTCAGCAACTAATAATGAATCAACATGGGCTTCTAAATTTGTTGCGCCCATTTTGATAGCGAGGCGTAAGCCTGCTAGGAAAGCTTCATATTCGGCCTCGTTGTTGGTGCTTTTAAAATCCAACCGAATTGCGTATGTGAATTCTGCTCCCTCTGGACTCATTAATCGAAGACCTGCTCCAGCCCCATCACTATTTGATGCGCCATCTGTAAACAATGTCCAGGCTCTGTTGTCGATGACTGGGACTGGGTTTTGGATTGCTTGGCATTCTTCAAGCTTATCAGCAGGAATTTCAGCGATGAAATCTGCCAAAACTTGGCTTTGATGGCTGGTCTAGGTTTATAACAGATGTTATAACCTCCCAATTCTATTGCCCATTTCGCAAGTCATCCAGAAACGTCTGGTTTGGCCAGGACTTGGCCAATGTGAAAGTTTGTTAAAACTGTAATAACATGTCCAGAAAAGTATCTTCGTAGCCTGCGTGAAGCATGGACCAACGCAAAACTAATTTCTCCATGATTGAATACCTTGTCTCTGGATTGTTCAACATCTTGCTTATATAATAAATTTGAGACTGGACCCCTTCGCGTTCTACCAACAAGACAGCACCTGCTGCTACCTTAGATGCAGCAAGATATAAGACCATGGTTCTTTTTCTCGAGGAGCAGTAAGTGTGGGAAGTTGAACTAAACAATCTTTCATCTGCTGGAAAGCTTGATCAGCTTCAGGAGTCCATGCGAACTCTTTGCTCTTCGTACAATTGCGCAAGGTTCGAATGAATGGATAAGATTTTGCAGCATGATTGGCGAGGAAGCGGTTTAGCGCAGCTAACCTTCCAGCCAAAAGTTTCATCTCTTTGATGGTAGTAGGAGAAGACTTTTTTGTATTGCATCGACCTTTTCGGGATTAACTTTGAAACCGTCTTTGGTGACGATGAAACCCAAAAATTTGCCCTCCTCCATGCCGAATGAGCATTTGCTGGGATTTAACTTTAGATTTACCTCGCGCAGAGAATCAAAAGTTCTTTGGATGTTGTCTAGCATAGTGTCTTCTGAATTACTCATAATGACCAAATCATCAATGTAGACTTCCACAGTTTTCCCAATGTCATCTCCAAACACTGTATCCATCAATCTTTGATAAGTAGCTCCCGCATTGCGGAGACCAAAAGGCATCTTGGTATAACAAAAAATGCCCTTCTCCGTGCGAAAAGCGGTTTTATCTTCGTCTTCTTTTTTCATCAAGACTTGATGATAACCTTTATAACAATCTAGAAAACATTTCCAGCGAAAGGAAGCTAATAGTTCAACCTTTTTGTCAATCTCAGGAAGAGAATAACAATCTTTTGGACACGCCTTGTTTAGATCTTTAAAATCTACGCACATCCGCCATCCGCCATTATGTTTCTTTACCATGACTGGGTTTGCCACCCAGGTCTGGTATCTGACTTCGCGCAGAATACCAGCATTTAATAACTCGATGACTTGTTCGTTCATTGCCTCTGTCTTTTCTGACCCGAGGCTGCGCTTTTTCTGCACAACTGGTTCTGCTGATGGAAATACATTCAGGCAATGTTCTGCAACGTGGCGCGGGACACCAACCATGTCGGCAGGTGTCCAGGCGAAAATGTCTTTGTTGCGAAACAACAGTAATTTAAGCTCTGCGCGAATTTCAATACTGACTGCAGGTCCTAATAAGATTGTCTGCTCAGGGTACTTATTGAGTACCCATTTTTCTGGTTCATTGCTTGGCAATGTCTTGCCAGCCTTCATAACTGGTTCCTCAATTGACATGATTTCTTTCCGTGCATAAAGTATAGCTACGCCATTTGGTGTCGGAAAACCACAAGCAGCATGCGGAGCGGAGGTAATCATACTAAAATCACGTTGCGCGCGGCGTCCCAATAGTACATCGTGACGGTAATTTGCTGGCATCACCATGAAGTTGACGTTACTCGTTCGAGAACACCTCCCATCAGATAAAGTAACAGGAAAGAGGATTTGTCCTAGAGGAAAGACAGCCTCATTGCAGAACCCAGTTAATGGAAAATCAACTGGTTCCAAGCGTGCCTTATCCTTAGGATCTAGTTGCTTGAAGCACTGCTCATACATGATATCCATGGAACTACCTGGATCTATAAACATATCGTCTGTTTGGTAGTGCCCAAAGATACCGGTGATAATTACTGGCCGGTCTTCTTGAGGACCTCCTGGAACGATAGGAAAAATGACTTGTTGTTCGCGCCAAGTGTTGTTTTGAAAATGTTGAAGGCTACGCTTGCGCGATGATCCACCTTGAATCATGGAAACGTGCTGTTTCATTTTCTTGTTGCTAGGCCCTTCGTTCTCGCGCGTAATCTGCTTAATCTCTTTGCGCACATTCTGGACTAGATGTGTAAGCTTCCCACTTTTTAATGCTTTTTAAATCTCCGTGCGCAGACTGATGCAGTTATCTGTTGTGTGACCTGTGTCTCTATGATAGTCACAGAACAAATTTGGGTCTTGCCCTTTTTTGTTTTTCATTGGTTGCGACTGTTTAAACTGATAATTCTCAGTGCTGAGAACCTCAGCCGGAGATTTCGTTAAGGGAGTCCACTAACGTTCCCTATTCTCCTGCTTAATCGCTTTTTGAGTTGTTATCTTGTTGATTGTTGCTCGCGCATCAATTGGTGAATCGGAGAATACGAATTCTGACTTGACTCTTTCCAGTTTCTCTTATACTTGCGACTACCTCTACTCAGGTCTTGCGGACGGTTCTGAGGTAGAGGTGGTCTATTAGAGCTTAAGTTGCGCTCAGTCTAGGCGTAGACCTTGGCTGCTGCCATGAGTTTATCCCAGTTTTTTGGAAGGCCAGTTGTACCGGACAACACTTTAATCATTTCGTCGCACCTTACCGCATACTTGAACTGCGCGCGTATAAGGTCTTCATGGACATCTCCAATCTCCAACACCTCTTTATTGTAACGTGTTATAAAATCTTCGAGGCTTTCATCGTCCCTCCGCCAGATGTTCATTACATCTGAGGAGTCGCACACGTATCGCCGTTGCTGGCTAAAGTGTGTAAGAAATTTCTCTTTTAAGTCGTTCCAAGAGGAAAGTTTACCTGCCGGCAAATTATCAAACCAAAGGCGCGCAGCGCCGGTAAGGGTCTGTACAAATAGGTGACACCACATTGGCAATGTCCAGCACCCAAGTAACCCTGCACCGGTAAAGAGGCGCATGTGATCATTAGGATCGGTCAAACCGTTAAACTTTCCAACGTTGGATGGTAATTTCGCTCGCTCCAACGGAGCCAGTGCTATCTCTCTGGTAAACTTTGATTGTTCAGCTGCTTCGGTTGGGCGATACACCAAATTGTAATCATGCTCAGCTTCTGGATTGTCTACTGCGTGTACTTTTGGCCTGTAACTAGCATGATCTGCAGATATTTGATTAAAAATACTTGCACTATCCCCTTCCTCATATGTTCTATCGAGCTCATCGTGTTGGGTGTCCCGTTTCTGCGAAGATCGCGGGCCCAAACGAGAGTGGACAGATGCGCGACGTTGAACGTTGTCTTCTTGCCTTCTATTACCAGAATGAACAGGATCATTCCTGGTTTTAGAATACATTTCTGTTCCATCTTCAGGCATGCGCGAAGGGGAACGAGCATGACTTTGAGTATTATAACTCAAAGCTCTAGGTGCCGGCGAAGCACGGACCTGAGGGCGCTAACCGGAGCTTGAAAAGCTGGAGTTCCGGTGTGAGCACATAACTGAGCATACATAGCGTTTAGAGTCGTTTGAGATTTGATTAACCACGATAATGGAGTCTCTCCAGTTGGTAAAATTGACGTAACATCAACCTGAGGAGCCGCCGATGTTACAGGAATACTCGCATGATTAGGATCATACTGAGCATTAGCTTCGCCGGAAGAATCCTCAACTATTTGTCCGTCGACCTGAGGTCCGACAACAACGTGTCGAATCCCTGATCGAGGACCTTGAAAAGATGATCCGTCAGCCATGACGCTGCAGATCTAAGTGAAACGAAATGAAAGGTGAGAGAATCGAAATCGGTGGGCGCCATTGAAGAAACCCTAGATCAACTAAACCGGAGTCAAAGTAAATCTATGGAATGGACTCTGCATAAAAGGGTTAACCCTCCGTTTGGTTTCACGATGGATGATGAATAGAACCATATTTCGGCTGATCCTGCAAAACAGAACACCGTTAGCTCGCCACAGGGAGAAGGAGGGTTCTCTCCATGACCACCCTCCTGCGTGAGATAAGTACAGGTCGTTGGAAGTAAGTATTGTAAGTGAGAGAGTAGTTGAGAGTGAATACCTTTCCTTGAACTCCAAGTTACTTATTTATAGCCGGTGTTTAGCGCCAAAAAGAGAGATTGTTAACTTTAACGGAATCTTTTGTTATTCCGTTAACGTTTGTTGGCAATCTGTTAGTGCACATGATCGTGAGCTCATCAGCGGTTAGGGAGGCGCCACGTGTCAACATGAGATCACTACATCTTAAAAATGTGAACATGCCATCACCGTGATCTTCCTCAGCCATCTAGATGCTGCCATGTGGCAATTGGTTATAACCGAAAAGATGCTTGCACGATTGGGTGTTAATGGCTTCAAGAAGGTTTCACAGCTGTTACCCATCTATTATTCGCCACGTGTACATTATGTTATAACAGAAAAGATTCCCTTTGCTTTTGCACCAAGTCAAGGATTTTTCTAAGGGAAAGTTTCTCAGGATTTACTGCTTCCTTGCGCGAGAAGCGCAAGTTAGTTAACTGATCTTCCTTCTTCTCCTTGCTGCTTAGCGCAATGTTTGGTGGATGCTTGCTTTGATATAAATATTTGCGCAAGGTTTGTGCATGGAGCATTATCAAACAAGAATGTTTAAGGTTAACTTTGAACCTTGCGCGAGCCCGCGCAAGGTAGTTAAATGAAGCATTATCAAACAAGAATGTTCAAGGTTAACTTTGAACCTTGCGCGAGCCCGCGCAAGGTAGTTAAATGAAGCATTATCAAACAAGAATGTTCAAGGTTAACTTTGAACCTTGCGCGAGCCCGCGCAAGGTAGTTAAATGAAGCATTATGAGACAAGAATGTTCAACGTTAACTTTGACCCTTGCGCGAGCCCGCGCAAGGTAGTTAAATGAAGCATTTATCCAAAGAGAGTGTTCAAGGTTAACTTTGAACCTTGCACGATCCCACGCAAGGTAGTTAAATGACGCTTTCCTCTCTTGGATATTTGGCGCAAAGTTCTAATAATTCTTATTTTGGAAAAGAAGTCTGCGCGCAGTTATTAATGGGTATGGTTTCCTTGATTGGCGCAAGGTTTTTGGGACCATACCCCTTCAATATTAGTTGCTAATAGACCGTTGTTTCACAACAAGTTATCAGCACGAATGTGCTCTATGTGTTTTGCTACCCTTGATATCCCTTTTTCCTTGCCTTTGATGTGCATTATTTTCCAACCTAACTCAATCTCGCACGTTGAGAAAGCAACCCAATAATTATGAAACTATCTCTACTAATAAAGGTATGATTCTTCGTATGATTATTTCATATTATATTTGATGATGATACATCAATCTTATTGGTGACACTTATTAATATGCATATATAAACTTAAACTAATCATTACTATAAATTCTAGAATGTAGTCTCATGATTGAACTCTTATCTATATATTTTTTCATTTGCTTATTAGCATGTTGGTATTCATAAGGATTTAGATGTTACATCATAAATTATGACGTTACAATTGACTAATTCATCTTTTTCCTAATACTCATTATTAATTGAATAACTATAGTTTTCGTTGACGAAGACGATATTATGAATATTTATTTTATTTTTCTCTTTTACAAATGATCCTTTCTATTATTCTAAATTAGCTGGATTATCATTTAGTTAGTTAATTTAATATATGTTGTTTAGGACTCTTACAATCTAATGATGCTCATCTACATATTCTTTGAGCCACCATAATGCTTCTTTATTAACCTTGTTAAGTTGTAAATAAAATTGTTGAATTATTTTGATTTGAGAAAGTTAATTTGCAATCTAGAGAATATTATATGTGTTTTAGAATCCATGAAAAACAATTAAATTCAATATTCAATATCACAAAGTATGGAACTCAATTTTTATGGACTAAACAATGCAATTGTATTAGGTATATATGCTTGTATTGGTGGAAATATATACATGATGTATGTACTAGATTTTCATTCTGTATAGTTTATAATTTAAATAGATATGAATTCTGTAATTAATTGTTTTCATTAGTCATTGTTAATACATAACATACCAAAAGACTTTTACATAATTAGATATAAATGAGTTATGTGAGTAAACATCAATTGATTTAATTTTAAATAAACTATACAACTTATAATACAATTATTATTATTATTATTATTATTATTATTATTATTATTATTATTATTATTATTGTTATAACATGATTATGCAAATATCGTTTGGTACTTATACTAAGGTTAATGCTATAACAAATTTTGCATATAAGCAATTCATATATTAGATTAATATTGCTAGATATCATTAGTTGTTTTTAGAGAAATCTTTTCTAGCGATGTCGTACCTCTAATGCATTTATTATGCCATGTCATAATGTTTAACAATTTATTTGCATATTAACTATTACTATTGCTAGTATAAAATAGTGACTATTGCTATTGCTTCATATGTACAATGTATAGATTGCTTATATGATGTCATTAGTTCTTTAAATATCAATTTTTGAGAAGAAAAAAATGAGTATGTTATGTAATTCATTAGTATTACAGTTTTCAAATAAAATTTTCAAATAGAAGTAATAAATGATCTGAGAACTTGAAAGAGATATATGTTTAAGTTTTAAAGTAAGTGTTCAAAATATATAAGATTTTATGTTTGATTATACCATAATAAGTTATTACATAAATTATATGCATTTGCTTATTAGTGATAAAAATGTTTCTTATTTTATAAAGGTCCATTATAAGTTGTTTTTATATGATGACATCTATAAGGTCATGTATTGTATGATTTGTTGCTATCTATACCTTGTATTCTATATGTTATCACTTTTTTGCATTGATAATACCAAATAGAACGACTAAACCAAAGTTGTGGTTTATTGTCATTCTCATGAAAAAGTAGAAATATGCTTCGATTTGACACCAAAGTGGCATACTCCTTGTATCTCATTATCAAGTATAAAAGAAATATTATATGACTCGGACATATAATTAATTCTCAATTGACGTTATATGAAGAGAAGTTTATTTATAAGGGAAATCGGATAAAACAAATTTTGTTTGTCAAACCTCAAATATACTCCTGAAGTAGCTATATCATTTAAAGGGTATGAACGGTTTGAAACGACTACATATCTATATGTTTGAGAAAATAATGGAAAACCGTAAAAATTCTATGGTTTTACTCTGATGCACGAAGTGAATGTATATTGATCATTGTAATCATGGGCATCATTGAGAAAATTGTAATGATGATCATATTAATAATAAGATTGACCATCAGAAGTGCAACAATCATCATGTTAATAAGAGATCAAACTATCAAAAATTATAAGATAGTCAAGCTAATAATGAGATCGATATCAGTATTATAATGATAGTCATGATGAGATTGACCACCAAAAGTGGTAAACTAGTGATTACATAGTACGATGGTTTGAACTTTGAAGTTATAATATATTCTTTCATATCTTATGTTTTGTATTACATACGTGAAAGTAATACATATACAATATCATAAACCATAAGTTTATGGATCATGATTATTTACTTTATTGGCATGACCGGTTAGACCACACCGAGTCAATGATGATGTGAAATATAATGAAGAACTTGAAGATTCTTTAGTTGATAGCATATTATGTTTGCTCTTAAGGGGAATTATTTATTTGCCAGTTAATGGTATAAATCCCTAAAATATTATGGAATGAATGAAGGATGTATATATCTAAACATGATACCATTTAGTGTTTTTAAATCGATGCATCGTCTAAATGGTCATCAAATTTACTACTTGAAGTTGTTTGTAGCTTAGCTAATGAGATAGCAAGCATATTATTCCATATTATCATATTTATGGTGGTTATAACATTGAATTTAATTTCCTTGTTGCTAATGATTATTGGAATAAGTATTGAACTTTTTAAATGCTTAAGACACATTACTTTTGTTGAAGACGATGATCAAATGTCTACAAATTGATTGCAAAGCCAATAATCAAGAGAGCAAAAGTTCATACTTGAGCACATGTGATTTTACTTGCAGTAACATTATTTCACATCAAGCCAACATGTTGTAATAGTTTCTCCCCATTATAGTTGGTTTTGGTCAGGAACCAAATATTTCTCATCAAACTTTTTATTGTGCGGTATACATTGGAATTGATCCACCACAACACATAAAGATTAAAACTCAAATAATGTTGGGAATATATGTTGGATGAAAATACTATTTATGATTACATACTTAGAGCAATTAACGAGAAATTTATTTATGGCTCATTAAATCTTACTTTAAGTAAATTAACATTTTCAACATTAGGGGGAGATTAATGGTAGTTGAAAAAAGAATGGGTATGCATGAATTATCATTGATCCTCAAACTAAATTTTGTGAACAAGAAGTTCAAAAGATAATTCGTTACCTAGATTAAAGAATCAATCACCAGACATGTTAACTGACCTAAATACAGTGACCAAGTAAGTCACGTAGTCAACTGCTAATGCTCCAATTAAGTTAATTGTCCTAGTAGGGCAAACCATATATTAATGAGTCTATTGCACGCCTGAAGCGTGGTAGACTAGTCGATTCCAAGAAAATAAAAATTCCTCGAAAAATTGGAGCAAGTAATGAAGAAGATGGTCAAGTCGAGGTTATAGTAAAAAAAGGTTTCTTTGAAGAGACATTAGACATGATGGTTCTGGAAGAACCTCAGGTACCTGAAAATAAAGAGCTCTTAGTAAATTATATCATGTATAGAAGTGTATGGAATCGAAATAAAATCGACGTCGTTATACTTTTGTATATATAGCGTTTGAAAAGATGAAATGATGAGGATCAAGATTTAAAATCTGCCTATGAATAAATACAAAGAAATGATTGGCCAAAATGGAACGACGCAAATGATGCAGAGTTGAATTCTCTATTGAAATGGAAAGCTTACGGGCCAGTAGTCCATAAAAAAGTTGTAAAATATATTTAATATAATTAGGTCTTTTATGTGGATCAACAATTGATGGCACAATGATTTCGTAAAGACATATGATTAATTATGAGGAGACGTATTCTCCAATGGTGGATGCAATAGCTTTCCAGTATTTAATTAGTCTGGTAATATAAAGAGAGAATTGATATGTGTCTTATAATGTTATGTATCATTTAGATACTAAAGTTTACATGCAAGTCCTTGAAGGATTTAAATTATGTAATTCGTGTAAAGTAAGTTCTCGAGAACAATATGATCGTTGTATACAGATCCATTTTTTAATATGATTGAACTCCTGATGAGTTTCTTAAAGCAATTGAGTTCTTTAAAGGTGAATCAAAACATCTTAACAATGTAATACTTGTGCACCAATAAACATACATTGAAAACTTGTACCCAGTGATTGTGATATCTTAATAAATAGTGTACACGCATGGTACAATATGGATTTTGGAGATAAAAGCAAGTGTTCATGACACTTTTACATGATATAGATATCCATGTGTTAAATGAGCAAATTTATATAGCAAAACTTCTGAAGAGTGAAAGCACATACATATATGGATAAGATGGAACGAATTCCCTCATGGATTGATAATGCTAGAAGCATTGATGTAAAAACCTCAAGAACATACTATATGAAGTTGACAAAATATGTGTGGACTAAAATAGTCGAGTCAAATATGATATAATTGACTCACCAGTGAGCTTGAAAACGAGAAATACATATGGTGAAGTTGGTCCATTTGTTTTCATTAAAAGAACGATATGAGGTTTACAAGTATTGCAATATATGTTGATGATGTCACTGAATCTCCCGAAGAAAAAAAAAGAGCTCAAACATTTAAGCAAGAATTTGCAAATGAAATACAATATTGCAAATTTATGGCTCGATACGTAGGACATACTTTTGTATTATAATCCATCAATCATAATACATCTAGAAAATGTTGGACATTTTCATATGGACAAAGCTTTTGGTGTAAGTACATTTAATGATGTTGAAATATTTGATATAGATAAAAATGACTTTTATCATCTTCTATCAAAGAAGCAAAGATCCTTGGTCATGAAGTACCATAATTCAATACAAATTGTATTAATATATCTTGCTAGCTATACACGAACATATACCATTAAATTCATTTGCAAGATTTAACTCGTGTATGAGGATGAGATAGTGAAATGAGTAAAACATTTATTTTCTATACCCTTAAGGTGCGAAAGGTATGGGTTCATATTTTACTAACCCATCAATAAGTTTGGTTAGTTTTGTAAATGCAGGGATTATAACAAAACACATTCATGGATCTTATGGTATCTACTTACAAGAGGAGGTAGTTAAAGTTTTATATGAAGATCATACATCAAGTTCATTAATAGATTGCACATAAAGCGACAAATCACTCACTACAAAAGTTTTTCAACAACTTTCATAGAAGATTGGCACTTGTTACTTGAAATGATACATATTATATTGAGGGGGAGACAATACGCGTTGCACTCTTTTTCCCTTAGCTGAGGTTTTGTCCTATTGGGTTTCCCTAGCAAGGTTTTAAATGAGGCAACATCATTAAGCGTATTAAAGAATAGTATTCCATCATGTGGATAATCAAGGGGGAGTGTTATGAATGTATCCATTATGTAGTGACTTTCCACATGTATAACCCCTATCTATGAATGCATCCATTATGTAGTGACCTTCCACATGTATAACCTCTTTCTCTTATTTACTATTGTACTCATATGAGTGCCTATATATAATGGCATTTGTATATGATGTTAGATGAATGAATAAGAATTTTCCATGTTATATTCTTTACATGATTTCATAGTATAGCTCTCATATTTATATACATATATATTAGTTGCTAATAGACCGTTGTTTCACAACATATTTTTTTGTATAATAAATATTCTGTTACACATTTGATTTTTTCTTTTTGTGAAATTAAAGTGAATTCATAGATTTTGTTTTTGATGATTTTTGTGGATATCCGGTTAAAAATGTGTTTAAAGTAGATACTAAGTACTAACCAAACTTGTATTGTTATAGATTTTGTGTTTATGTTTTTATAAAAAAAAACAAAAACAAAAAAAAAAACACTTTTTGCTTGAGGACATTGATCCATTTAGAAAGAAAGCATTTATCCAAGAATTTGAAATTAAGTGGGTGTGTAGATATGGCGATTTGAGAATATATATATTGATTATTGATTATTGCAATTTGCTTTTTGGGTAAGGTGACTTTTATGATTATTAAAAGTTTTGAAATATATACATGATGATACTCTTTATTAAACTTAGTAACTAATTATTTGAAAGGAAAATATATTTCTTTAATGTCTTTTCTTCCTTTTGGAAAAAAAATATCTAATATATTTGTCTAGCTTGTCACACTCCGACCTATGAAGGATTATCGATTGAGGTATGATGATTTGTTCACAGTTCATGACAACTATTAAACATCCAATAGAGTTGTCTAAACTGTCACACTCTGATCTGTGGTGGATTATCGACTAGGGCATGATGATTTGTTCACAGTTCATAATAACTATTAGAGTTTAAATATTTATTTGATGCCATCAATCAAAATGTCACATAACCAAATAACTTCAAATAATCCATACGTTAAACAAAAACTGAAAACATAAATAATCTTGTTTACTCGACTAAAGTAATCCTACGTGATCTTCATTCAAACTCGTCAAATTAAACCTGGTCACCTATATCATGTGTAAAAATAGTTTTTTATAAATCTTATATTTAAATAAAACAATTTTGTTTAATCATTTTAAAATGTTTAACATGAAATTCAATTCAATTGTGATATCATGATCCAATAAATAAACATCAACAATGAATAATTAAATACCTACTAACGCGATAATGTGTATATGCGACAATGCGAAACTACGACACTGTGAGACTCAAGCCTGGAAGAGCGAATCTAAATGTTGTGGTAATACCAAGCTACAACCCATGGGAATTAGATTCTTGATTATCTCTTAAGACACGACAATCCTACTGCTCTTTTCTGATAACAATAATACAGAAGAAAACTAGAGCATGACAAGTGGGATAAGTCGAACATAATATCTCTTATGGTAATCAAAACTCATTTAAATAATGTTATCACTTTATTTATTCCAGATTAAGTTTTTCTAAGTCTAATCTAATTTATGTGGAATAATCAAAATACTCCTAAGATGCATGCCTTTGTTTCAAATTCTAAACTATAAGGTTACATGGCATTAGTGAACGCATCATAATGTACAATACAATGACACATAAAATTAAGGGCTTATACATGAAAATAAGGACATATCTAGTGCATTGCATACTAACTTCCCTACTAATACAATTTGATGCAATAAGAATCAACTATAACATTCAAAAGTACCGAAGAGAAACGACTGTGTTGATCAGCAACATATGTCCAGGAAAATGTACGCCTGAAGCTGGAAAATAAGACGTTATTCACTTCACTACCACTAAAACATTAAAATAGGATACTTCTAAGGTCTATAGACAAAATACAAGTACTAATTCCAACTCTAAGGTTCTTAAAGGGAGAATCTCACTGCATTATTATGCCATTAGATTAAGCATAAGTAACGAAACTATCCGTAATTCAAAAGAACAGTTGGCTAAAATAGGTAGTTGCCTATTAATGATATATAAGTGTGCTAATCTTAATATTCCAAATTACACATGATAGGTTGAGTCCAATTCTACATGTTTCCTTACCAGAAGTCAACAAATAATAACATGAGAGTTAGTGAAAATTTTAAATGTTAAGGAAGAACCATAATAAATTGTTTTCTAATTATGCTTTATGATACTTTACATATTCTAGAAATTAATTAGAATTTAGTATCACTACTTAAGCTACATCATGACAGTTGTGAGGTTTGCATAGCTAACCTAAAGTCACTCTTACCTTAGACTCTCATATTATTTGTTATCAATATCTGGATAGAAACCTTATTAAGATGGACTAGATGATACCCTACACTATCATAACTTTTGTTATCATGCAAATGAGAATTTAACAAAAGGAAAATGAGACCTATAAATTTCATCAATTATAACCAAAATTCATGAGAAATCATGACCTGGTTGATGAGGATGAATTTTTATCTAATCTCATTCTCAGTTATTTTAAATCATGTGTTAGATGCCCTAAACATTACTTGGCTTATGGAACACATATGGGTCCACAAGAAGTTATATCACTGACATTCGTTGGAACTTATTCCAAATGGAATATTTAGACATAATTCATTTATCATTTAAATATTATCTACTTGTATCTAATATGTCTCCTTTGGTCCATGATCTTAAAGAGATCTATTCATATATATACTTAATATGATTTCTTATAAACATGTCCCTAAGTTTCATATGACATCTAGATATTAAAGAAATCATATCAAGTCTAACATATGCATGATAATTTCTCACCACACAAACATCATTGAAAGTTCTCTTGTATCATTTCTAGAGATATTAAAGATTAGTGGGAGCATTAGATGTCTTAATAATAATTTGCAAGAGTTGTAAGAGGTAGGGGAGTCAAAACTTCACATTATTCAATTTACACCTCTTGTACAAGACACTGCTCCATCTCGACATTGTCCTATCAAAACTTATCTTCTTAGAATCTAATGCTACTCTTACAAAAGTTTCATTGTTGCTTAACTTTGGGCACACTCAGATTTCTTACCAAAACTAAAATAATCCTCAACAACAGAAACTACAACGTCTAACGTCATTAACTTGTTTCTCTATTAGAATCTGTTGGTCTTTCGAATATTGGCTCTAAGCATGCTGAGTTCCTAAAGACTTCTAAGGTCAGTGGGAGCAGCAAAAGTCTTTATCATGACTTGCAAGGAATACAAGATGTGGGGGGGGAAAAAGTCATTAAATTTTACTTCAATTGAACTCCGATTACACCTCTCGTACACCATACTGCATCAACTTTTACACACTTAGAATTCTGGAAATGTTAGCAACCTAACCAAGAGCTAATCCATAAAACTGAAACTTCTAATAAACCAATAACAACTTTGATGATTATGTAACCTATCTAACTATAGTTGAAATGGATTTTGGAAAAGTTTACTGATCCTATCTCTTTTAAATTAAACCATTAGCATTAATCAATCCTAAATGGAATAAAACTATTATTACAAAACTGATTCTATGGGTTAGAATAACCTACGTGATTTGATTTAGTTGTAACACCCTAACTGATGACGGAAACGTCAAGGTGTCACGTATTATAGATTGTTCAAAAGCACATGATAACTAAATTAAAGTTTGAATAGTATAATTATTAAATTTAAACAATTCCAATCAAATAACTTATTTAAAACAAATACAATCAATAACATTGTTTTAAATTAAATTAACTAAGGCAAGTCCAAAAGCAGCCCTATGTGAATAACATCTTGAAAAGTCTCAAAATTACCACTTGAAGCATGTGGAAAAATCAAGTGTCAACTACAACAAAGTTGGTGAGAACATATAGTTTAATCATGATAAAATAGTTGTGTTCATTTCATATAGCATTGTATTTTAAAGTAAACAAATAGTGACAAGCATACGATACAAGTGGGCATTCAAACCTTAGTGTTGTTGTGAGGAACCCGACATAAAGTGGATTAACCTATAGTTGTGAGGAGACCAACATAAAGTGGACATCCTATAGTTGTGGCGGTTTCAACATCCCCAAACTCCGCCTCAAAAAATAGGTTAAAGGAGTGGATGGGGTTTTAATCCTATAACGCTACAATCTACTAACGTTCGACTAAATTATAGTTAATGAACGCACTTGTAAAACGTAATCATACAAATGTCACATCAAAGATTTGTTATAATAATAAACAAGCCAATAAAGTTGAATTGGAATGTGAAAGTTGTATAAGTTGTAAGTACGCATGTTTCATCCAAAAATGTAAATAGTAAAAGTGGGAATATGAACTCACCTTGAAACATTGTTAAGTGTACCACACAAATTTTTAAGGTTGATAAGCCGTCTATGAGAGTGCATAATCGCGTAGATTCATTGCGTGAAACTTTAACGTATATATGGTGCATCGAGGTAACCTAAATGAAAAATTATACGGTTTTAGTGCCACTGATTGAAATGGTTTTGTACATATTCTATATCCAGTTAGTTGTTGATTTTAGAGAGTTAAACCATGGAAGAAACACCTGTAACATTCGTAAAAAAATGAATCCTAAAACCCGACCCGTTTTTGTAACTCGATCCGTTTTCATATTCGCGTAATTTTGTTTAATGTTTAAGCAATAAAATGTCTTAGATTCTATGTTTTGATCATACATATTATCATATCTGGTGATTTATAGTCTTATACATGTTTTAGGCAACCTTGTAAATTAATTTCCATGTATTTTGAAGCAACCCTCCATATCTCTAAGGTCGAAAACTAAGGTTTTCCTTAAGTTAATCAAAAAACTTTGGAGACTCCATGAACATACCTAGCACATCATATCCTAACCTTCTTATCATCCAAACTTTATTATATATATTCCTTAAGATAAGACATTGTGTTTTGGAGGGTTTAGATGTAAATGATAGCAAAGAAGCTCTACATGTCGTATTCTTAGTTTTGTCATAAGATGACTTTCGGGTAACTTTCTTTCTCCATCCTTGAGCTATCATTTGGTTCATTCAAAGCTCCAAGATATATTTGGTATACTAAGGATCAAGTAGGTTCAAATGGTGCATAAAACTGAGCTCCAACGTAACGGGAATCACAAACACAAGTTTTAGAACATAACCCTCAACCCGCATCAAGACCCAATGTTTAAGCCCAATTCTCCGACATCATGGATGTTGATTACTATCTTCTATATGATGTACTCTGAAAATAATGAAGTAGGCGAAAACCATGCGCGAAACGAGTTATAACGAAACGGGAATCGCGAAAACAAGTTTGGTGTTTGTTGCTGATTTGAAAGACGCGAAATCTTGTTTTAAAGTCATCCCACATCGCCCCAATCACCAATTTGTGCTCCATTTCACACCTATAAATACCCTTTGCTTGGTTCTTTATAGCTTGCAACTCATAGTTTGAGTATAAATAAGTGGAATAACCAAATTTGGTGGCTACACAAGCACAATACCCCTTTGGGTGTGGTGCGTGTAGTTTTTATTTCTATTTCGATAGGAGGTGCTGCCCTTTAAGCTCTTCTCATTTTGAAAAGTTTTTCTTCGAGGTAATCTTCCTTTCTTTGTTCTTTTATTTATTATTATTATTATTTTATTTTTATTTTTGTTTTAATATTCATTTATTTATTCTTTCTTAGTTTAATTAGTTTAGTTTAGGTTCTTAGTTAAGGAGCATTAGGCTCGTTAAGGTAGCCTAGTTTAGGCTCGCCTTTAGGCTTGTCGTAGCCTTGTAGAGGCTCGTTAGGCTCAACGAGTCTAACATATCAATGTTCGTTCATTTAGCTATGCCTAGATAACGTTTACTTTTTTTATTGCATTCGTTTGTCTAGCTTAAATCACGCTTATCAATTGGATTTTCTCCTTATTCTCGTGCGGTATTTCACTAAGGATTAAAAACGCAAACACTGTGAGTGAATTCCTATAACTTTCCCCTTTTTATTCATGTTTTGGGGTGTATCATGTGTCGTTTACATATTTCGTTTATTCAAACAATTGTGCTATTACCATTATATGATCTAACGTGTGACGTAAATGTTGTTTGTTGTATTGCGTGTTTACATTTTTGTCAGTTGCGTGCAATTCATTCATTAGGCCCATCAGTTCCTCGTTGGAGACGAGTTGAGCATCAGGTGCCTCATTAGATCGGCTTCGTTTGATTGAGCCTTGATCTCATTGTTCATCATTGTCATGTTTGTGTGTGCTTTTATTGATAATATGTGGTTTGTGGTTAGATTTACATATGCGGTTACTCATATTTGGTTCATGCACATTTTTATTTAAATAACCAATATAATTAATTCTTTCCAATGTTTAAATAAGATTCACTCGCCAACTTTTGTTGACCCGAAAAACCATTTTTACACATGATACAGGTGAACAGGTTGAAGCAAGGAACACATAGTAATTTGCCTTAGAAGAAAAATAAAGAGTTCATGAATGTTGTGTTTAGAACATGTTGTGCTTGTATGTTTATTGTAATTTCTCCTTTAAATTGGAAATAATAAATATGGAACTTTATAGTAAATGTCATGAGCTTTGATGAAAACTCAATCATGCCCCGGCTACCATTTTCCGCTGCGGGTCAGGGTGTGACAGATTGGTATCAGAGCTTTTGACTTTAGGGATATAGTATAGGTTATTAGACCTTAGAGCTATACTATAGTCGATTAGATTTTTAATTGCTTATGTGGTTACATGCAAACTTATGACGTTTATTTGTTTCATATTTGCTACATACACAAATGCATGTAAGCACTTCCACTATCATTTTGTGTAATACTTATGAGTTAAACATATTGTCAAACATAACATGCTTACATATACACTCATCATGCACGTTTAAATTCTCACATATTCAAATCATTCTCATATTTTCTTTATTCAAGATTTTGTGATGTTTTCGTTTTTCGATCTCATCAAAGTGAGTTAGAGGGCAAGTAGTAACTGGAAGGGTACAAGTACCGGTAGTCGAAATGTCCTGACTAGGTTGGCATTCGTATAATCCAATATAACGGACTAGTTTGCCTACCTGGGGACTAACGATGAGAGTACGAAGGACCTATTAGGCCAAAGCATGCCACACCAAACGTCGTTCGAACTAACCCCACTTTGAGTTGTCTACTGTGTCTATACCAGACACCCTCCGACCTTATACTTTGCAATCATGTTTTACGATTTTCATTCGGGTGCCAAGTGTTAACAGCTAACACCAATGTGAACCCTACCAGAGCCCAGTAGTCATGGGGGCCCACATGACTACCAAGCCAAGTTGGGGACATATGGGGGCCCAAACATGAGCAAAGCCCAAGACATCCTATGGAAATTTATTTTTTTTTTCATTTGTTTTGTGGATGTTCATTTTATACGACACATAGAACCTATATGTCAAACTCATACTCTCGATACGTATTCCTTGTAGATGTCTTCTAATCACTCTCGTAGAGGTAGGAGATCAGGAAAATCTCGCGAGCGTATAGCTACCTAAATCACTCAACAAATGGCTGCCGCAATTCCCAACATTGTAGTTCAAGTCCAACAAGCCTTGTCGCTAATCCATGAACCCAATCAACCAAGAAGATCAAAACGTTGTCAACCCTCCCCAAAATACCACCAAGTGCACCTACAAGCACTTCAATTCATGTGACCTCCGAAGTACGAAGGTACTGAGGGAGTCACTGCTCCCCTTTGATGGTTTGAAGAGATGGAGAGTACCTTCCTCAACTGTGATTGTCCCAATGACCGCAAAGTACGCTATGCTACTGACGCTTGTATGGAGTAGCCCTCATGTGGTGGAATGCTGAGAAGGGCAGACGAGGCGTTGAAGCCACTGTAGCCCTAACATGGGAAGAATTGAGAGAGCTTATGACTAGACGTTTCTGTCCAAGAAGTGAAATTAAGAAATTAGAGGACGAGTTCTATTCATTAAAGTAAAAAGAGGGAGATCACATAACCTATAACAAGAGGTTCCTCGAGCTGAATCAAATGGTTCCAAATTGTTTCACCCCTCTCTACCGCATGATCGAGCACTACATTCGGGGTCTTCCTCCAAAGATTCAGGACCCTGTGATGAGTACTACACCTGCAACTTTGGAAGCAGCAATGGAGCTAGCTACAGAGCTCACCGAAAACCACATTAGGAATGGAGACTTCAAGGATGAGAAGAAGAAAGATAAAACACCAACCGAAACCTCAAACTCAACCCAAACTGAATCCTCTTCCCAACCCACTACTAAGAGAAAGTGAGATGGGCAAAATTTTGCTATCACTCAACGCAATCAACCAGCCCCACAAGTCGTACCACTTCAAGCTATCCCAATCACTCTCACCCAAATAAGAAACCCTACATTGGACCTCACCCTCAATGCAACACATGTTTTTATCCATCAACCTACCATACCCTGTCGATTGTGTGCTAATTGTGGGCGTTATGGTCATCTAAGTAAGACTTGTCGCATGCCCTAAAACCAAGCTTCACCCTCTACCCAAAACATGATCTAACCCTATCAACAACCTCAATACCCCATAGTTCCATATGTTCAAGTTTGCTTTAATTGTGGTGACCTTACCCACTTTAGAAACACGTGCCCTAGCATTCGCTAACATCATAAACGCCCAAGCTCAAGCAAACCTAGTTAACAAGCGAACCAGGCAAACCCTGCACCCCCACCAGCAAGAGGGAGAGCCTACAACATCAACGCAAACCTAGTTGAGGTCAACGACGGTGCGAACGAACAACCTAACTAGCATTTCTCCCATCATGAAGACTCAAGACTCTGCTCCAGTTGTTTATTTTATTTTTATTCCCAATCCAAGCTTTAAAAAAATTCCATTTCTTGTCCTAACTATTCAAGTTACCATTGTTTTCAATTTGGGTAATAATGTTTTAAGATTTCGTTATTTCATATTAATGCCATTAATGCAATTTATATCACGTTATGCCAATTTGTTTCATTACATATCTTTATACAACGATTAAATTTCATGTCATTCATGTCATCATACATCACGACGAACCCCGTCTCATCATTTAGGGAAGTTGGGCCGTGTCTCACTTTTTCATAGATTGACCACTTCCTCATAACACACGAGAGAGGTACCGCCGTCATTTAGTCTTGCTTTCTTCGGATTCGAGACTCAAGCATGGGTTGTTGTGTTTGTTTATGTTTGGTAGATTTTAGGACGAGTCACATAGAACTAATCGTGACTTAATAACAAGGCCAATGAAAATTTAACAAGGACATGGTGGATACGACGCAGGTACTTCCTATATATAAGTGTTCTTGTCAGGTGATCAAAAGCATGGTTAGACGGTTATGGGAAGTTCTGATTAAGTAGTGTCAATCTCAATTTGGATAACGATGTGGTTGATGATTTCGTTTTCTGAGGTAACTTTATCATTATGACGCTCCGATTTTCTCAAAACCCCTTATCATGAGGCAATATCCGGTTAGCCATCTCCGTGTTACAATGCTTTTCACTTCTACACCTCAGGCATCAAAAAGCGATTCATGTAGCAGGGCATCCAACCCTTACTAGGAACGTTACCGCCTCAATCAAAATCCAAACTTCACACTCACCTAGTTATGTATATCCTTAGCATCATCGAGATTTTTATTACCTAGTATACTCGAGATCCAATCTATAAGAAACCCTATTAACTAACCCTCAAGAACGGTTCCCTCCTAATTTTGGAGAAAATTCCTAAAAGTAGAGGAGACTGTAACATCCGCCAAAAACAGGTATCCAGAAGTCCGACCCACTTTGAAATCCGGATCCTAACCTTTAAATCTCGGAAATTTTCACGAAATAAATAACCGTTGAAAGATTTTACTCTTAAATTTAAATTCATTTATCAATTTATTTATTTATTAATTTAATTTAATTAATATCACAATTAAAATCATTAATAAAATCTAGTTAGTTTTGTTAGGTTTTAAAGTGAGTTTTAAGGTAATATGAGTTGGTAGCCAAGTTAGTTCGGATAGTAGAGTTAAGGGGTCTCGCCAACAAACGAAACACTTGAGCTAATCCACCACATCAAACCTTTGTTAAAATTTCCATTCCAAAATCCTTAAACACTGCAATCCCTTTTGAATTACCTCTACCACCCAAATGTTAAATAGCTAAACAGTTACCTCTTAATTTCGGGACGAAATTTCCAAAAGTATGGGAG
Source organism: Scalesia atractyloides (assembly GCA_947069175.1). Lineage (NCBI taxonomy): Eukaryota > Viridiplantae > Streptophyta > Magnoliopsida > Asterales > Asteraceae > Scalesia > Scalesia atractyloides. Next base: position 91,396,274 of record CAMTDV010000023.1, read on the forward strand.
ACTGTAACATTCGTAAAAAAATGAATCCTAAAACCCGGCCCGTTTTTGTAACTCGATCCGTTTTCATATTCCACGTAATTTTGTTTAATGTTTAAGCAATAAAATGTCTTAGATTCTATGTTTTGATCATACATGTTATCATATCTGGTGATTTATAGTCTTATACATGTTTTAGACAACCTTGTAAATTAATTTCCATATATTTTGAAGCAACCCTCCATATCTCTAAGGTCTAAAACTAAGTTTTCCATTAAGTTAATCAAAAACTTTGGAGACTCCGTGAACATACTTAGCACATCATATCCTAACCTTCTTATCATCCAAACTTTATTATATATATGCCTTAAGATAAGACATTGTGTTTTGGAGGTTTAGATGTAAATGATAGCAAAGAAGCTCTACATGTCGTATTCTTAGTTATGTCATAAGATGACTTTCGGGTGACTTTCTTTCTCCATCCTTGAGCTATCATTTGGTTCATTCAAAGCTCCAAGATATACTTGGTATACTAAGGATCAAGTAGGTTCAAATGGTGCATTAACTGAGCTCCAGCGTAACAGGAATCACAAACACAAGTTTTAGAACATAACCCTCAACCCGCATCAAGACCCAAGGTTTAAGCCCAATTCTCGACATCATGGATGTTGGATTACTCTCTTCCATATGATAGTACTCTAAAAATAATGAACGTAAGCGAAAACCGTGCGCGAAATGGAGTTATAACGAAGCGGGAATCGCGAAAACAAGTTTGATGTTTGTTGCTGATTTGAAAGACGCGAAAATCTTGTTTTAAAGTCATCTCACATCGCCCCAATCACCAATTTGTGCTCCATTCACACCTATAAATACCCTTGCTTGGTTCTTTATAGATTGTAACTCCTAGTTTGAGTATAAACAAGTGGAATAACCAAATTTGGTGGCTCCACAAGCACATTACCCCTTTGGGTGTGGTGCGTAGTAGTTTTTATTTCTACTTTCGACGAGGAGATGCGGTCCTTCAAGCTCTTCTCATTTTGTAAAGTTTTTCTTCGAGGTAATCTTCCTTTCTTTGTTCTTTTATTTATTATTATTATTTTTTTATTTTTATTTTTGTTTTAATATTCATTTATTTATTGCTTTCTTAGTTTAATTAGTTTAGTTTAGGTTCTTAGTTAAGGAGCATTAGGCTCGTTAAGGTAGCCTAGTTTAGGCTCACCTTTAGGCTTGTCGTAGCCTTATAGAGGCTCGTTTGGCTCAACGAGTCTAACATATCATGTTCGTTCATTTAGCTATGCCTAGCATAACGTTTACTTTTTTTGTTGCATTCGTTTGTCTAGCTTAAATCATGATTATCAATTGGATTTTCTCCTTATTCTCGTGCGGTTTTTCACTAAGGATTAAAAACGCAAACAATGTGAGTGAATTCTTACAACTTTCCCTTTTTATTCATGTTTTGGGGTGTATCATGTGTCGTTTACATATTTTGTTTATTCAAACAATTGTGGTATTACCATTATATGATCTAACGTGTGATGTAAATGTTGTTTGTTGTATTGCATGTTTACATTTTTTCAGTTGCGTGCAATTCATTCATTAGGCCCATCAGTTCCTCGTTGGAGCCGAGTTGAGCATCAGGTGCCTTATTAGATCGGCTCTGTTTGATTGAGCCTTGATCTCATTGTTCATCATTTGTCATGTTTGTGTGTGCATTGATTGATAATATGTGGTTTGTGGTTAGATTTACATATGCGGTTACTCATATTTGGTTCATGCACATTTTTATTTAAATAACCAATATAATTAATTCTTTCCAATGTTTAAATAAGATTCACTCGCCAACTTTTGTTGACCCGAAAAACCATTTTTTACACATGATATAGGTGAACATGTTGAAGCAAGGAACACATAAGATTTTGCCTTAGAAGAAAAATAAAGAGTTCATGAATGTTGTGTTTGTATGTTTATTGTAATTTCTCCTTTAAATTGGAAATAATAAATATGAAACTTTATAGTAAATGTCATGAGCTTTGATGAAAACTCAATCATGCCCCGACTATCATTTTCCGCCGCGGGTCAGGGTGTGACAACACCAAGTTGATCCAAATATTAGCTTGTGGTTTGTGTCTCGTCCTGATAAGGTTAGTCTTCTTTCTTCCTCGATGAACAACTATGATGATCCTGCAAAACAATCAACACATTGTGAAGCTCGTTACAAGGAGGGGAATAAGGGGGTTCTTCTTGTAACAACCCTCCGACTTGAGAATAAGGACTTGTTTTGAGGATAAAGTGTGTGTATTAAGTGAAAGAGCAATCCTTAAACATGTAGACGAAGTTCTCTATTTATAGCCGAAGTGAGTTGTGAAAAAGATGGGCTGATGGTCCTTGGGCCTGAGGTCGACAACAATGAATATCCGTTTTGTCTCCTTTGTCACGACCGTTGGTGTTTACAGGCGAGGGTGTAGTTGGCACACGGTGAATGGATCCACGTGGCCTGGAAACTCTCTTGTTGTTTGGATGTCATTATCAGTAAAGTGGAAATCATGGGGCAGTAGTCGGCGCACGCTAATTGGTGCCACATGCGTGTCCTTGTGTACTTTTTGTCTACTGCACGATTTGCCATTATGCAGTATCACTAGGCACAACCTGTCATGCGCTCATTGGCCCACTACTTTTTCAATTGTATTGTTTGTATTGTCCAACACTTCCTTACTGGCGCTAGTCTCGTCTGCCCTTATTGGACTCGCGCCAATTCGTTTGTCAGAAGAACTAAGTGTTGAATTTGATTTATTCTGGGTATGGCCTCATGCGCAAAATGAGGTTAACTCGGGTAGTCGATGCAGGATTAGGGATCATACTCCTTCAAGTCCCCTAGTCCAGTGCTTCTTCCATGCGTGAAAGCAAGTAATTGTAGCTCTAGACTAGAAAATAGAAGTATTTGCGCTTTAATTCGAAATTATGAGAAATCGTCACGTAGGTTAGAAAGCTGGTGCGCGCACGTGTTGCTTCTCAGCTATGCGGCGTAACTATCAAGCTTCTTTAGGACGTATCAGTTCCGTTGTGCGTGGAAAATTTTTGAAATTTGAAAAAAAACTATTGAAAGGTTGGTGGCGAAAGCGACAACTGATGTGATTGCTGACACCATGACACGCATGTCGTCACTGTGTCAGGCGCACCATTTCGTCTTGTGTCAAGAGAGTTAGGGCCACACGTGCGTGATAACCATCGCTCTTGTTTCCCCACCTGACGTGTCATCTTCTTACTTGACAGGCGCCGCAAATTGTGGGCACGGTTACCTATCGCATTAAATGTGATGGGTATAGGTAAATAGGAAGAAAGCAATCTTGAAAGCACGTTTTCTTGAATTCTCTCTCTATTATCTTTCAAACTTCAAATCTTCATCTTGATTCTTGAAGATATTTAAGTGCTCTTGACGGTTTTCCAGAATTCTCAAAATCACCAAGTTGTTTCTATGGCTGAGCACGGAGAGAACATCATAGAGGTGGAGGAATTCGGTGGTGGTATGCCACCGTTGAAGTGGGAGGAAGGTCTATTCGAGAAAATAGCAAGGGGTCACCAGTTCTCCGGCGACTGGGACGCCCGGTATCTGGCGAAGGGTCATACTACTACCGACGCCCCTCCGGGTTATATTACCCTCTTCTCAGACTTCTTTGGGGAAGGTAACTTCCGGTTGCCGGCGACCAACTTTTTTTGTGTGATTCTGTCATACTATTGTTTCCAAGTGCCGCAGCTTAGCCCCTTGGGCATGGTGAGGATTAGGCACTTCGAGTTTGCCTGCCGATCTTAGTGCGAGGAACCGACCGACGACCGATTTAGGGTGTTTTACCAGTTGCAATGCAACTTGGGATTCTTCTCATTCGGCATGCGGGACGTGGCAATAAAAATCTTTTGATTAACCCTCCAAAGAGTTATCATGACTGGAAGAGTAAATTCTTCTATATTCGAGAGGAGGTTATCCTAATCGCCATGGACTTCCGAGTGCCCGGGCCAATACCGAAGGAGAACTTGTCGTACCTAAAGACATGGGATGGTATGAAGGTCTGAAAGCGCTGCCTAACCAGGCATTTGGTGAACAGACCCTTGCCGCGGCCGGAATAAGTGGCAAATGGCTGCGCAACAGCGTGGAGGTCCCTGTCTTCCTCCAAGAGGGTGCTAGTAAGCTCTATCTCTTTTACTTCCTTTACGCATGTCTGCAACTTTGAAGAAAACAGAAGTTTTATGTTCCTTTTATATTTTTTTTTTGCAGAAATTGATTTATATCACCGGGTTTTCCCCGCTTGCTCTGGGGTTATGGGTGTGAGGCCCTTGCGCGAGGGTGAAGAGCTCTGGTACAAGCAGATACGTGTGAACTTCATGTATCTGGCGGAGGGTGCTTTTGCTGCGCCGCCAACTGATACTAAAGTGCGCATTTCTTGAACCATTAAGATGGTAATAATGCGTTAAGAATTATGGTAAGTCGATGAGGAATTAGGGTTTGAAATAGACCTTGCAAAGTGGGCGGGTTGGGCAGGTTTGGGTCATGGGTTAGAATGGGTTTGGGTTAGGATGTATATGTTAAGTAAAGGGTTAGGATGTGTATATGTCAGGATAGGTATATAAAGTATAGGGTTAGGATGGGTTTTAGTCGTAATGAGCTAAAAATAAAAATAAAATTAAAAAAATAGTAAATTACTTTTTCAGTCCTTGTGTTTTAGTGATTTTAAGCTTTTGAGTCCAAAATAAAAAGTTTAACGCCCTGAGTCCCTAACCACTCATTTTATAACATTTTGAGTCCAACTTTTAACACTTGTACTTTGATTTTGGACTCAAGTGGTTAAAACCACTCAAACACAAGGACTCAAATGTTATAAATAAACAGTTAGGGATTCAATGCATTATTTTTTTTTATTTTGGACTTAAGTGGTTAAAATCACTAAAAACATAAGGAGTTAAAACTAGTTTACTCTTAAAAAATAAAAAAAAAGTTTAAAAAATCTAAGAAATAGAAAAAAATTAAAAAAAAACTAGAAAATTAAAAATCATAAAAATAAAAGAAAATTTAAAAAATTAACATTCATTGCAAAGATCAACCAAACTCTAGAAAGTAGACAAAGAAGAACAAGCATGTTATACATACGTAAAGCTGATGTATGAGATAATGTATACTTCATATAGGAAAATAGATTTAAACCAACCTGATAAAACCCGAACCCGCTAACCATATAACCCGAATCTAGAAAGGGTCGGTTATCGTGTTATATTACCGCTACTAAAAACCCGATACCTGACAACATAACCCGAAAAACGCCCCTAACCCTTACTCGAACTAAATGAACTAACTCCATCTTCGAACTCAGTATTATTCGACCCTATTTGCGTCTCCTACAAATTTGGAAAAACAAATATTTTTTTCAATAAAAGTAAAATCTTATTATAGCTTTCTCTTAATTAAATAACTAATTATGCATATTTTCTCTTAATTAAATAACTAATAATATTTAATACTTATTTTATGATACCTATATGGATATTAAATGAAACAAGATACAATATCGTAACTTCACCCATTTTAGGTTATCCTCCTTAGTTCATTCACAGTCGTCAAGTAAAAGACTCATCTTCCCCGCTCCTCCATCGCCGCTCTAGGAATATTCACTCACAAGCAGTGGCAAAGTTTGAGATTTCTGACTGGGGTCGAAAACGTATATATCACAAATTTCTATAAAACCAGGGGGTCAAAAACGTATATACCCAAAATTTTCTATACGAAAACTACATACTCTCAACTACTGAGCTTGAAAAAAGCGAGATATTGTAATTAACACTGAATTACCATTTGTTTTGTCGGAGCTAATCGGAAGGATGGTTCAGGCAGGAGGTTTCGTTATTCTCTCAAAACTAAAACAAAACTTTTATAACTAATAGAACTTTGATTAATGGCAGATCAGGCCCCTGTAGCTTTGTGTTGTTTATAAAAACATTAATAAATCTTGGAATTTATGTAAAGGATCCTATAACTAAAGGTCGATTATCCAGAAGTCTTATTAAACGTGTTTATAATATAAGGTTTTAACTAATGACCATGTACAACTGCATATTCACTATGAATGATTAATTATTAATTTTTCTTCTGCTAACGTAATGACATATGGAAAATATAAATTCAAATCAAACATTTAAAAGGCTTACTTGTAAATTTTGATCATAAACATTAAGTTTGAATTGAGTTTGTAGTATGACTAATGGGGGTCCTGAGTTGAATGACGACTCAACAACTGTATTTCTCTGCTACGATTCTTAGTTTAAAGCTAAAATGAGTAACTTCTGATCAAACTTATCTAATACTCATAATAAATGATTACTCGACCAAGTGGGAGAATGTAAGATTAAATATAATTTATGATATTTAATATATGGCCATTATAATCATTTATATAATATTGGATCAAAATATAATTATACCTTATTAGTATTAGTTGGTAATTGTTGATGGATCGTATTACCCGTATTAACTAATAAAGGTTTCCCATGGACTATATTTAAAAAGATGATTAAAGAGGGTAATATATTAGACAATCACAATAACATCACATTCGACCTCCTCTCTCTCCACTAATCTAGAATTCCTAACCCTTAGAATTCGTAATCACCATCATCAGTATACATCCTAAACGGAAAACAGATCAAGCTAACTTAACCAACATGTTGAACTCTATAACTACATTTGTGTCTAGACTATATGCTGGTCTGAATGAATGCTGTAACAATTATTATTTACATGATTTCCATTACATATTATAATATATATTAAAATATATCATAAGCTACAGTACATAAAAACCCCTAAGTTTTACATTTATTTACTAGAATGTTATTCACACTTACATAATTAGCTTTTCTTTTATAACAATTTGGTAATATAGTCAATTTTTAGTGTATTTCTATACATCCCACAAGACACCTAATTTTTTTTTTGTTTTGATCACACAATTTTAGTTCTTACACTTTTGCCCCCTCAATTTTGTTTTTTTTTACCAATTTACATTCTTATCTCCTGAATTTTTATAAATTTATCGAACGTCCCCCGAACACTAATAAAGTTATTTTTATCCTTTTTAAATCGTTTTACACCACAATCACCGAACTTTAATAAAGTTCCCGCTTTAAATTTTAAACAAATTTTCTAGTTACGATGTCATATTTTTTACATGTTTCATCTTTTTATATATAGTTTCAAATAATATTAACTTTGCACATGAGTTATTTTTATCTACATTTTGACATTCATTTGCGTAACGTTATTTCAACCAGCCAGTTGTTTAGACATTTTTATAGTTGATTTTTTAAACCTTTGGCACTCATGTAAAAATATACCATCGTGTTTTTATCTACGCTTAAATTGTCCCACTACAACACGTTATACTATATGTTCAAAAGCACCCTTTAGGTGATTGTTTGTTCGAAGGAAGTGATGCTAACGTTAAAGAGTTTCTAAAGTAGAATTTTTTTTGAGAGTGAGTTGTCGGGGGACGGTTAACAGTGGGAAGCAATGGCATCACAAATTTAGTTATGGGTTTTATAAATAGTTTATGTTATTTTACTGAGAATCTCTAAATGAAACATAAATCGTTATTAACTACCATATTCTTAATTATTTTAGTTGTTTTTGCTTTCAAAACAGATTTTTTTTGAGAGTGAGTTGTCGGGGGACGGTTAACAGTGGGAAGCAATGGCATCACAAATTTAGTTATGGGTTTTATAAATAGTTTATGTTATTTTACTGAGAATCTCTAAATGAAACATAAATCGTTATTAACTACCATATTCTTAATTATTTTAGTTGTTTTTGCTTTCAAAACAGATTTTTTTTGAGAGTGAGTTGTCGGGGACGGTTAACAGTGGGAAGCAATGGCATCACAAATTTAGTTATGGGTTTTATAAATAGTTTATGTTATTTTACTGAGAATCTCTAAATGAAACATAAATCGTTATTAACTACCATATTCTTAATTATTTTAGTTGTTTTTGCTTTCAAAACAGATTGATTCCCTGCCGCAACGTGCAGGTGAGAACAACCTAGTTAACATAAATGATCAACAAATTTTATACACATAATCACACTTAACGGATCATCTTACTTTAATACAAAGCCAAGGATTAAAATTCATACCTAATTAATAAACACAAACTCCAAACATAGATTCACTCGTTTGGCTCTTAAACTTAATTAAAAGGAAAAGACAATTGACAACTTTGGTATTCAGAAAAAAAAAAACCAACTTTTAAACCATTTCAATCATAACTAGCGGGATTTCCCCGCGCTTCGCGACAGACTTTTGGTCATTATCGGCCCAGGTCATTAAAGTATCGGTAAGATACTGACACCGGCATAGTAATCGAAATGTGTTTTATGTCGATTGAAAACCATAAAAACGAGTACACGTACAGGTACCGGTGTTGTTCGGTCGGTATTAGTTTAGTTCGATTCGGTTTGTTACGGTATCGGTATATACAAACGCTTGATATGGTTTACGATAACAAAAAAACACTTTATTGCGAATACAACTATGTGTTCAACGAACTCTATACTTCCACGTCGAGAAAACTACAAAAATGAACACGTTTCTGATACCGATGTTTGGTCGATAACAATCAACCATATTTGATCCAACTGAATAGAGCTTTAACAAATCATACATAATAATAGTAAAAGCACATGACGACAATATATCTAGAATTTTATAAAACATTATATTATACTAATAAAAAAATGACAAGGGTAATCGGTTCCGTTTAATAAATAAGTAAACCGATGTTATACAGTATCGATACAGATGTTCAAACGTATCAGTAATATTAAAAAAAATCATTAAAACTTATAATACAAATATAATAATAATTTTTATACTATTATAAATATATTATAATAATAAAAATATGAAAAAAACTATATATATTATTATTATTATTATTATTATTATTATATTATTATTATTATTATTATTATTATTATTATTATTAACATTACTATTACTATTCATGATCAGTTGAAATAACAAACTATTTGTTTATTCCCATTTGGGCAGAGGAAACCTTTTATTTATACTCAAAAGATATCTTATTTGAGCAGAATATTACTAGGTACATTTTTTTTGTTTGATGCAATTGACCAAATATAAGTCAAAACCATTCTAGCTTCCTCTTTTAACCAGTTACAATACCAAAAATCCGACGCCGCGTATGGTATCGAAATTAAAGGTTCATCATCTAAACTGGTAAAAGTAAAATAAGTTATTACATACGATTGTAGAAAAGAGAAGTTGGTTGAATTTTAGACAAATATATGATATACATAACAATTTATCTTGTATTACAAACACCACATTAACATAGAGGCTGATCATTAACCTAAAGATGGGGTGCATAAGGGTTTGGTGCACCATAATAGGGTAAAGGCAGAGGCAGAGTAGCTTGTGGTGGGACTGGTGGGTAGAACATAGGTGGAGCTTGGGCTGCTGCCATCAATGCCACCTGATCACTAATCCTGTCAAAAATATATATATAAAAAAAAGACATAAATCTGTTATTGATTTTTGGCAGAAATGTTCTATTTAGGATAGTATTTTTATTTCGTTGTTCCAAAGAGAGATCAACTTTCAAATTCTTTTCAATTAGAATAGTTTTGTAAGCTAACTGGTTTATAGACGCCACATCAGTATTTCTACCGCCTACTAGACTCGATTCCCCTAAATCAACTTTTTTGGGAATTAGACCCGTTTAAAATTATACACAACCCAAAGCGACCTGTTCATAAGTTGGTCAAAATTGCCATACCTAATTACACACCCAACAATTAAGTGTTTAAATACGTATTTGTGATATGTTATATGTTTGACAAGTTAAAAAAATGAAAGAAGAAAAATATAAATGCATATAATATAGTAATTCTACTGAATATTGCAATGCATATAACCATCGGTGAGGTGTATTATAAAATATCATGAAAATATGGTTTCGAATCAAACGTACATTGAATGCTGACCACCGGTTTGCTCCATCATCTGTGTGTATATGTACTCATCAACTCTCTGCTTTGCCAGTGCAACCTACTTCAATCACATTTAATTATAAAAGAAAACTTATATTTACCAAACAATAACACAAAGATTTTAGAATTTCCAGCAAAATTATACCATTTGCTTATTAACTTATAAATGTGACATCCATGAAGGAAACAAGAAACACTGCTGTGTGATACAGAGGCGGAAAGACAGACGGATGGGTCAAGTAACAGGTAAAAAAAATGTTTTTTTTTTCTTCATATTTTTCATATATCGGTTAATACTAATACATTATAAATGATAACAAAAACATTACCATTACATTCATAATCTTAATTTATGCAGCCCTCAACGCGTTCAACCCAGTGACCCATTCCCTTTAGCTACACTTTTTCATTTAACCCGTATATAAATCACAACTCTAATCGAACAATTCATATATGAATGGGTCGAAATTGTCGTATCCATATTAATGATATAAAAGAAATGTTACCAGCTCAAATCAGAAAAAAACAAATAAGAGAAAACACACAGAACCAACCTGTTGAGCACTACCACCAAAATGAATTTGTCTATGTTTGTTTTCACCTTTCCCCCCATGAACCTGAAAGATATTAACAAGAACATCAGTAAAAACTACAAGATAAACGCATTTAATTTAAACACATTATAAAACAATCTACCAATGGAAAATATCTACATACTTTAATTGTCGCTCCAGACTCTGTTCTGATCCTTGATATGTTTGATCCACATCTCCCAATTAATCCGCCAATAAATGTCTCAGAATCATCATCTCCAGAGTTACATATTCAGCTTAACATAACATGACATTAAAATTCATCAATTTTAAGAAAAGAAGAAAAAAACAGAATATACAGAGGTTCACTTGAAAAGTACTGAATAACCTGAAGAAGGGTCCACATATTGCTGAGGTGGCCGATGCATGAAACCAAGATTATAGGTTGGGCTTATGGAGATTATTTGTTTAGGTGGATTATCCCTACATAAAAATAATAATTAATTAAATATGAAATCCATGTTATAATACAGAACTTGACTAAAATCCAAACCTTAGTTGACATCCAATCTCTGCCAGTGCCTTCAACACTGCAGGAACTTCTCCTGATATCTATACATTTTCCATAAGAATACAACCGTTTTAGGAGAAGACTAACATAAATGAAAAAACGGCAAATGAAAAGAAATCAAGCAAGATTCATATATACAAAGAATAGAACACTGAGATGCACAACAAAATATTAGAAACTAGTGAGATTCCCCCGTGCTCCACGGTAGGCTTTAGTCAGTATCGGTTCGGTACATTACAGTACCAATACGATACCGCCATACCGGCACTCGGCAAGCAATCGACACATGTTTTACATCGATTTAACACCATAAAAAACGAATACTCGTACCGATGTTTTTGCATCGGTTTCGGTTCGGCATTTTACGAGACCGACACTCAATATAGCTCATGATACCAAATTAAATACTTTATTGCGAATACAACTCTGTGTTCAATAAATTTTATATCGCCGCACAGCGAATGCGGTACCGATAATGATGTTGTTTGGTCGGTAATTGTTTGGTTTGTGACGATTAAAAAAAATCAACTATATTTAACCCATTCGAATAGAAATTTTATTGAATCACAGATAACAATATGTATATCGCAAAGGTATATTTGACATTATATTATATTAATAAAACAGAAAAAGGGTAATCGACGTCATTTTATATGTAAAAAACACTAAACCGATGGTAATACAAAGGAAAATCATTGGAAGTTGAAATCAAAGATCAAAATATGTTTAAGTTAAATGTAAATTATAATAATAAACTATTATAATATTAGAATAATAAAAATCTTAAAAAACTACATATTACTAAAAAAAATAAAATTACTATTCATGAGCGCTTGGAAATTGTATATAATATATATATATATATATATATATATATAAATAATGCCAAAATAGGCCGGTTGAGTCTCTGGTTAAAACATATTTAGGCTAAAAATGGGTAATTTGTCATGGCCAAACAGTTTTTGTCTATTATTATTTTTATTTTGAATACACAATTTGTGTCAGATTCGAGTATAAAAATTATACTATTTCAATAAAGGCAAATCCACTCAAAAATTGAACTTTCATCCTTTAAGAGGGAGATAGAAAGTTAATATAGCCAAAGACAGCCTCATTTGTCTTTTGACCATATGACCAAACAAGATCTGTTACCATATCTACTTATTCATTGTTAGATCCAAAAAGCAGTAATTACCTGCACTACTCGATCAGATTCATGAGCAGATGCACATAATGGCAACTGATTTTGAGCAAGCACAGTAACGATTGCACCAGAAGAATTCCTTAGTTGGTCAATGTTTTGACCAGATACCCCAATTAATCCACCAGCTTGGCAACCAGAAATTAACAGCCTTATAGTGTTTGCTGCTACATGCCCTGTTGATACTTTCTGTCCAGTATTATTATCATCCTACAAAATAGCATTTGGGTACACTCATTACATCAGCAACAAATAGAATAATAGATAGAAAAAAAAAACACATGCACATCTTTTAAGAAGCATTTAGAAACTACCAAAAGTGCTATCATTTGATGGAAACTTCATAACTAATAACCAATTAACCACATAAACATGCATGCATGAGTATTCAAACAAATTTTCTCCGTCTCTATAAATATCGTTACTTGATCTTTGGGAGCAAACACACTGCTTTTGACTTTGCAACTGATATTAACTGATAATTTACCAAGAAAGTCAACACACCACATTATATTATATAAAGATCAATGCTGACAAGGAAGGAAAGATGTAGGTGTTAACATTGTTAGAGATCTAACATTTTATTTAGTTATGACCTTGGTAAGTATTACGTTCAACGTTAGAAAGTAACATAGTTGTCAATAGCGAATAGCGGACGATAGCAACAAGCTACCTATACGCTACATAGCGATAGCGATGATGTATTGGAAAGCAGTAATTTGGCTGATGATGGGCTTAAAGGTCTCTTGGTTCAATTCTCCACCGTAACGACTGAAAAAGAGATTGATCAAATTTTACTGCGACTGACTAATAGGGCTTATTTGTCAAAGAATGACATGGATATCAAATGAAAGAAAAACCAGGATTATAAATATCAATATCAATATCACATTATCACCCTAACCTTGGTATGACATTTACGAATGAACGTAATACTCTCTAGACGGAAACCCTATAGACAACCAATTAAAAAATAGAGCTGTTTCACAAAGCAATGAAAAATACTATAGAACATTAGAACTAACTGAACAAGCAGTAAAATAAAATCACTAGGGACAGTAATTCTATCAAGTTTATAAACTTGCATGTCTGCACAATGGTGCAACCTTGTTAAATACTTGTTATTTTGGACTTCGTCATCGCATATTGGTTACAAGCTCATGTGATTGCATCCAAGAGATAGATAACAAACTAGTGGGGACTGGGGTTGGGGATTCCTTATTGTGTGTGTACTTGGGGGTCGGGGATACCTTGCTTTAATCCTTGATTGTACCCGATCACGAGTTTAAAATTAGATGATATCTTGAAAAGTCTCTATGATAAACTTTTGTCAACACTTCTATCATACATCAAAGAAAGTCAAATCTATGCAGTTAATATCAGTGATATATCAGTTATCAGTCCCCATTTAGATATAGTGTCAAATATCGGTACCAATATTTGATTGATATATCACCGATTTTCCCAATATCAGTACCTTTCTTCTTAGTTCGACCATTTGTCTTTCTTCTTGTTGCTGCTAGTAGTTTTTTAAGTCTTAATTGTAAGTGTTTTAACTTTTAATTTTTCTTAATCCATTCCTACTTGCTAGTTGCTACAATTGTCAGTGTTTTGTAAGTTGCAAAAGGCTAATTCGTAAATCGTAGGAGAGAATACTGAATTGTTAGTGTTAGATTGCTATATATAAACTCTGCATCATATTAAAATTACCAATATCCCACCGCGATAACCGATATCTCAAATATCGTCCTTGACCGACATCCGATTTTTTACCCGTTAACTGCATAGAGTCAAATGGTCAAATACCATATGAGAAGATGGGCGAGTTCTGAGTACGTTCATTTTTTACAAAAGAAAAAAAAAACTTCCAAAAAATATAAGTAAGTGATTTACACAGATTACAGTGTTAGTAAACACACAAGTACACCAGTATTCAGTGTTCACCACAGGTCAAACTAGAACTACGCACCACCAATAAAATTTTCAAACTTGTCACATAAGTAGGGAAAGGGGATGAACAGGAAGAGGGAGATAAGATGTGGGGGGGGGGGTTAAGGGAAGGGATCAAGGGATAAAAGGGGAGTAGGATAAGGGGGTGGGGCACCTTCTAGAAGGAAGATGGAAGAAAAAAAGAGACTGTTATCGTTACCTTTGGCCTCCAAATGCGACAACGCCTTTATTACATACAGCCCTAATCGGCTAATCCCACCAAATTTTCTCTGATCTACATCTGCTCTATCAAAAGAGCCAATATTAACAAAGAAAATAACTTTATTAGCTAGTAAAAAACAAAATGTGTTAAACTATTAATAAACAAAATATTTTCCTTTTAACAATAATGTAGTATGAATTTGTCTCTATAAAGATTCACAGGTAATCATTATTTCATTAGTCTGTAAAAGTTTGTGCATTGACTGTAAGCGGTTTAGCACATTATCCTAACATAAAATTCGAGTAAAGTATCAGGAACTAAACCATCAGGAATGAGGGGTGCGAGGATTTGATTATTATAATTTCTAAAAATAAATTTTAAAAATATGCATTGTAACTATGAAGTTGTGTTTTTGATGGTAGCAACAAAATAAAGATTAAAAAAGTAAAGATTAGATATCTTATCACCATGAGAACCAAAGAGCCAATTTGGTGGAGTGCATCCTCTGCCTCAGTAATAGTGTTCTCACTATCTTTAGAGCTTATGATTATTACACGCTCCTCATGCCGCTGCATTCAAAAGACACAAACAGATAATTACATAAGGAGCATATAAACCAGATTCTAAAAGGTAATTATGCACACAGTATTCTGTCAGAGAAATAATTTATGAATTTCTCGTCTAACCATCAAAACGGCATCCGTTTACATATAGCATTCAATTTTAGGGCTTCATATTAGTAATAAGACAATTTTCCCAGGATAGAATCAATTAATCATACTTTCACATAATCACACCGAAGTTGATTCTAGACAACTCAAGCACGCTAATCGTAACCCTAACATATCAACGTCTACGCATACATGATAAATAATCATAATAGATTATTGCATCTATGAACAAATTGTAACATAATTTATTACACAGATCATTTAATCCGCAAAGAAATCAACTAAATTTAAACGCATAAGCAGCAATTGACCAATACGGCAATACCAATGGCATCTGAGATCTTAATTAATTAGCAAGAATATCTACTGAAAATACCATTTAGAAGAAAACTGACCACGAGGATTTAATTGAATAATTTCTTTTAATAAGTTCTGATTGTATGTCTCCTTGTTTTTAGGACCTCATATTAATAAATAATAAAACAATTTTCTCAACATATGATCAATAAATCATAGCTTCACATATCAATAATAAGACAATTTGATTCTAAACAACTTAAACACGCTAATCGCAACCCTAACATATCAACATACAACCATACACAATAGATAATCATAACTATAAACGACCAATAACCTAAATTTCACACATATCATTTCATCCACAACAGTATCAACTAATTTCAAAAGCATAAGCAGCAATTAACAAACCGCAATGGCATCAGCAATCTTAACATAGCTTCGGTATCATCTCTAATCTTCTGAATACAATGTCCTCCTCTACCGATCACTTCCCTATCTATTTCGACTGGCAACATACTTTCACATAGCTACACCTTAGTTGATTACAAACAACTTAAACACACTAATTAATAATACTTTCACATAATCACACCAAAATCGATTCCAAACAACTTATACACACTAATCGCAACCCTAGCATATCAATATACAGCCATACACATAGATAATCATAACTATAAACAAACTATAACCTAAATTTATCACACAGATTATTTCATCCACAACAAAATGTCAAAATCAACCAACTTCAAGCACAAAATCAGCAATTAACAAACTACAATGGCGTCAGCAATCTTAATATTAGCTTTAGTGTCATCTCTAATCTTCTGAACACGCTATCCTCCTCTATCGATCACTTTCCCGATATGTATACTTTCACATAATTACACCTTAGTTGATTCTAAACAACTTAAACACACTAATCACAACCTTAACATATCAATATACAACCACACACGATAGACAATCATATTTACAGAAGAACTATAAATTCTATAACCTAAATTCACACAGATCATTTCATCCATAACGAAATTAACTAGCTCCAAACGCATAAGCAGCGATTAACCAACCGCAATGACGTCAGAAAACGAACTGTAACCTAAATTTATCACATATATCATTTCATCCACAACAAAATGTCAAAATCAACCAACTCCAAACGCAAAATCAGAAATTAACAGTTAACAAACCACAATGGCGTCAGCGATCTTAATATTCGCTTTAGTATCATCTCGAATCTTCTGAATGCGGTGTCCTCCTCTACCGATCACTTTCCCGATCTGTTTCGACGGCAATAGTATCCGGAACAAAACATCTTGACCTAACACTGCGCGACGCTTTATCGGCTGGACTTCCGCCGCGGTTAGCGACGCTTGATCGTCTTCGTTAGTATCCTCGCGACCACGCTTCGTCGACGGTGGCCGTTGTGCGTTTACGAGGGTTTCGCGGTGGTTTTTTGTCATTTGTTACGGAACATACCGTTTTGTTTCGTCATGGTGAGTTTTATGAAAGGGGATTTGACTGGGGTTGATTATTTGTAAATTGGATATCGGGTCGGTTCTTGGTCCAGAACCGAAGATAACTGAGTTAATAAAACCCGACCCGAAATCATTAGATGTGAGGATAATCAAGTAGAAGGTCGGCCCATTTATATTAGATCCGTATATGTTTGAACCAATAATAAAACATTCGATTGTCAAATAAACATACTAGGCCACTCCATTGGAGGTATCAATATGAAAAAAAACACTACATTAGAACTAGATGAGTAACAAGTGAATCGGCTTTTAGTTTTTCCTCAACTTATACTTTTTCACTTGCATTCTATCAAACAGTTGTAGGCAAAAAGTGCAAGCATAGATAAACAAGGAAGCATAATTAGCATCCATCAAGTATGAAATACTTGCAGGTTTCGTAATAATTATAAGTTACTGAATTGGATGAACTTTATGCCGAATTATACGATAGATTAGATGAAAGCAATATTTGAATTAGGTTTAACATACCTTGCAACATTGCAATTTTGAAGATTATAACAGTAGCAAGGGATCCATGGACAAAATCTTGAAAGAAATTAAAAATTTGGGACGAATTTGAACTTCAATATCAGTCTCGGGTTGTTGTGTGAGAACCGACACACCGAATGAACAAGAACCGATAACCGAAGCAATATAAAGGGTTTGGTGATAGGTCCTTTGTTTTCAATCAATTCGGGTATCGGGTCGGGTAGTTGCTGGTTCGGTTCGGGTACATGGATTTGCTCACCCCTAGAGAACATGCTAAATGATGTGGCAAAATGCAACATATAAATTACATCAAACAATACATAAAATCAACCCTTTTCCGATACTAATGTTGGAAAAAGCATGTTTCTTTGTTTACTTTTAATTTGCAGGATCAAAATAGCTTAAACTAACAAAAGAAGCAAATTAACAACCAAAACTAACACAAATACAAATAAGAAGATTGGCACAGCTTGCCGAACCCCCATTCACATCCAAAACAACAAAAACAACGAAGACAGAAGCTTAGGCACGGGGTCGTGCCCATCAGGCATGGGGCGTGCCCAGTCAAAGATTCTCTGCAGAAAAAGACAACAACAACAGACAACCAACACGGGGTCGTGCCAAGTCAACATGGGTTGTGATCAACTTTAAGATTGCAGAATCTGGGATAGTACAGCAAGTACACTGACCACGGGGCCGTGCTTTGTCACCACGGGGCGTGTTAGTATAAGACCGAACATCTGCAGTTAATGAAGAAAGAGAAAAATTCCACCACAGGGCCATGCCCACTTGGCACGGGGCCATGGTCGCCTTCTATTTCCAACTATAAATAGAGGTGCTTGGTTCATGAGAAAGGTATCCCTTTGCAAACCACTTCTCTCACACTTGCTATCAGTCCACCACCACCATCACTACAACATCAACACCCACCACTATCATCCATCTTTGATCTTTTAGAGTGTGTAGTAGTCTCGGATCCAAGATTGATCGTAAGCGTTCTTGTCAAACAAAATACCATGCTTGGCTAAATCTCTTACATCACTTGGTGAAGACAAATCTTTTATGTATTACTTTTGATTTCCAATCTTTGGAAACTTTTTATTTGATTGTTATTAATGACTTTAATAACTAGTTTTTTTATATTGAAACTGAACTTTATTTAAATATTTCTTCATGTTTCGTTGATTCACTCATTCGTGTCTTTACGGTCTATATAAAGCGCGTTAACTGCCTAGAAGGGGGTTAGAAGGGTGTTTGGGTAAAGTTCTTGTCTCGTTCAGTGTATAGATCCTGCGAGGACTTGGTTCAAGCTTATTAGAACTTCCATTGAGGCAGATAGTAAACAAATCGGGGTAAGTAAGAATGTTCTTATACCCCTTATACATAAACTACTATTAAAACTTTACCCGGCCTTGCGGGACTGTATCCATGCTGACTTAGATCAATACGGCCGAGGGTAACGTCGCCTTTACAAGAGGGGCCTACCACTTTTCGCATTAATAATTTACTTAATTATCTTCCAATATTCCGACCTTGCGGGACTGTATCCCTGCTGACTCAGACCAATAGGTTGAGGGTAACGTCACCTTCACAAGAGGGACCTACTACTATAACTAAGTTAATCTATTAAAATACCCAAAGTGCAGAAATTATCACATGATATGTAAAAGAGGAGTCAGAACCAAATGATTCTTTCTTGTGTATTTTTATTTGCGTTTTTACTTTTGTTATCTTTTATAAACTTTCGAAACTTTTATAAAAAATTTGGTTAGATTAGACGTTAACGATAAGCCGGTATTAGAAGCTCTTGTGTCCTTGGACGACATCGGTATCTTACCATCAATATACTACGTCCACGATGGGTGCACTTGCCCTAACGTGTGTAGAGTGGTAGTATTGTATCGTGTTTTATTAATTTAAAGCTTGATCTACGAGTAAAAAAGTATCTAAAATATAAAAAATTTATAACCCGCTCGCACCACGTCACTAAACACAATGTGTCACCCTTCTTTCAATCTTAAAAACCTATATAGTAAATGAAAATTTTACAAACGTAAGATTTACTGTTTCACACATTATAATTCAAAATAAAATATGGATAATTTAAGTTTTTATATAACCTACACATATGTAGTTTAATAACTACATGTATGTAGACTATCTGTAGGTAAATATATGGTTCTTTTATGTATATATAATACACATCTAAATGTAAGAAACATAAAATTTAAAAGTATGAACCTTAAATCCCAAAACTTATTGATTAGAATTGTTCTTTTTGTTCTTGTAATAATTAATGTTCTGTAATGATCCTTATCCTAGTTATATAATTGGGGAGTTAGTGTATGAAGTGTAGGAGATCATAAAAGTCTATCACATCTTCTGTAAGCCAATGGTATAATCGTTTATGTATATACATAGTATATAATTACATAATGTTACGTAGTTACGTAAGGGTGAACGAAGCGTGTGAAGGGATGGTGTGCGGTGAACATGTTATAGCACGATAACACCGCCGCCATCCCAAAAACGTGCAGTAAGTGGGTAAACAAAGGGAGTAGTCACCAATGGCTTTTGTTGTTTTTTCAAACGTTGGAGGGCTTCAACAGCTCTATAGCCATTTGGTATATTAAAAAAATTAATTACATTACTTTATTTAAATATCACCATTCCAATCCATTTCTCACAAACCGAAACCGTTCTCAACCAAATAGTACAAACCAAACCATTTCTCTTCTCATTTTTACCCCTATTTTTCAAAGAGGCAGATAAAATACCGTTGTTTATTCCACCCAACATTAGCGATGATGAGTTATCCTTAAGCGAAAGTAGCTAATTATTTTTCAAAAATCTTATCTGTAACGCATCGCATTCTTGTACTTTCCTTATTTAGAAAGTGTTGTCGTATTTCTAATTTTTGGAAACTTGTATCGTATTCGTATATTTCATTATTCAACCCTTGTACTATGAGATTATGATCATGATGGAAACTTGTTTGATATTTACACATGTTAATACTTAAAATTTTATGTTACAATCGTAAATACGTGATTATATGCAAGAAACTCATACTTAGAATACTTGAATATTTGATTTTACGTGCATTACACTTATACAACACTATTTGTGTATGCTTAAAATACTTAAACCAGCTAAAACACGCGAAAACGACCCAAACCAACCCAACTTCACACGAGGCAAGCTTGAACTCGCACGAACTGAGTCACTTCGCATGAGGTGTACTCACGTTCGTACGAAGTGATGCCCAACTCGTAAATGGTGCCCAACTCGTGCGAAGTGATGCCAACTCATACAAACTGCACCTGTTTCCTATAAAAACGCACTCCACTCCACTCCTAAACCCTTTGCTCATTACGGAAATTGCTCTCAACTTACTAATTTCTCTCTAATGTATCAGACTAGTATCAGAAGGTTTCTAGACCTTCAAACTCACTTCCTTTACTTACTTTTGATTTCTTCTACCTTTTCTCTTATTTCTAATGCATGCACCTCAAATGTTAAATTTTACTAAGCTCATCATCCTCTATATGATTAGGCTTGTGTTAGAAGTAGTGTGAACACTAGAAGCCTTGCTTCCAAATTATTTCCATTGCCTCATTTGTCTATTGCATGCATTCAAGTGGTTTGCTAGCACAAAAGTAACCTAACACCGTCTAGCCTCCGACACTTAGTTAACTTTTCCATGTCGGGAATGGCTCACCTGGGTTAATTATACTTGGCCACTTGCATAGTTAAATTACATTATGTTATTCATGACCAACCGGGTTATTACAACCTTGTGCTTTGGTAAATCATATAGTGAGGTGTTCGCACCCCATGCTGACTTCTATGACATAAATGATGGACTGAAAAATATAACTCTATACATATATTACGTATTTTCTTTGTAAAACTGGTTAGAATCATGATACTATCAAATAGTGATTAAGTGTTATGACATCGGACTATTCTGCCTCGTTCATAAACTCCCATTCACATAAAACAATGTCGAAATGGACGTTAGACGAGCAAAAACACTCCAGGACTGTCACTTCGCACGAAGTGAACAGTTACTTTCGTGCGAAGTGCAAGTCACTTCGCACGAAGTGGTCAACCCTACTTCGCACGAAATGGAGCAGTCTACGTTTGCCTTTCTAGTTTCCAACTCGAATCTGAAACTTTCACCAAATACAGTCTATTCACACACCTTAGTTTACCCATTATAGGGTAACCCTAATGCGCATCACCTCAACACTCCAACACAACATCTCACGGATTTCTAGGAGGCTTGCAAAACCGTGAGTATACCCCCCCCTATTTTACTTTAACACTTTGGGGTGCAATACATGTACTTTATCAAAATCACACAAATATGCTTATGCTTAAATCACAAACAATCCTTTATCCATGCTTATTATGCTAAACACATACTTGCTATGCTTATACCCTGTCATTAACTTTGATCAAGCCTCCCTTAACATATATAGTGTTATAGGAGTAAGGCACCGCTCGTATTCATGAGGTCATGTTAAGTAAACAAAACTGGTCTATCATTGCTATGATTAGATTACGCTAGCGGTAAACTTTGGGTTGACTTGTATAATTGCATGATAGTTTTGCCATGTAGTTTCAAGTTAACATATACGCATGAGGATTTGTTAAACATTTATATTATGCTATTAGTCAAACTTGTATACTCACCAATGCCTGTGTGTGGAACTATAATTTAACATGTATTGCAGGTTGATGACGCTGTTGATCCATGGAATCTAGTAGGATGGATATAAAAAGTTATCTTAAATTCGATTTATGTAGGATCGTGGTGTCTTGATTACAATGTTGTATTTGTTGTACTTGTACTAGAAAACGATGTTGTATTTGTTTCCAAATTGATGTACTTGAATTATTAGTAATGAAATGAAATATTGTTTCTTTAAATATTCGTCACATTTTAGTGTTATGTTGTCTCGAGCAAGTTGCTTTCGTCCGCCCCGAGGATTCCGCCATCGTTGGGGTGTGACATCATCGAACAAGTCAAAAAAGAAGACATAGGCACATCTGTAAAAAGAGATATGTCCATCGTGCTCGGGAGAAAGGCTACGAAACCCTTATGGAAGATTATTTTGTCGAGGAGACGAATACAATGATGATTTTTTTCGTCATAGGTTTCATATGTCAAAAAGGTTGTTTTAAAAATTGTGTGTGACGTAGAAGCGAATAATCCGTGGTTTCAAGAAGGTGTGGATGAGAGAATGAATAAGAGTTTTACACCGTTGCAAAAAGTTACATCGGCGATTAAATAGCTTGAATGGTAACCCTCCAGACGAGAACGACGAGTATTTAAATATGGCCGAAAGGACCTCTTGTGAATATCTAGAATATTTCTACGAAACAGTATGTACGCTCCCGAGTTCTTACGTGGACCAACAAGCCACGACGTTTGCGCTTTTGTACCAAGCTCAAGAGGAGAAACATCACCTTCGTGGGATGTTGGGTAGCCTTGATTGTACGCATTTCGTTTGGATAATGTGTCCCAAAAAGTTACGCGACTAATATATGAGAGACGATCACCAATACCCATAATTATGCTCAAAGCGGTGGCCTCTCAAGATTTGTGGATCTGGCATGCTTTTGTGGTCCACCAGGTTCACAAAAAAACATCAATGTGCTCCAATATCTCCACTATTTTTCACTCCATGAAATGTAACTGCACCAAAACGTCCATTTTACGTGAACGACTACTTATACAAACGTGGATATTATCTTACCAATGGAATCTACCCTACTTGGTGCGTGACTCATTTCCGTATTCTCAAATTCCGAACGAAAAGAAGTTCAAGAGGCGGCAAGAAAATACGTGGAACGGGTTTTTGGTGAACCAGTCATACTATGTCATGTTATACTTATTTTAGAGTAAAATAAAAGTTATACTTGATGAACCAACTCGAGTACGAAAGTTACTAAACTCAGTGCCTGAGAAGTTCATCCAAATAGTGATCCATAGGACAATACTCCGATTTAGATCTCATGACATTAGACGAAGCTATTGGAAGACTTAAGACTTTTGAGGAATGAGTCAAGTGAAAGAAAGGTAGTCTAGTCGAGAATAAAGATAAGTTATTGTTCACACGACAGGTAATAATCACGGCCATGGACAATCGAATATAAGAATAGGAAATAGGAGGTTTAATCCACGTGGTCGAGGCCGTGGAAGGTTCCATCATCCCCTCAGGAATATTCCACTCAAGATATGTGCAAGGACGCTAACCAACATAGAAATAGAAAGTTCACTAGTGACATGAGCAAGGTTAGATGTTATAAATGCAGTAAGCAAGGACACTATTCTTCACATTGCCCTCAAAAGGAACCTTCACAAGATCAGGCTAATCTAGCGCATAAGGACGACGAGCCAACTCTTTTGATAATAATCACTAAAGATCGAAGAGATCATCAAGTGGTTTTCTTAAATGAAAAGGAAATCAAACCTAACCAATATAGGTTACTTGATGAAAGCATGTGGTATCTCGACAATGGTGTAAGCAACCATATGACCGGTACGCGAGAGCATTTTATTTAATTAGTCAAAAAGATCAGTGGGTAGGGATGAGCATTTGGTACCGAGTACCGGTAACGAACCAGTAATGAACTAGTACCGTACTGGTAATGAACCGGGACCGTACCAGTGATTTTCGGTATTGGTACTTGGTACACATTTTCTCCATTTTTCAGTACTGGTATTTTTGGTAACGAGATACCATGCCCAACCTTATAAGTGGGAATATAGGTTTTGGTCATGGTTCATACGCTATAGATAAAAGACATTGGCTTTATATCGCTGAAATGTAAAAACAAGGAACAACGACTTGTCACCAATGTTTATTACAATTCCCAGTCTTTAAAGGATATCTTGAGTCTAAGGGTTGGCAATTCTGACACGAACACAATAACATGGCACAAACCTACACAAAGTTATCATGTTTCGTGTTTGACCTTAACAGGTTTCGTGTCTAAAACAGGTCGACACGATAAGACCTTAACAGGTTTCGTGTCTAAACAAGTTAAAACCCGTTAACCTGTTAAGGCCCGTTAAGTACATGTTAATAACTAAAAAGTTAAAAATATTATACATGAGTGTGGATAAAGGGTCATCAGTCGTGGGACATGGGATGAATTATACACAAACACACACGTTTCTTTTTCCACAACCAAACCCTAATTTTTAAATGTCTCTCACAAAGACCACCATTCCCAATTCGGTTCACAACTCCCCCAACTGGGCCGTGCTCGTGTCTTAAAAATGTCGTATTCGTGTCTTAATAGGTCGTGTTCGTGTCTTAAACAGGTCGTATGATACATTGGTAATTTTTCGTGTCTGAACAGGTCGTTTCATGTAACCTGTTTATTAACAGTTCGTGTTAGTGTTTTGAAAATCTCACACGATAAGATTTCATGTCGTGTTCGTGTTTACGTGTTTCAGGTTCGTGTCTTATTGTGTTCGTGTCTTAACAGATCGGGTTGACCACTTATGCCTGCCCTAGTCTAGGACAACCAACATAAATCCGATGTAAAGTCGTCATGGAATACAATCAGCTATGATTGTATGATATAAGCAAGACATTTTTCATGAAGGTCAAACGTTCGAATGAATATACTTTACATAAGTAGTTTGAAGATTATTATGTCTGTCTCAAAATTAGCAAGTTTAGAAGACACACCATGGTTATGGCACACTCAACTATGTTTATGAACTTTAACGCAATTAAATATATGACTTGATAGAAACTAATCAAAGAAGTACCTCGAATTTTGCACTCCTCACAAACGTGTGAAGCCTGTCTATTAGGAAAACAAAGCATAGCTCTGTTTCTAAGACAAGATGAATCTAGATCAACTAAACCACTAGATTTCTTTTTGGAGATCTTTGTGGTCCATATCACCAACACATTTAGGAAAGAATTATAAATTTTTATTAGTCGACGACTGCACAAGGTACATGTGGGTTTACTTTCTTGATTCAAAGGCGTTTGATGCGTTTAAGAAATTTAAGTTGATGGTAGAAAAGAACCAAGTTCAAAATGTTTAGAACTGACAGAGGTGGAGAATTCAGTTCAAATGATTTCTCTTAATTCTGCAAAGAAAAAGGAATAGCATGGCAACTTACTTCACCATACTCTCCATAACAAGATGGCATGGTAGAGAGTCAATAGAACAATTCTATTAGCCACTAGGAAATGTTGAACGAAAGCAATATGCCCTAAAATTTTGAGAAAATTGCATATTTCCTCCTATAAAATTCTTTAATTACATATTTACCCGACTCAAATTTAAAATTGCATATATCTCTTTTCTTAATTAAAAAATTTACAAATTTATCCATTTTAATTAATTTTATTGAAACTAAATTCTATAATGACTATTTTACCCATATAATACTAAATATTTAAAATTGCATATTTACACACTTTTTAACTAGCTTTTTGTATATATTTATATTTTTTTATAATTTTAATATTTTTAAGTTTCACCAATATTAATTTTATTTTTTTGGTTTCACTAATAACCCAGAACTTGTGAATTATAAACTAATATTACAATAATCCAGATTTATACTACCAATTTACTAATATTTATAATAATAATAATCACAAGAATTTAAGTAAATAATCTAGTAGTGGACATGTGAAACGTTTATCAAATTGATTGATTTAAAATTCGAATTGTCATGAACTACTGAATTCAGATCTGAGAAACAAAAAGCTACAAATCAATGATTTTTGAAAGTTCGAATTCAGAGTTTACATCATAATTGTCAACAAACATTTGTTAATACCATATTGCAAACCAATTCATAAAATCAAAGCTCAAAATTGAGTTTCATCTACAAATCTTCATCAATTGGATCTCCATCTTTCGTCGTTTTTTGTTACTATCCATCTTCTTCATTCATGTTCAAGAGCACACAATGTGTAATCCTAATAATCATGGCACAAGCTTTACAAATTTATTTAGCCAGAGTGTTCCACAAAAGTCAATCTTGGTTGGAACCACTCAATCGCAGCCTAGACTCCGGACACCTCACTCTCTTTCTCCATTGTAATCTCGAAGGCAACCATGCTCCGTGACTCCAAACCCACCCACACCAAACATGGAGTCGAACAACCATATGAAAACGCAATCTAATCGAAACGAACACCAAAACGCAATTGGCCTCGAACCAAGAAAGTACAGTGTCGATCGCTAATAAACTGAAAAGTCATGCTTGTGTGTTTGTTATTTTGAACCACGGTATTGAAAGGGGCAAATTATATCATTTTAATATACAAGGGTAAATATGCAATTTCTAATTATGGTCGGGTAAAATACATAATTGAGACCCTTTTAGGGGGAAATATACAATTATCCCTAAAATACTTGGGCAGAACCTGTAAGATACGTTATCCACATCCTAAATTGTACGCCAAACAGAACTTTAGCTGTTATCACACCTTTTGAAATAGTCATGAGTAAGAAACAAAATTTACAATTTCTCAAAGTCTTTGGTTGTGAGACATACACAAAGGTGTTGTTACCTCACCTTAAGATGCTGGATGATAAAAGTATTGAAATAGCTTACTTAGGTGGTGAACCCGGATCAAAAGCCTATAGTCTTTTGATCCAAGAACTAGGAAAATTTGTGTTTGTAGAGATGTAGATTAAAGAACATGAATTTTGGAATTGGAAAGAAAATGGTGAAGATTACAATCATACAAAAGCTAAATGGACATACTACATAATTGAAGATAGTCAGATGACTAGTCCACCCACCATTACTAAACCACAAGTTGGACATGTGGAAAATAACAATAAAGAGGAACATGCTCCTCACTCTACAGGTAACTCACCAAACTCACCATTTACACCACAACCGTACACCTACCAACCAAATTCAGAATCATCTACCACCTACACCTCAACCTCTACTAGATCCTCTAGACCATTCAATCATACCTCTCAGAAAACATTTATGATCAAACCTCAGAGATAGCATTAGAAGAGAATGAGTTAGTGTTAGTTGAGGAAGAAACTAGAAAGTACAAGGAAGCAACGGTAGGTGACAGATGAATTAAAGCTATGAAAGTTGGAACTGGATTCATTAGTAGAAATAAAACAGGGAGTTTGACCGAATTACCTAATGATCATTAAAATAGGATTAAGTGGGTATTCAAGACCAAAACAGATGAAAGTGATAACATAATAAAACACAAAGCCCGCCCAGTGGCAAAAGGCTATGTATAGCAACACAGTGTAGACTTTGAAGAGTCATTGCCCCAGTAGGATGAATAGAAACAGTTCGTGTACTCTTAGCCATAGTTGCTTATAAAAATGGGAAGTACACCATCTAGATTTTAAATCAACTTTCTTACATGGAGAATTGTATGTTTCTCAACCGGAAGGTTTTATGAAACCCCAAGATAAAGGAAAGGTCTACAAACTCTCAAAGGCTTTGTAGGGACTACGTCAAGCACCGCGTACATGGAATGTAAAGTTGGACAACACATTGAACTCACTTGGATTTCAAAAATGTTCTTTAGAGCAAGCAGTTTATACTAAGGCGGGTTCTAACTCTAATCTAATAGTTGAAGTTTATGTTGATGATTTGATTGTCACTAGATCACCAAAGAAGGAAATTGACAATTTCAAATCATAAATGGAAGAAAAATTCTGAATGAGCGACTTAGGATAATTAACCTACCACTTGGATATATAAGTCAGCCAAACAAAGCGGTGATATCTCAATGAAACATACTGGTTATGTAAACAAAATTCTCAAGGACTTTGAGATGCTTGAGAGTAATGATACTAAGATACCAATGGATCCCAGACTTAAACTAAAAGTCGTAGAAGATGGAGAACCAGTGGATCCCACCAAGTGTAGAAGTCTAATTGGATGTCTAAGGTATCTTCTACACACACAACCCGATCTAAGTTATTATGTAGGATTACTTCGTTGTTTCATTCAAGAACCAAAGGAACATTATCTAACAACAATCAATCAAGTCACTCGTTATATCAAAGGAACAAAAGACTATGGTATAACATAGCAAAGTAATGGAGAATGCAAGTTACTACCAATAGTAGTTATGGTGTTAACACTAAAGAAGGAAAAAGCACAACCAGGATAGTATTCTACTTTGGGAACTTTCTAGTTAGTTAGTGCACACAAAAACAACCCATTGTAGCATTATCATTTTGTGAATCGATGTTTGTGGAAGCAAAATGTCAAGCATTATGGTTGAAGAGACTACCCGGTGCTATAACTAGATGAAAAGAAGAAAAGTTAACATTGATGGTTGATAATAGATCTGCAATAGCCTTGATGAAGAATCTCATGTTTCGTGGTAGAAGCAAGAACATTGATACTTGTTATCGCTTCATACGTGAATGCATTGAAAAGGAACAAATAATTGTGGAGCCCATTGCTGTGTACTTCAAAAGGCAAATATCTTAACAAAGGCGTTACCAAGGATCAAGTTTATCACAATGAGGGAACTAGTTGGCGTCAACTACCTACTATAAGCTCAAAATGGTAATGGGCTTGAGTTATGAACTTATAATCTATAATCTGAAGATCAAGTCAACTCTATGATTTTAAGTTCATTTCATACTGGACCAGACCAGAATAGGGTTATATACATTCTCATTGTTAGGAGGGGTCATTTGAGCGTATCTAAATAGATAGTATGTGGATCCTTACGTCGTTACATTCCATTTAGGATTAGGAATAGACTTAATCGGACCTGCTTTTACATATCTCTCGTTATTTGGGTTTAGGGGGTGATTGTAGGATATAATCACTCACAACACTTAGAAGTCACAATTGTATTTTATATTAGTATGTTTTATTAGTGTCATGTAAATAAACTCAAAGAGTCAATTGTGTCAAGTACTCAAAATATATATGGGTGTCTTTCTAGTATACGATGTGCTGGTTCAGTGGAACCCTATATACAAACATGTCGCTTACTTTGTACGGGTTACCCAAACCCACAAACAACTATTCATTATACAAATTTCTTATTAAATTGTG
The DNA here is from genome assembly GCA_947069175.1 of Scalesia atractyloides. Taxonomy (NCBI): domain Eukaryota; kingdom Viridiplantae; phylum Streptophyta; class Magnoliopsida; order Asterales; family Asteraceae; genus Scalesia; species Scalesia atractyloides. The sequence continues at coordinate 91,425,805 of CAMTDV010000023.1, forward strand.
TTTGAATCTTGGAGACTTTGTATGTTTGGATATTGATTATAAACAAGATAATCAAAATAGCGTGACCCGGTTAAAATTTATATAGGTAATTAGTAATTGAGCAAAACAAAAACACTCATGTTTATATAGATTCTTAAAAGTGGTGGTCACTTGGTTTGTGCATGAAAGTAGCTTAATAGAATGTGCTGATGCGATTTAGGCTTATTCTCATGGATTCAAGTAAATCCTATTGAAATATACGTGAACTATATATTTTTATCTAGAAGTTATTTGTCCTTCTTGGTGTTATACTTGAACCCACACAGTTGAGATTTCATTATGGCTATTTTACTATAGCTATTTGTCCTTCTTGGTGTTAGCAAGTAAAAGATTACCGTTCTACATTTGAAACCCATAAAGGTAGAGATTACTATTTTACTGATAGGAGGCAATATTATTGTATATTGGAGCAATGGAAAGATCGTTGTAACGTGACTAGGTAATCATGATTGCAAATGGATCTTGTAAAAAGACAAGGTAAAGATGCGTACATCAGGCATAATTAGACTACACTGCAAGACCCTATGTTTGTGTGAGCCTGGTACACGGTGTGTTAGCACACTAGAACAAATATGCTGGCAGCATGTTTGTGTATTTTGTACGTATAATAGATAATAAAAGATTTATATAAAAAAAGTTGGTGCCCCTTGCAATATTAACCTCTTTTTGTTCTTTGAGATTTTATGTTGGCCTAGGCCCTCCCTTCCAAACGATAGGAAGCCGCCACGTAATAGCAGTTGAAGATTAATGTCGTATACTCGTATGAGAAAACTGTCCTTAACATATTGTATTTAGCTTGATCAAGATCCATGGCTATGCAAAGCAGTATGCACGTTCATGTGTCTTGTCTAACCAATTCCTTCTATTTTTGTCAAAAAAAAAAGATTTGAGTTGAAAGATGATGTTGTTGAGCTATCACTATTGTACTTGTAGAATCACGTCTGGCTCCAAAGCTTTAATCATACGATGGATACTGATCAAAATGACACTATATATAAAAAATATATAAGTACGAGTCGAACATTCTGATGACTAACGTTTCTTATTGCGCAGAAACAAAACTAAACTTGATTATCAATGGTAAAACCGAACTTCTTTTGTTAGGAATAAAACACACAATGAAAGGGAGCGAGAACATGAAAGCAATAAAACGACATAAGGATTTAATGTGGTTTAGTTGGTGTAACCTATATTCACATGCTGTAACAAAGGTTATCATATTATTTGTGAGGTGGTGAGAATTACATGGTCCCCATCAATCTATTCGTAAGACCCAAATTAGGGTTACAACTTAATCAACAAGAAAATGTAATAAGAAAACAAAGATCGGGTTAGTATTGTAACACCTAGGGCTGACTGCGCTTGAGCTCTCCCTTGGGCCGAAGCCTACATATGCCCAACATGAGATTTACGGTTGATCAATGGTTTTTCTTCAAAGATCGGAGTTTTATCAAGGGAACTGGCAAGAAACAAGCCTTGAAAACTAATATGGTGACACATCGATTGAACATTATTTAACATATCATTTTTAGCAATATATATTTCAACATTGATATCCTATATTATTAGTTATAATAAAGAAGTAGAGAACATACCATTAATATTTTGGCCATGAAATTTAACGAAAGAATAAAGAAAAAAAAACAAGAAATTTGCAAGTTCATGGCAGTAAGTATTATAATTATAATTATAATTATAAATAAGAACAAAGTACGTTCATCCTTATAAATTGGGGTTTTGGAATGATTAATAGAAAGTGTTGACCAACCAAAAATTGAGCAATACAAGCTAGCTTAAGAGGATTTTGTGTTGAATTGCTACTTAAAAAGACATAAAACCTTCAAATAGAGCAAAACAAGTTATTTTGTTTAATGCTCTAACTAAGCCTAACTTTTAACTTAAGTTTTGTTACTTGTTTGACACCTCTTTTAACGGAGACAAATACAGACCAGTGGTTTACCATGAAACCAGGTTCTATTTCATGGTATCCAACAATGGAACCCCTTTTCTTTTATTAATTAATTAATAATGACACATCCCACAATGTGTATTAGTGATATCCCACCAAATATAAACTATGTGATAAATCGATTAATTCATAAACGTTGTAAAAGGCGGCTTGAAGGTGGGTGGAAAGTGATTATTGAATTGCTTCTCACATGCGTGTAATATATATAATATATATGTATATATTAAAGAGTAAGAGGTAACCACAAATTTCTTTTTTTCTACAAAGTGTATAAAGTTATAAAACATACTCAAAGTCTATAAATAACAAAGTGAAGATAACTATAACGTCATATTTGTGGGTTTTATGTATTGTTTTGGATGATAAGACTTTGATTATCGAATTACTAACATTAATGTGTTTTTATTGATTAACATATTGTGTTTTATATTTATAGTTGTACGGTGGTGTATTTGAAATTTTTATACACTGTTAATGTTTGGATATTGTGTTTTAGTGATCTTACTCTGTTATTTATGGATTTTAAGTAATGTTTTAGCTAAAATTATAGTGTTTTCTAACTTTATAAACTTTACAGAAAAAAGAACTTTGTAATCGAACCACACCACTTATTAAAATACATGGAATGACAAAAGATGTCTTTTAGGTAATTTATTTCTATTTTCCTCTATTCACTCTAGGATCATAAATACATGAGTTATTTGGATCATACGTACATGACGTAATCAAATTTCGCTTAATATGCAAACTTGCCATGCAAATTTATACATCAAATATATTACATTTAATAATTTATTTAATTTATATAACTATATTATTATCTATATATCAAAAACTTAGCAACGATAACTTTTTTCTTATATTTATTATGTATTTGTTGTTATTATTATTATTATTTTTAAACATAGTTTGTTTTTCTTTTATAATTTTTTAAGTATGATGCTTTAAGAAAGTTAGGACTATTCGGTTACGAAATTCTTATTTTCATCTTATATAAATTTTACTAAAAAAATATGTTGTGAATAATAATAACATACAAATGATGGAAGCCCAAACTAACATGTCATCAACGCTATTTCACGGATTATTTTTTTTCTTGAAAAAAGTAAAAACGTTTACCCTTACGTCATTGTAATGATATTATGCGACATGTTTATTTTTATCACGTATCGGTAAATGTTATATTAAAAGTGAATGAGTCAAATATAACTGGATATTTTGTTCTTTACCATGGTGAACTGGATCAATACCATTCAAACAACATCGGGACCGGTATTGGTTTTTGTTTTATGGTATTCGATTATGACCGAACAACATCGGCATTGATATCGGATGTTATATCAAGTTCAGTATCATACAAGTGTTGTAACGAATCCAACCTGTTCGCCCAACGCACGGGTAATCTTACCAATATTTTTAATTTGGCATTCTCAGGTTTTATTTATAACTTGCATAATCATAATAATTACATAGATATGTTTTTTTCTGGATGACACAAACAAATTTATATTATATCAAAAGCGGAAGCTTTTCAAACAAGGAGCTAAGGGTGTTACGAAAATTGGAATCTAAAACCAAATTCGAAATATTTGAAAATCTGTATTCGCAATATATGAAATTTTGGATATCCGAAAATCGGATAATCTGAATTTTTAGATTCGAATATGAATTTATTAACTTTTGAATAATTGGAGTTTTCAATATCTGAAAACTAAAAAGAAATGGTATATACACACGGTTAGTATCAAATAAAAAGTTCATTTTCCTAAGTAGGATTAGAAATGGATCATAACCTTTCATTTTTTAAATCAATGGTAAGATAAAATGTTGGTAAAAAAAGAGGTGTAACTGTATTTTTGAAATAACTTATTTGTTGACTTTCTCTCTACATGTAGGGTACATGCATCCCCCTCCCCATTTTTTAAAAGTTTATAACTTTTTTATACGACACTATTTTTTTTTTAAAATCGTACCATAAAATCAAGATTTTTTATCTTTAATTTAAGTACCATATTGCTATATAAAATATAACAACTAAAATAACCCAAAAATTGTGTTATATTTTTATGTTGTACAAAATTTTTGTACTTTATTTTTGTCTTGAATTTTTATACTAATTTTTTTGTGCTTTTTTTTCTGAACCAGCCTTTTTTTTTCTAGTTTTTTCATACATGATTTTTTTGTGTTAAATTTTTTGCAATAGATTTTTTTTCTGCTATATATTTTTTTACTTGATTTTTTATGCTAGATTTTTTTAGTAGATTTTGTAGGTTATATTTCTTAGAAAAAAGAGGGTGAATGTTGTGTTTTATGAAACAAAATGCCCTTTTGTAGGTTATACTGCAAGAAAAGGAATTTTTATTTTTTAATTATAAATTAGGATATCCGCTTAAATATTTGAATGCGTATCCGAAATTTCGGATATGGATTTGGATATTTATATTCACTATCCGACATTTTTAAATATCCAAAATTGAATAATCCGATCTTGAACACCCTTACAACTACAAGGAGCTAGAATATAAAGTTCAAACCAATTACAAGCACAGTGGCAGATCTTGAACTTTTATAAAAAGAGGGAAGGAACTTTTTAAGAAAAAAATAAAGGGGGGACTAATTTACACTTCGAAAGCAAAAAAAAAAACAGAAAGGTCGAGGCTCCCGTTCGCCCAGATTGAGTGCTCCTTGTATAAGAAAATTTGAAAGTTACTTAGATATAAAGTCCAAAACTTTCATATAAGCCGACTTGTTCCTACAAGTTTAAAGTACACTTGAAAATTACTTAGATATGTATAGTTACAAATTCAAGGAAAGTCAGACTTGTTCCTACAAGTTAAAAAGTATTTGTACTAAATGTGTGGAGCTTCGGCTTTGTCAAACTAGAAGCTGAAGTCTCAGGTTGTATTTTGAACAGTTGATAACTTCATCCATATTTTAAATCTAGCGTACAGACACAACTTGATCAAATACAAACTAGTCTCTTGCACAAAATTTGAGTTGGTATCTTGTAGGGCATTTGTTTGAGCTTGGAGATTTAAAGCTGCTCCCAAATTTGAAAAATCAAGATCTGGACTCTTAGACTACACGGTGTGGGGGGTTTAAACATGGGGCATTATGCGACATGTGGATCACGCGTCAGAACGTCGCGTGGTGCTAAAACGGACGGTGTGGGATTGGCGTGGTTAGTGGCGTTTTTATAAGAAAATATAAGCAAACCAATTAAAACCAAAATCCACCTAACAATCAAGAGCCTCCACTTCATAACCCAAATGTCTCCCACGCCGGTGGAAAACTCCAAGCCCAAACATAAACGCCATGGACAACGCCGTTCCCGGGGTGGTGAGTGCAGCGTGGTGTGACATAAACGCTACAAAACCATGCCCACACCGTGCGGTTAACTTTGGTGCGACGTATAAACGTTGAACAACACATGTGCGTTGCAACATGTTTACTCGCAAGTTTTAGACCGAACCGTAAAACAACGTGTGTTTGTAAAAGATGAAAAGTATAGCGGACAAAAGTTGAAAGTAAAAAAAAAGCTAGTTATATAAACGCGTATATAAGCTATTCGTCATCTATAAAAGCTCATCTTCCTGGCATCTTTGTGGCTTTTACTTTTTTTCTAATTAATTCGTATATTCTAAGTCGCTATGTGAGAATATCTTTTTTAATACTACGAGAACACTACGTGAAAAGAAATTACGAGTGAGCCATTAGCGTGTCATAACTGTGAAGTCTAAAGTGTAATTTATGTAATAATCTTTTGAGTGTAATTTATGCAAGAAGAAAATTTTTAGTTTGTGTTTTATGATTAAGAGGATTATAGCATTCACATCAGTTTTTTTCTGTCGCATTCACATAATTATATTAAATATTATTATATTTTTTTGTTGTTTTCAATTAAAAAAATATGTTTAGAACTATAATTTTTATTTATTTACATATATGTACAATACTTATTTTTCAATTTTAAACATGTATATACATACACATTTGTATAATTAAAAAAGAACTAACCTGAAAATTGGCGATTTAGCGAAAAAAATTACATTTTTTTCATAGAAAAAATGTATTGTCCAAAATGCTTTCCACGATTCTCATTACCCTAGTGTTTGTTACATGATGGTCCTGACCTTTTACAATAGGGGTATGATCAAATAAATGTTGTTTTTTCCTAAGAATGATAAGAAAGAATCTTAATCTTTAATTTAAATTACACCATAAAATCGTGTATCTTTTTATACGACAATTTTTTAAATTGCACCATAAAATCGAGCATCTTATAATCTTTAATTTAAGTACCGTATTGCAATATAAAATATGACAATTTAAAAAACCCAAAAATTTGTTGTATTTCTATGTTGTACAACATTTTTGTGCTGTATTTTTTGTACTATAATTTTGTAATAGATTTTTTGTGCTAGATTTTTTATACTATACTTTTTTGTATTATATTTCTTTTTTTACTATATTTTTGTTCTAATTTTTTTGTACTTGATATTTTGTGCTAGATTTTTTTATACTAGTTTTTTTTTTATCTTGTATGTTTGAGAAATAAAAGGGTGAGAGTTTTGTTTTAGGACCAAAATACTCTTTCATCCTACTTATAAAGAGTGTAGCATGTCATCTCTATAATCCTTTTTAGGTTACTTAGAAAAACCCACTTTTAGTGGATTATTACAGAAACTAATTCGAGAACAAACAAACAACTCTAAATCACTAAATTTTGTGATTTAAGATTTATATTATTTAAATTTTATGTTTTTTATATTTATACGTATATTATATACATGTACAAAAACCCATATGTTTTTACCTACACATAATCTACATAAACGCAGGTAATTTAACATACACATTGTTTTGGTAAAAAATCGGTTTAAGAATAATTTAACCAAACTTTGATTATGAGGTAAAGTGCTAATGCGTTGAACAATTGTGTACACGAATGTAAAATGTGAAGAGCAATGAACATGATGATTTATACGAGGAAAAAACCCTTAATCTTTAGAAGATCTCCGGCATAAAATACCCCGGATAGTAAAAACTATCACTATCAACTATATTGCACAAAACGAACTACAACTTCGGATGATATTGATCTTGATACAACTGAGTTCTAGTGTGTGTGAGAGCAGTTCACTAGAGTAGTAAAAAATGTGCAAGTGTTTTCTAATTTAGCTCAATATCCCCTCATATATTTATCAAAATATCAAGTAATTAACTAAACGAAAAACGGGGGAGCTCCCACATTCGTCCATAACGGCTATAGGCTCTCATGCACGTGCCTAATTCCAGCATATTCCACGAGATTCCAGCTTGACCAAGTCTCATTCGTTTATGACCTGCATATAAACATTAGCAACATAACACAACAATTGTTAGATAACATAAATGAAAATAAGGATCCTTGATCCTCAGACTTCCTACACTATCTGTTAAGGATAAGTGATTTAGGCTAGGTCTTAGGATAAATGATCCAGACTCAATAAAATTTAGCCCCTAACAATTTCCCCCAAATATCACGTATATGATATGAATCAGATTCGCCATATTTCTGTTGGATGCGGACTAGCCATTGTGCATGTAACTAGCCGTTACAATTCCTATTGTAATATTCATGTATAAAAGGGTTTCAAAATCTGTTCCATTTAAAATACTAGTATTTATGATATAGTCCGTTACGCAATTAATTATTAGTGTTACTTATTTTTTATTTATTTTTATTGATTAAATTTAATAATTAAAACATTGAGTAATAAAAGAATAAATGGAATTGATATAACAAATAAAACCTAAAAATAATAAAGAATAAAATAAAAATGAACAAAAGGGTAGCCGGGACTCGAACCCGGATCCCCCACAAATTCACACACACTAAAACACCACTATGATACACACACCGCATGTGTCTAGGGAGGAATCAAATAAAATTTATATATTTTTGGAACCAAGAAAAACCTGCAAGTGTAGATCATCTCAAACTGTAACCGCAAAATCCAAATCATGAGGTATTACGTTTTGATCTGAGATTGATCGAAGTTACATGTTGATGAATACGCAAAACATAACCGAAATCAGTTTCAATCATCTCAAAAACTGTCGGAAATCATTTGTACATTTATAACTCATAATTTGGGGTTTTGAAATCAAATTATTATGTTTTGTTCACGCTATAAATATCGATATAGCACACCTCAGTTGAACTCGCAATACCTCTTATTCTTCTCTCAAATCCTCGGATAAATTCTGTTCAACTTGGTCGCCGGAAATTCTCGAATAGACGCCGGAAGTGATCACCGGAAAACTGAGATTTGAATTTCTGGTTGGTAAATCTTTAACTTCTCTGTTATTCAATCATTCTGTATGTTACAACCATAGATCAATCAGAATTTTGTTAAAAGGTCGATTTCAGGCGGGTTATGTTATGGATTTTTGGTTAATGAAGAAGATAAAGTCTAAAGAGATCTTATGTATAATTAAAAATGGGTTATAAACTAGGTTAACACACAGTCCAGTGGTGGATTGTGTGCATTTTATACAAGCATGCCCGGGTTCGAATCTTGTGCAATAACCAGTTTCTAGAATAAAAATCATTTTTTGAAAGGTATCCAGACTACTTTGCAAGAAGATAATAAGTATAATATGATTCCTAATAATGTTGGGTTAGACACCCAGCCCAGTTGGTAGGGTTGGGTGCAAGTGAACACAAGGGCATGGGTTCGATCCTGGGGGTAGGCAACGGTTCGATGGTTTTTAAAACTTTTTAAAATAAATAATTTCTGGAATATTCTAAATAGTATATAAGAGTAATTAAATCTGAATTTATTTCGGGTTAGACACGTAGCTCAGTTGGTAGAGCTGCGTGCACGTATACGGGAGGTCACGAGTTCGAACCTCACACGATGCCAATAATTAAACCATTCCGACTGGCCGTTGGCCAGTCAACCCAGAAAAAGGGTAATTTTTTAATAATTAAATTCCTTTTTATTTTTTTTAAATTAGCTAAAAATACTTAAAAATAAGGTTTCAAAGCTTTAAAATTTGTATTAATCACCACAAAAATAACCTAAAAATCTAATAAAAAGCATTAACTAAAAATATAAATATCTAATAGAATTTAATTATTTATCGAATTATTACTTTATTATTTTAGGTTAGTTTTTCTTGTGGATAAACTCAAATTCGTGTACGTTAGTCTTCAATCAAGGAAACGCACTAACTGTGAGTGAATCCTCACAAATTCCCCTTTTTATTCACGTTTTATGGTGTATCATGTGTCATTATTTATTTTATTTATACAAATACCAGTGCTGCCACCATTATGTGATCCAATATGTAGATTTGTTTGTTGTGAATATGTGTGGTTACATTTTATCATTTCAGTGCAATCATTCATTTAAGGCCCATCAGTTCTTCGTGGGATACGAGTTGAGCATCAGGTGCCTCATTAGATCGGTTCCGTTTGATTGAGCCTTGATCTCAAGTTCATCATTCATCATGTTCATTTGTTCATTATTGATATTATGTGGTTTGTGATTTAATTATATATACATATGCTTATATATGGTCCATGCACATTTTTATTGAAATAACCAATATAACAAGCTGTTTAAATGTTTAACTTATATTCACTCGCCAACTTTTGTTGACCCAAACTTTTATTTACACGTGATACAGGTGGACAGGTTGAGGAGAGGAACACTTAAGATTGGTCTTAGAAGATGAATAAAATGTGTTTTGTTTAAAATAATATTTTTTGTGTTTGTATGTTTCTTTGTGTTTGGATATTTGTTCTTAAATTTCAAATTAATAAATATAAAACTTAATTTTAGTAATTGTTATGAGCTTTGATGATAACCCAATTATGCCCCACTTCTATTTCCGCTGTGGGCCAAGGCTTGACAGATTGGTATCAGAGCTTTGACTATAGGGATATAGGATAGGTTAGCAGACACTTAGAGCCTATACTATAGTTGATTAGATTTTAAGTGTTTACGTGTTACATGCAAACTCATAATGTTTATTTGTTTCATATTTGTTACACACACAAATGCATGCAAGCACTTTCACTACTACATGTTATTATATGATATTTATTGTGGCTTGTATATATTCTTAACATATCATGACTATGCAAAACCCACACAACACAAATTCACAAATTTTCATGATTTCTTTCTCAAGGATTTTGTAATGTTTTCAATCTCATCAAAGTGAGTTCTACGACGGGCATGTAGTAACTGGAAGGGTACAAGTACCAGTAGTCGGGACGTCCTGTCTAGGATTGGCATTCGTATAAATCTAATATAATGGACCAGTTTGCCTACCTGGGGACTAACGACGAGAGTACGAAGGACCTATTAGGCCAAAGCATGCCACACCAAACGTCGTGTGAACTAACCCCACTTTGAGTTGTGATTGTGTCCACACCTGGACACCCTCTGACCTTATATCTCGCAATCATGTTTTACGATTTTCATTCGGGTGATGCGAGCGTTAACAGGCCAACACTAATGTGAACCCTACAAGGCCCAGTAGTCATGGGGGCCCACATGACTACCTAGGCTAAAGTATGGGAGACATTTGGGGCCCAAACATAAGCAAAGCCCAAGACGTCCTATGGTTGTAATGAATTTATTTTCTCAATTATTTTTGTGAATGTTGATTTCTCTTTTTACGACACATGACACCTAAAACCGATCAACTCATAATCTCGCTACATACTTCCTGTAGATGTCTGCTAGACACTCTCGAGGTGGTAGAAGGTCAGGAAGAACTAGCGAGCGCATGGCCACTCAAATCGCTCAACAGATGGCTGTCGTTCTTCCTGACATCGTTGTACAAGTCCAACAAGCTCTTGCCGCCAATCCCATCAACCCCACCAATCAAGAAGGTCAAAATATCGCCAACCCTCTCCCTAACACCACCAAATGCACCTACAAGCATTTCAAATCCTGCGATCCTCCATAATACGAAGGGACCGAAGGTGTCATCGCTCTCCTCCGTTGGTTTGAGGGGATGGAAAGCACTTTTCTCAATTGCGATTGTCCTGATGATCGCAAGGTGCGATAGGCTACCGGTCGTTTGTATGGGGTAGCACTTACTTGGTGGAACACCGAGAAGGGCAAGCGAGGTGCTGAAGCTGCTATGACCTTGACTTGGGAAGAGTTGATGGTGATCATGACAAGAAGCTTATGTCCAAGAAGCGAAATCAAGAAATTGGAGGATGAGTTCTACTCTTTGAAACAAAAGGAGGGAGACCACACAACATACAACAAGAGATTCCTCGAGTTGAATCAGATGGTCCCCAACTTGTTCACTCCACTCTATTGTCTAATTGAGCATTACATTCGAGGTCTTCCCTCGAAAATTCAAGATTCTGTATTAAGTACCACACCTGCAACCCTCGAAGCTGCAATAGAGCTAGCCACTGAGCTCACAGAAATCACATCCGAAATGGCGATTTTAAAGATGGGAAGAAGAAGGACAAGACATCTGCTGAAACCTCAACCCCAACTCAAACAGGTTCGTCTTCTAAGTTTGCTGGTAAAAGGAAACACAACGGGAAGAATTTCCGTTACCCAAACCAATTCCCCTATCACTGCTGCCCCAATCACACAAGTCGCTCCTCCTGCTGCTCCATTCAAGAAACCCTACACATGCACTCACCCAAAGTGCAACCGATGCCAATATCACCACCCTCCTGAGACCCCATGTCAATACTGCACAAGTTGTGGCCGTGCAAGTCACACAATTCAAACTTGTTGTTAGGTCCTAGAAGTGTGAGACTGAAGCATTAAATATACCGCAACAGTCTATGGTAGTTAACTGGGTTAGTTTGTGTTAGGTTTGGACCTTTATAGGTCATTTGGGCATGCCATAGGCCATGTGGAACAGGCAAGCCCATTAGGTTATTCCTTACCCTAGGTATAAATACAATGTTATGTCATTTCCTAGGGTTAGACTTTTGGAGATTCTTAGGTTTTCTCTGGAGAATCTTCATCTTATACCAGACGGTTTTGCTTGTTCAAGTAATAGAATCGTGTGCAAGGTGTTAAGTGAATTCGTTATTGTTCTTCATCATTTCAGGTTTTCTTGAAGATCACCAAGTTTGGATTCCGCCGATCCTTGGTGATTATGTGATATCAGTGTTAGATCCGAATTATCGGGACTTACAAGTGGTATCAGAGCCTGTTGAACCTGTTTTCCAGGCTCAAATCTGATATTACAAGATTCTGTTCGGTTTTCTGCTGAAGAACACGAAGAACACGAAGAAGATTCAAGCATTTCGGATCAACATTCAAGGATTTCAGATTTTCTGGTTGCATTTCAGATTGATTTCGGATTAATCTGCTGCTTTTCGGATAAAAATCTTGAATTTCTGTTAGATTTTGGATAAATCTTCAAGCATTTCGTATTTTCTTCAAGGATTTCGGATAAATCTTCAAGGATTTCGGATAAATCTTCAAGCATTTCAGATTTTCTTCAAGGATTTCGGATAAATCTTCAAGGATTTCGAATAATCTTCAAAGATTCCGGATTCGTAACTGTTCCGAATTCGGATAGACTTTCATTCCGGATTACTGTTCTGGATTCTGACTGTTGCTGTGTATCTGATAGCATTCCGGATTACTATTTCGGATTTGGTCTTCATTCCGGATTTGATATTCATTCCGGATTTGGTCTTCATTCCAGATCAGGGTTTCATTCCCGACTAGATTCACTATTCGGATTCTCTTATCTCGGATTGCATCTCAGATCACTGTTCCGAATTACCATCTCGGATCACTGTTCCGGATTCCATCTCGGATTGTTAATCCGAGTTACTGTTCCGAATTTGGTACTGTTCCGAGTTGTACCCAAAAAGGTGGAAAGTTAACCAGCTAACGTAACCGGAGTTAAACTTTTTCATACACAGAATTTGATCCTTAGACAATTTTAACAAACCGGTTGCATGGCTAGACTCGTGGGATTTTTAGGGCAAAAAAAAAGGCACGAAAATTCTTAAATCACCACCGAACAGTGTATATCGTTGGAATCGTATCGTCGAGACGAGTCTAACGGTACATTTTGGTAAAAACAGTTTTCGGACACCTTTTATCGTGTTACCGGTCCGGTTTTTGATTATCCGAAGATGTTTGCAGCCTAAACTCAGCATTCGAGCCTGCGGGATGAAGTGAAGGAAAGGCTAAATGAGTTTATCAGAGACTACAATGTTGATCCGGTTACTGACTATGTGATGCGTTTGCTTGACGGTGGAAGGCAAAAAGAGGATGTAAGGAATGATTTGAATAACTTTTTGGGTGATGGCAAAGACTCTTTGTATCTTGGTTGTGGGATCGGTTACAATCAAACCAAGATCTCCAACATCGATATGCAAAATCAACTGAGTCTGATCCTGAAGAAGTGTCTAAGCAGAAACCTCAACCACAGCAAGCAGCAATCAGCAGCCTAGCACCCCAAACTCGACCTCAAGCCCAAACTAACGCTGACAAATCAAGCTCGCCCATTGATGACACAGTTAATTATCTTTTGTGCACTGAACCTTGTAGTAATAGTGTTGCTCAACTCAGGGCTCTTAATTCCAAAATGACTGATGAATACAACAATGCAATGGCTCAGTGCATCAGCCTTCGGGAAAGTAACAAGTTACTCAAAGAAAAGGTTGAAGCTTAAAAGAAAGACATAGCTCAGCTCTACCTGGACGTAAATCAACAGAAATGTTGGGTCCATGATTACAAAACCAAATTAGATTCAAAAACCATGGAATGCGACTTGGTAAGAGTTGAGCTGGGATTTCTTACTAGAAAATATCAACAAAATGAAGTTAATATAAAGAAGTTTGATACATCCAGCAAGCTTGTTCAAGACGTGTGCAATGTGCAGCTGGCATATAAAGGGAACAAAGGGAAGGGTTTAGGATTCAATCAGGTTGTTTCGCCGTATAATCACAACTAAACAACAATGCCTGAAACCGACGAAGATATTGAAAAAGCACAGCATATGGTGTACGGCAAACCAAGTGATTATACTCCAGACGCACGGGAACCATCTGGTGCTGTTGACTCTTCCAATGATTCTGCTATGAAGACAGAGCTGAAGTGAACAAGGCTCCATGTGCCCAAACTGAACAATCAGAACCTTCTGCTTCTGATGAAAAGGTTCAGAGCAAGCTAAAAGAGCAGAACAGAGCAAATCAGAGACGAAGAAAGCAGAAGTCTAAACGTCAAGGACAATCTCGCTCTCCTAAATCATCAATGGCCAGCAATAGCCCTCAAAAGGCTAATGTTGTGAAAAATGCTTTTGTTAAGCCAGTCATTAATGGAAAATGTGAAAAATATACTTTTGATCGTGCTAGCAAAGCTTTTGGAAAGGTTGGGGAGATTTCTGAAAAGGATTTGTAGTCTAAACAAAATAAGAAAAAATCAAAAGAAATCTTCACAACAGAAGAAGGCCCTTGCAAACGACAAGTACAAACATCCAAATTCATCCTCGTCTGCAAGAAATGTGCAAGGATATCAAGCACGAAAGGGATCAGTTCATCCTTCAAGGCCTGCAAGAGCAAATCAAGCTGATCAAAATGCTTTACATGTGAAAAGACAAACGTGCTTCAATTGCAGCAAAAAGGTCCAAATTTGTACGATTGTGATGTTTCCTTTGGAGGAGATGAGGTAAGAAAAGATCAACAAAAAGGTACAAATTTGAATTTCGTGCTTTAATTTTGAAATTGATTAGTTTTTAATCTAATGACAGAATGGTTAAGTGAAAAAAAAATTCCTTTTCCTTTCGTTCTAAAACTTTGTGCATATGTTTTCTTTATTAGGTAAATTTGTGCATTAAGTATGATGCACAAATTTAGGGGGAAGATGGCGATATATGTATATATGTATTCTTTGAGAGGGAGAAAAATAGAAAAATACAAAAACATTATTTGAAAAACAGAAAAATACAAAAATAAAAAGTCATGGGAAATGAAATGAATGGTCGTGACTGACACATGTAAGGTGTCATAGCTGAAAAGACTAGGATCTAATGTGATATGTTGGTAGGCTTTATGCTCAAAGTGATTAAAAGATACTAAGTGTATAAACATAACGAACTATGTATCTTGTGGGTAACATACCATCAACGTATGATTTCATGGTCTTAAATCTTGCGTTGATAGATAGCCAACATCTGAGGTTTTAGGTCTTTATGGTGTTGAGTCATCTGGGGATATCTTGGTTGCCCTTCTGTTGCATCTAGATTATATGCAGACCTAGGCACAGTCAAGATATCTTTGCAAAAGAGCCAATATAGAAAGGCCAAAACCTTAAAAGAAAGGAAATCTCATCATGAGAAAATTCCATGTTCTTGAAAAGTCAAACATACCAAATAAGGTATTTGCCTAACCCTCGTCAGAAACTATTGGTCTCTCTACTGTACGAAAGTACTGACCTGTTCACCAATAGTCTGACGTTGTAAAAGATAAAGGATGATCTCAGTATACTCACTTGCTATGATGAGTCGTTGTGCTTTCCTTGATCGCGGGGGTATGTCATGGTATGGGACACATGGGTATTATAGTATAATACTACCTTAAGCATATCACGAAGTTGAAAAATGAAAGTTAAGTGTTATAGTTTAAGTGGACAAAAATATTGGCAATCGCATAGACAAGTCCGAATAAGTTCGCACTGAAAAATGTTCCTTGGTCCGTCTGAAAACGATTTTGATCCCATTGCAATTGTATAGTTGTAATTATTGAGTTAGTTTCTTTGTTTATTTGTGTTTCTGTTTATATTCTTTTATTTAAAAATTAAGATTAAAAAATAGAAAATTCAAAAATCCAAAAATAGAGTGCTTTATTTGTTTTATTAAAATTATTAACCGTTCTTGAAGATTTGACTAATTGTCAAAGGATGAAAGAAATTTGAATTTTGATCCGAGTATAAGTACTTGGATGTACCAGGTGTTCATGCGGTACTCTCCCTGTTGCATAAGAATGTTTGCTTATAAATTTCTGAGAATTGTGCAGATCTTGATTTAGATCAAGAAACAGGGATTGCTGGACATTGAGATGCTGTTAGTTTCCGACAAAGCATGACGCATCGCAATAGCAAAGTGTGCCTGAGTAAGAAGAATCAGATTCAAGTCTTCATCTGACAGTGATAGTACATTTGAAGAAGTACTTGTGAATCTGCTTGCTTGAAAGAGAAAGATTGAAGAAGAAAAGAGCTGCTGAGGTTTCTCCTCTCGCGTTCTTTTTGACAAAGATGTTTCAAGCAAATCTGATCAAGATCCTGATATGAAGCTAACCACAAGAGCTAAAGAAAGATACCCGGTGCTGAGAGTTCGTTGAAGAGTGAGGTCCTAAAAGTATGAGACTGACTTCCACAACACTTGCAGCATAGCTACAACCATAGTCTCTGTTGAAGACGTTGCTGAATTCAGGCTATGAAGACAATTTGATGCATCAGTCTAGGGGAGATTGTTAGGTCCTAAAAGTGTGAGACTGAAGCATCAAATATACGCAACAGTCTATGGTAGTTAATTGGGTTTAACTGGGTTAGTTTGTGTTAGGTTTGGACATTTATAGGTCATTTGGGCATGCCATAGGCCATGTGGGACAGGCAAGCCCATAGGCAAGCCCATTAGGGTTTTGCCTTACCCTAGGTATAAATAGAATGTTATGTCATTTCCTAGGGTTAGACTTTTGGAGACTCTTAGGTTTTCTCTGGAGAATCTTCATCTTATACCAGACGGTTTTGCTTGTTCAAGTAATAGAATCGTGTGCAAGGTGTTAAGTGAATTCGTTATTGTTCTTCATAGTTTCGGTTTTCTTGAAGATCACTAAGTTTGGATTCCGCCCATCCTTGGTGATTATGTGATATCAGTGTTAGATCCGGATTATCGGGACTTACACTTGTCGCATCCTCCAAAAGCCAAACCGCAATCAACCTCAATCCAACAATCAAGTGGTAGGCCAAGCCCAAGCCCAACACCAACAACCTCTACTCTTACCACCTGCTCAATCCATGGCTCAACCCTACTACCAACCCAATTACCCTATGATGCAACCGGTCAGAGCATGTTTCAATTGTGGTGATCCAACCCATTTCCGAAACACTTGTCAACGTTTGGTGAATATCATAAATGCCCAAGCTCAAGCCAATCCAGTGAATCAAGCCAACCAAGCTAATCCACCTGCAAGAGGAAGAGCTTACAACATCAATGCCAATCAAGCTAGGGCTGATAACAATGTGGTTAACGGTACGTTTCCAATTATCGGTAGTTATGCATCTATTCTATTTGACACTGGTGCGGATAAAAGTTTCGTGTCCTTAGAGTTCGAATCTATTCTTGATTTACCTCGCGTTAGTCTAGCTGAATCATTCACGGTGGAAGTTGCTGATGGTGAACCTATTACGTTAGACTCGATTATTCGTGATTGTACTCTTACACTCAACGATCGTGACTTTCCAATTGATCTCATCCCTATGAAGTTGGGTAGTTTCGACGTCATCATTGGTATGGACTAGCTTAGCCAGCATCACGCGGGGAAGTTGTTTGTTATGAGAAGTTTATTCGAATCCCTCTCGCTGACGGTCAAACTTTACGTATTTTTGGTGAAACCTCCTCCAAAGGGCTCAAATTGATGTCATGTCTCCAAGTTCGTAGATACCTTCGCAAAGACTATATCGCATTTTTAGCTCACATCCTCAAGAAGGAAGGCAACGAAAAGAAGCTCGAAGACATTCCAATCGTTAAAGAATATCCTCAAGTTTTTCCCGACAACGTTTTAGGACTTCCTCCTGTGCGAGAAGTCGAATTCCAAATCGATCTTGTACCTGGTGCTACACCAGTCGCAAAATCTCCATATCGGTTAGCCCCATCTGAGATGCACGAGTTAGCTAGTCAGCTGCAAGAGCTGACTGACAAGGGATTCATACGTCCTAGCTCATCACCTTGGGGAGCGTCGGTTCTTTTCGTAAAGAAGAAAGATGGAACCTTCCGTATTTGTATCGACTATAGAGAGCTCAACAAGCTGACTGTAACATTTGTAAAAATCGGGTTTTCAAAATTCTCTCCGTTTTGTAATCGAATATCAAGTTATAAAAGTCACGTTGAATATTTATGATTATTTTGATTTAAAACGATACATAATTAATAAATAAACTAAACTATAAAAATTATATTTGATAAAAAGTTAAAACAAAATAAATAAAAAAATATGTTGCTGCCGGGACTCGAACCCGGGTCAGCCAAGAACAACTCCAACGACTTAACACACACTTGCATCACCACTCCGCCACTTTGTGTTTTCTGATATCTCTAGAAAACAAATGAGATTTATACACAAACTCGGTTAAACCGGTTGCACCAACTGAGAAACGAAAATCGGCAATTCAATCGTCAGATCGTTTGATTACTCGCGCATTCACGTTTATAACCGATTAACCGATGTCTTTAATCAATTCAGTGGTGATTGAACATAAATTTTCATTACAATCGGTTTTTATAACCGAAAAGAATCAAGGTCTCAATTACTTCGTGCGCATCTCACCATCCAATCCAACGCACCCAATGTGAGTGAATCTTTACAAATTCCCCGTTTAATCACGTTTTGGGGTGTATCATGTGTCTTGTTATATATATTATACTTAAACCATTGTGCATACATCATATCATGAACATGTGTATTCAGTTTGTTTCTGTTGTGTAGTTATTGTTGGATGCAATTTATTATTTTCAGTACATGCAATTTCACGCCGCTCCCCATTACATTATGAGCGTTGAGCATGTTCCCCATTTCATTATGAGGTTGAACCTGGCGTGCCCACATACGATCGGCTCCGTTTGATTGAGCCTTGATCGCACAGACGTTTTCATTTTCAGTACATGCAATACGATCGGCTCCGTTTGATTGAGCCTTGATCGCACAGTTCATTTATGTTACTTATCGTATGTTGTTGGTATGTTAATGTATGCTATCATATGTTGTTGTATGCTATAGTTGTGACTGCTAATTGCCACTGCTTGATTATTTACATTTGCTCAGTTATGATTATGCACAATTTTTCATTGATAAACTAACAAGTAATTCATTAATAAATGTTTATCTAATAAGGTTCACTCGCCAACTTATGTTGACCCAAAAACCCCCATTTTTACACATGATACAGGTGAACCAGCAGCAGCTAGGAACACATAGGATTGGACTAGAAGAATAAAATAATTTAGAGTTGAGATTGTTATGTTTGGTTTATTTTCTTTGTATTGTATGAACATGTTTGGATATTTGAAAATGTAACTTTGACTTTATTAAATATGAAACATATTAGTAAATGTCATGAGCTTTGGTGATAACCCAATTATGCCCCGACTCTTATTCTGCTGCGGGTCGGGGTGTGACAGATTGGTATCAGAGCCATGACTATAGGGATATAGGATAGGTTATTAGACCCTTAGAGCCTATACTATAGTTGATTAGAAATTATAAGATTTTTGTGTGTTACATGCCAAATTTCATGATGTTTATATGTTTTATGTTAAATGTTACATTCAATATTATGCAAGCATGTTCATAAGTATGTATTATCATATAATGCCTATCATGAATCATATACTCATAACATATCACATCCATGAAAGCACACACCACATCATGATTGCTTTTACAATAATTTTTGTGTTTTCAAATCTCATCAAAGTGAGTTCTCATGACGGGCATGTAGTAACTGGAAGGGTACCAGTACCGGTAGTCGGAACGTCCTGTCTAGGCTGGCATTCGTATAAATCCAAAATAAAGGACCAGTTGCCTACCTGGGGACTAACGATGAGAGTACGAAGTACCTATTAGGCCAAAGCATGCTATACCAAACGTCGTGTGAGCTAACCCCACTTTGAGTTGTCATTGTGTCTACACCTGGACACGTTCCGACCAAACATCTCATGAACATATTTTGTGGTTTGCATTCGGGGGATGCGAGTGTTAAATTGCCAATACTAATGTGAATCCTACCAAGCCAATAGCCATGGGGGCCCACATGACTATGTAGGTGAAGGTATGGGGGACATTTGAGGCCCAACATGATCGAACCCAAGACATCCTATGGATGTAGTTGCATTATTGATATTTATGTTATTTTCATTTTTCTTAAAGACACATGACACCTAAAAAGACACCATAAACTCACAATCTTCTCATTGTATGATCCTGTAGATGTCGTCTAGACAGCAACGAAGGGGTAAAAGATCAGGAAGGTCTCAGGAACGTTTGGCCACTCAGATCGCGAAACAAATGGCCACGATACTGCCTGACATTGTGGTCCAGGTACAACAAGCCCTCGCTACAAATCCTACTAACCCTCCCCAACAACATGACCAGAACATCGACAACCCTCCTACCAGCAAGTGTTCATACAAACATTTCAAGTCTTGTGATCCTCCTAAATTTGAAGGGACCGAGGGTGTCACTGCTCTCCTACATTGGTTCGAGGAGATGGAAAACACCTTTCTAAACTGCGATTGTCCTGAGGATCGCAAGGTTCGATACGCCACCGGGAGACTATTTGGGGTAGCTCTCACTTGGTGGAATACTGAGAAAGGGAAGAGGGGAACTGAAGATGCAATGGCCTTAACTTGGGAGGAGTTAAGGGAAATCATGACTAGGCGTTTCTGTCCTAGGAGTGAAATTAAAAAGTTGGAGGATGAATTTCATGCTCTAAAGCAGAAGGAGGGAGACCATACCACTTATAACAAGAGGTTCTTGGAGTTGAACCAAATGGTTCCAAATCTGTTCACCCTAACCTATCGTCTGATCGAGCATTATATTCGAGGACTTCCCTCGAAAATCCAAGATTCAGTTCTCAGCGTTTCCCCAGTAACACTTGAAGCTGCTATGGAGTTAGCAACTGAACTGACCGAGAACCGAATTCGCAACGGGAAGTTCAAAGAAGAGAAGAAGAAAGCCCCTGTTGAGGGACAAACTTCAAACCACCCCATTCCTTCCTCTAAGTTTGCTAACAAGAGGAAGCGCAACACTAGAAATTTTGCAGTTACTCAAACCAACTCCCCTATTCCTGCTGCACCCATTACTCAAGTCACTCCTTCACCCGCACCATACAGAAGACCTTACACTGGCCCGTTACCAAAATGTAACCGTTGCCAATATCACCATTCCTCTGATCATCCCTGCCAATATTGCACCGGCTGCGGTCGCGCAGGTCATACTGTTCAAACCTGCCGCATGCCTCAACGAACGAACCGCCACCAACCTTTAACCCAAACCCACCAACAAATAATGGGCCAAGCCCAACAACCCCTACTATTACCACCCACCCAACATTTAGCCCAAACATATTACCAGCCCAGATATCCTATGGGTCAACCAATGCGGGCTTGCTACAATTGCGATGACCCGAGCCATTTCAGAAACACTTGTCCAAGGTTGGTTAATATTATTCATGCTCAGGCCCAAGCCAACCTGGTGAATCAAGCAAACCAAGCTCCTCCGCCTGCAAGAGGGAGAGCTTTCAATATCAACGCTAACCAAGCCAGAGCTGACGGCAATGTGGTTAACGGTACGTTCCTTATAAATGGTAGATATGCATCTATGTTATTTGATACTGGTGCGGATAGAAGTTTTGTGTCTTTAGAATTTGAACCTATCTTAAACAAAAATCGGGATAAGCTCACGGAATCCATAACGGTAGAAGTTGCGGACGGGAAACCAGTTTCATTAAACTCTATTATACGCAACTGTACACTCACCTTAAACAACCACGATTTCTCAGTCGACCTGATTCCTATGAAGCTGGGATGTTTTGATATCATAATCGGTATGGATTGGCTCAGTCAACATCAGGCAGAAGTTGTATGTCGTGAAAAATTTATTCGTCTTCCTCTCACAAACGGTCAGACTCTTCGAATCATTGGAGAAACCTCGTCGAAAGGGCTCAGCTTAATGTCTTGTCTTCAAGCTCAAAAATATCTTCGCAAGAATTATGTCGCGTTTTTAGCTCATATCATCAAAAAGGGAACCATGGAGAAGAAACTTGAAGACATTCCTGTAGTAAAAGACTTCCCACAAGTTTTTCCTGACGACATTTCAGGACTTCCTCCAGTTAGAGACGTCGAATTCCGTATTGATCTTATACCTGGTGCTACACCAGTTGCAAAGTCCCCTTATAGGTTAGCCCCCTCTGAAATGCAAGAGCTAGCCAGTCAATTACAAGAGTTGACTGACAAGGGATTCATACGTCCTAGCTCGTCGCCTTGGGGTGCACCTGTTCTTTTTGTAAAGAAGAAAGATAGATCGTTTCGTATGTGCATCGACTACAGAGAGCTCAACAAGTTAACAATCAAGAATCGCTATCCTCTACCTCGCATTGATGATCTTCTTGACCAACTACAAGGTGCCAGCTGCTTTTCAAAAATCGACCTTCGATCTGGCTATCATCAACTTAGAGTGCATGAAGAAGACGTCCCTAAGACTGCTTTTCGAACTCGTTATGGCCACTATGAATTCATGGTTATGCCATTTGGTTTAACCAACGCACCAGCTGTCTTCATGGACCTAATGAACAGAGTCTGCAAACCTTATCTTGATCGATTTGTTATAGTCTTCATCGACGATATTCTTATTTATTCAAAATCTAAATCTGGTCATGAGCGTCATCTTCGACTCGTTCTTGCACTTCTAGAAAAGGAAAAGCTTTATGCCAAATTCTCCAAATGTGAATTCTGGTTAAAAGAGGTGCAATTCCTCGGGCATGTAGTCAATGACAAGGGAATACATGTCGACCCTTCAAAGATCAAAGCGGTACAAGAATGGCAAGCTCAACGTACACCAACCGAAGTAAGATCTTTCCTTGGTCTAGCTGGCTATTATCGTCGGTTCATTTCAAACTTCTCTCGCATTGCTGTACCACTCACGGCTTTAACTCATAAGGGAAAACCTTTCATATGGGGACCCAAGCAAGAAGAAGCCTTTCAAACTCTTAAACAAAAACTTTGTGATGCACCAATCCTCACTCTTCCTGAAGGTTGTGATGATTTTGTAGTCTATTGCGACGCGTCAGGACAAGGATTAGGTTGCGTTCTAATGCAAAGAGGAAAAGTCATAGCTTATGCTTCGAGACAACTCAAGACACATGAAAAGAACTACACCACTCATGACCTAGAACTTGGAGCCGTTGTGTTCGCTCTTAAGATATGGAGACATTATCTCTATGGTACTAAGTGTGAAATATACACTGACCACAAGAGTCTTCAACATATCTTCAATCAAAAGGAGCTAAACATGAGGCAACGAAGATGGGTCGAACTTCTAAATGATTACGACTGTGAAATTAGATACCACCCTGGTAAAGCAAATGTGGTGGCTGATGCACTTAGTCGAAAGGGTTATGCGAACTCCATTCATCTTCTATGTTCGCAAATTATAACCGACATTAAAGATCAAATTCGAGAAGCCCAACACGTTTCAATAACAGAAGAAGATGTATGAAAGGAGATGTCCTGTGGAGCCGAGCTAAAAATTGAAACTAAATCTGACGGTATTCTGTATTACCTAGATCGTATCTGGATTCCTAACCACAACAATCTTCATGAAACTCTTATGAATGAAGCTCACAAAACGCGATATTCTATACACCCAGGAGCCGATAAGATGTATCAAGACCTACGATACACCTATTGGTGGCCTGGAATGAAGAAGGATATTGCCGTTTTTGTTTCCAAGTGCCTTACATGTCCCAAGGTGAAGGCTGAACACCAAAGACCCTCAGGACTTCTGGTCCAACCGGAAATACCTGTATGGAAGTGGGAAAATATAACCATGGATTTCATTACCAGGTTACCTCGCACTTCTGGTGGGTATGACACTATATGGGTAATTATAGACCGACTTACAAAATCAGCTCACTTTATTCCTATCCGCGAAGATTTCAAGAACGAAAAGCTTGCTCGTATTTATATCAACGAAATCGTAAGCCGACATGGGGTACCGTTAAGCATTATTTCTGATCGTGATGGTCGTTTCACTTCACGAACATGGCAAGCAGTACAATCCGCTATGGGCACGCGATTAGATCTCAGTACCGCCTATCATTCTCAAACTGATGGACAGTCTGAGCGCACCATTCAAACTCTTGAAGATATGCTTCGAGCATGTGTCATAGACTTCAAGGGAAATTGGGACGCCCACCTACCATTAGTTGAATTTTCGTACAACAACAGCTATCATTCAAGCATCGGCATGGCACCTTTTGAAGCCATATATGGTCGTAAGTGCCGATCTCCTGTATGTTGGCACGAAATTGGGGAAGCTCAAATTACTGGTCCAGAATTGATCCAAGAGACCACAGACAAGATCCATCAAATTCGAAACAATCTTCTAGCGGCTCAAAGTCGTCAAAAGAGTTATGCAGATAAACGACGGAAGCCCTTAGAGTTTAACATTGGTGATCATGTACTTTTAAAAGTATCACCGTGGAAGGGAGTAGTTCGTTTTGGTCAAAAGGGCAAGCTAGCACCACGTTACGTAGGACCTTTCAAGATACTCGAAAGAGTAGCTCCTGTAGCATACAAGCTTGACCTACCAGAAGAACTCAACAGGATTCATCCCACATTCCACGTGTCGAACTTGAAGAAGTGCCTCGCTGATGAGAACCTCCATATTCCGCTGGAAGATATTCAGATTGATGAATCTATGCATTTTATCGAAAGACCTGTAGAGATTATGGACTTCGGAGAGAAACGTCTACGACGAAGTCGCATTCCAATTGTTAGGGTACGCTGGGAGTCGAAACGGGGACCTGAGTTTACTTGGGAACGTGAAGACTCAATGCGCGAAAAATACCCTCATCTTTTTCCTACTACTTCAACTACTTAAATTTCGGGACGAAATTCCTAAAAGTAAGGGATACTGTAACATTCGTAAAAATCGGGTTTTCAAAATCCGCTCCGTTTTGTAATCGAATATCAAGTTATAAAAGTCACGTTGAATATTTATGATTATTTTGATTTAAAACGATACATAATTAATAAATAAACTAAACTATAAAAATTATATTTGATAAAAAGTTAAAACAAAATAAATAAAAAAAATATGTTGCTGCCGGGACTCGAACCCGGGTCAGCCAAGAACAACTCCAACGACTTAACACACACTTGCATCACCACTCCGCCACTTTGTGTTTTCTGATATCTCTAGGAAACAAATGAGATTTATACACAAACTCGGTTAAACCGGTTGCACCAACTGAGAAACGGAAATCGGCAATTCAATCGTCAGATCGTTTGATTACTCGCGCATTCACGTTTATAACCGATTAACCGATGTCTTTAATCAATTCAATGGTGATTGAACATAAATTTTCATTACAATCGGTTTTTATAACCGAAAAGAATCAAGGTCTTAATTACTTCAACTCTAGACCTCTCTCGCGACTCAGAAACGTCATACCAATACTCCATTTCACTCTCGTCACATTTTCAGACCGTCAGAACGTCTAATTTAACTCGCCGGAATTTTCTGCAAAAGTCGCTGGAAAACCGTATTCATCCTCAAACGGTAAATCTTTCAATATTCGTTGTAGTTCAACGATTATTAAGCTATTTCTAACTTAAACCTTCCAATTGAAATTGAAATCAGACACCGATACCAGATAATTCCAGTTCGCCGGAAAGTTTCTGGAAATCGTTATCTTCTTCTGCGAAACGGTAAGGACCTTCAAACACATCGTTAACGTTTGTCTATCACTTCAATTCCATAATTGACTAATCAAAAACGGCTAATCGTCTGTTCAGTTGAGGTGCACAAAAACAGAGACCGACGCCTGCCGGAACTCTGTAACCAATCGTTCACCGGTATGTTTTTCCTCTAATTGTCATCCATGCTATCTCTTATTAGTTTGTGTAATGCTTAGCAATCGAATTAACAAGTTTCAATGATGTAAACTGCTGTCGGTAAAAATCCAGTGAAGAAGATGAACTTTGACAATACTATAAGTATAATTAAAATTGGAAGTTTAAACGGGTTAGACACACAGTCCAGCGGTGGACTGTGTGCAAAATACATACGCATGTCCCGAGTTCGATTCCTGCTACACGCACTCCTTATATAATAAAATGCCTTTTTGTTTAAAAACTAAACCGGGTTAACTCAGTTAGATATTAAGTATAATAAAAACCGAGATAATAACCAGGTTAGACACACAGTCCAGCGGTGGACTGTGTGCAACACTAAGTCACACGTCGCGAGTTCAAAACCCGTCACTGGCACCGGTCCGTTGAATTAAAATGTTTTTGCAATTAAAAGAATTTCGGTTAAACTGAATAAGTATATAAATATAATTAAAAACAAGATTATTTCGGGTTAGACATGTAGCTCAGTTGGTAGAGCTGCGTACACGCGTACGGGAGGTCTCGGGTTCGAGCCTCACCCGGCGCAAACTATGTCACTGACCGAACCGGTCAACAAGTCAACAGGTCAACAGTCAACGGTCAACGGTCAACGCAAAATAAACAATTTTTTTTATATTTTTATTTATTTAATTTAATTTAAAAATCAATTAAAAATACTTAAAAATAACATTTTTAAAGATAGAAAATAGCCTTAAACTCACAAAAATATATCTAAAAATTTCATTAAAATCCTTAATAAAATCCACTCATTTAATATATTTTTCCGTTATTATTTAGGTTAGTATTTCTCGTTGTTCCGCTCATCTAATTCGTGCGCATCTCACCATCTCCAATCCAACGCACCCAATGTGAGTGAATCTTTACAAATTCCCCGTTTAATCACGTTTTGGGGTGTATCATGTGTCTTGTTATATATATTTACTTAAACCATTGTGCATACATCATATCATGAACATGTGTATTCAGTTTGTTTCTGTTGTGTAGTTATTGTTGGATGCAATTTATTATTTTCAGTACATGCAATTTCATAGGCCGCCGCTCCCCATTACATTATGAGCGTTGAGCATGTTCCCCATTTCATTATGAGGTTGAACCTGGCGTGCCCACATACGATCGGCTCCGTTTGATTGAGCCTTGATCGCACAGACGTTTTCATTTTCAGTACATGCAATACGATCGGCTCCGTTTGATTGAGCCTTGATCGCACAGTTCATTTATGTTACTTATCGTATGTTGTTGGTATGTTAATGTATGCTATCATATGTTGTTGTATGCTATAGTTGTGACTGCTAATTGCCACTACTTGATTATTTACATTTGCTCAGTTATGATTATGCACAATTTTTCATTGATAAACTAACAAGTAATTCACTAATAAATGTTTATCTAATAAGGTTCACTCGCCAACTTATGTTGACCCAAAAACCCCCATTTTTACTCATGATACAGGTGAACCAGCAGCAGCTAGGAACACATAGGATTGGACTAGAAGAATAAAATAATTTAGAGTTGGGATTGTTATGTTTGGTTTATTTTCTTTGTATTGTATGAACATGTTTGGATATTTGGAAATGTAACTTTGACTTTATTAAATATGAAACATATTAGTAAATGTCATGAGCTTTGGTGATAACCCAATTATGCCCCGACTCTTATTCCGCTGCGGGTCGGGGTGTGACACTGGCCATCAAGAATCGTTATCCTCTACCTCGTATCGATGATCTTCTAGATCAACTTCAAGGAGCCACCTGTTTCTCAAAAATCGATCTTCGTTCTGGTTATCATCAACTTAGAGTACGTGAAGAAGACATTCCAAAGACTGCTTTTCGAACTCGTTATGGCCACTATGAATTCATGGTTATGCCTTTTGGTTTGACAAATGCTCCTGCTGTTTTCATGGATTTGATGAATAGGGTGTGTAAACCCTATCTCGATCGTTTTATCATCGTCTTCATTGATGATATTCTTATCTACTCTAAGACCAAATCCGATTATGAGCGACATCTTCGACTTATCCTAACACTTTTGAGGACCGAAAGGCTTTATGCTAAGTTCTCGAAGTGTGAGTTTTGGTTAAAAGAGGTACAATTTCTTGGTCATGTCGTTAACGACAAAGGGATTCATGTCGACCCTGCAAAGATCAAAGCGGTGCAAGAATGGCAAGCGCCACGCAGTCCTACCGAAGTTAGGTCATTTCTTGGTCTAGCTGGTTATTATCGACGTTTCATCGCAAATTTCTCTTGTATCGCCGTTCTACTCACAGCCTTGACTCACAACGGTAAACCCTTTATTTGGGGGCCCAAGCAAAAAGAGGCATTCCAATCATTGAAGAAAAAGCTTTGTGATGCACCTATCCTTACACTTCCTGATGGTTGTGAAGACTTCGTGGTTTATTGTGACGCGTCAGGGCAAGGTTTAGGTTGCGTTCTAATGCAAAGAGGAAAGGTGATAGCCTATGCCTCATGGTGTACCTATAAGTATCATTTCAGATCGAGACGGCCGTTTTATATCAGGAACATGGCGAGCCGTACAAGAAGCATTGGGTACACGTTTAGATCTTAGCACTGCTAATCACCCTCAAACTGATGGTCAATTTGAGCGCACTATACAAACTCTTGAAGACATGTTGCGAGCATGTGTCATAGACTTCAAGGGCAATTGGGATACTCACCTACCGTTGGTTGAATTTTCGTACAACAATAGCTATCATTCAAGCATCGGCATGGTCTCCTTTTGAAGCCTTATATGGACGTAAGTGCCGATCTCCTATATGTTGGCACGGAATCGGTGAAGCGCAAATCACTGGACCTGAGTTGATTCAAGAAACGATTGATAAAATTCTTCAAATTCGCAATAATCTTCTAGCGGCTCGAAGTCGTCAAAAGAGTTACGTTGATAAACGACGAAAGCCACTGGAGTTTTATGTTGGTGACCAAGTACTTTTGAAGGTATCACCGTGGAAGGGAGTGGTTCGTTTTGGTCAAAAAGGCAAGCTAGCACCACGTTATGTGGGACCATTCAAAATACTCGAAAGAGTCGGTCCTGTAGCATACAAGCTTGACCTACCAGAAGAAGTCAACAAAATTCATCCCACATTCCATGTATCAAACCTGAAGAAGTGCCTCGCCGACAAAAACCTCCACATACCATTAGAAGATATTCAAATCGATGACCCAATTCATTTTGTTGAAAGACCTGTGGAAATCATGGATTTTGGTGAAAAGCGTTTGAGACGAAGTTATATTCCAATAGTCAGGGTGCGTTGGGAGTCAAAACGAGGACTTGAGTTTACTTGGGAATGTGAAGACTCAATGCGCAAGAAATACCCACATCTTTTTCTAGTTACTACTTCTACATAAATTTTGGGACGAAATTTTTAAAAGTAGGGGATACTGTAACATTCATGTAAAAACGGGTTTCAAAACCCGCTCCGTTTGAAATACTAGTATTCATGATATAGTCCGTTACGCAATTAACTATTAGTGTTACTTATTTTTTTTTTTATTGGTTAAATTTAATAATTAAAACATTGAGTAATAAAAGAATAAATGATATTAATATGATAAATAAAACCTAAAAATAATAAAGAATAAAATAAAAATGAACAAAAGGGTAGCCGGGACTCGAACCCGGATCCCCCACAAATTCACACTCACCAAAACACCACTATGATACACACATCACATGTGTCTACGGAGGAATCAAATAAAATTTATATATTTTTGGAAACAAGAAAAACCTGCAAGTGTAGATCATCTCAAACTGTAATCGCCAAATCTAAATCATTAGGTAAATTACGTTTTGATCTGAGATTGATCGAAGTTAATTGTTGATGAATCTCTTTGAATCTTTAACTTCTCTGTTATTCAATCATTCTGTATGTTTCAACCATAGATCAATCTCTTCGAATTTTGTTAAAAGGTCGATTTTAGGTGGGTTATGTTCTGGATTTTTGGTTAATGAAGAAGATAAAGTCTAAAGAGATCTTATGTATAATTAAAAATGGGTTATAAATTAGGTTAGACACACAGTCCAGTGGTGAACTGTATGCATTTTATACAAGCTTGCCCGGGTTCGAATCTTGTGCAATAACCAGTTTCTAGAATAAAAATCATTTTTCTAAAGGCATCCAGACTACTTTGTAAGAAGATAATAAGTATAATATGATTCCTAATAATGTTGGATTAGATACCCAGCCCAGTTGTTAGGGCTGGGTGCAAGTGAACACAAGGGCACGGGTTCGATCCTGGGGGTAGGCAACGGTTCAGTGGTTTTTAAAACTTTTTAAAATAAATAATTTCTGGAATATTCTAAATAGTATACAAGAGTAATTAAATCTAAGTTTATTTCAGGTTAGACACGTAGCTCAGTTGGTAGAGCTGTGTGCACGTATACGGGAGGTCACGAGTTCGAACCTCACACGATGCCAATAATTAAACCATTCCGACCGGCTGTTGACCAGTCAACCCTGAAAAAGGGTAATTTTTAATAATTAAAATCCTTTTTATTTTTTTAAAATTAGCTAAAAATACTTAAAAATAAGGTTTCAAAGCTTTGAAATTTGTATTAGTCACCACAAAAATAACCTAAAAATCTAATAAAAAGCATTAACTAAAAATATTAATATCTAATAGAATTTAATTATTTATCGAATTATTACGTTATTATTTTAGGTTAGTTTTCTCTTGTGGATAAATCCCAAATTCGTGCACGTTAGTCTATAATCATGGAAACGCACCTACTGTGAGTGAATCCTTATAAATTCCCCTTTTTATTCACGTTTTTTGGTGTATCATGTGTCATTATTTATTTTATTTATACAAATACCAGTGTTGGCATCATTTTGTGATCTAATGTGTATATTTGTTTGTTGTGAATATGTGTGGTTATATTTTATCATTTCAGTGCAATCATTCATTTAAGGCCCATCAGTTCCTCGTGGGATACGAGTTGAGCATCAGGTGCCTCATTAGATCGGCTCCGTTTGATTGAGCCTTGATCTCAAGTTCATCATTCATCATGTTCACATGTTCATTATTGACATTATGTGGCTTGTGATTTAATTATATATACATATGCTCATATATGGTCCATGCACATTTTTTATTGAAATAACCAATATAATAAGCTGTTTAAATGTTTAACTTAGATTCACTCGCCAACTTTTGTTGACCTAAACTTACGTTTACACGTGATACAGGTGGACAGGTTGAGGAGAGGAACACTTAAGATTGGCCTTAGAAGATGAATAAAATGTGTTTTGTTTAAAATAATATTTCTTGTGTTTGTATGTTTCTTTGTGTTTGGATATTTGTTCTTAATTTTCAAATTAATAAATATGAAACTTAATTTTAGTAAATGTCATGAGCTTTGATGATAATCCAATTATGCCCCGACTTCTGTTTCCACTGCGGATAAGGGTGTGACACCTATCGTCACTGATTGGATATACTACAACCATCATCACATTAAATAGGGTAGAAATAAGATCGAGTGTTCATTTCAAAACAAAAGCTGCAAGTGTTTGATTCAAAACAAAAACCTTCGTATGTTTAGAAGCATAAATTAGACCTGGATAATTATGAACGCGAAGATCGCTACCAGAGAACTGCGGCGCCTGTGGTTTTCTGCCACTAGAACTTGTAAATGGTGTTCGAAGTGGAGAATTTGACGGTTGCCGGAAAAGAAGTTCAAACTGTAGTTAGCGAGGGGGACCGGCGACGAATCGTGGGCAGTGACGCGGTGTCGTGGTGGCAGTGTAGTGGTGGTGTGGGGCGGTGTGGTGGTGAAGTGGTGGTAGTGTAGGGTGAATTTGGGTTTTTTTATATAAGATTAATTGTGCTTGTTATCTGCTACGTGTTCTTCTATTATTGTTTCCTACATTTTCAGCCAAATGAAACTTTCTATTTGATTTTTTCCCTTTAAATTAAATTTGTAATAAGGAAATGATTAATTACGGAATTGAATTTAAATTTGAATTAGAGTTGAAACTATTTACTACTTCAAAATTTTTAAATCCAATCCAATTGATAATTAAGGAAAAAAACTATTATATTATGTTTGTTTTTAATGTTAATGAGACTAATACAATTTTAACATCAAATGTTAGTTCATAATTAAGGAAAGAATTAAATATATATTATTCAATGAATAAACTTTAAACATATGTTGTGATCAAACCTTTATGTTTTCCCTCTTAAACACAATAACAACGGATTAAAATGTTGTCATATGACACTTAATAGTTTAAGTGAACATGAAGTGACAAAGTTCATTTATATTTATTATAATGTATAGATTTAAGATAGAGAGTATTAGCTATATTTACAAGACATTATGTGCTATCATCAAATATTTGAATTACCATATGTCCGTATCTTTGGATGATTTCATTACATTTAATGTAATAATGGAAATTATACCACAATTTGTGGTATATATATATATATAATAAAATTTTTTTTTAACTCTAATACCCCCTTTCAAGAAAAATGGTAGCGGTTCCAAATGAAGCATAGCTCTTAAATACTTAAATTAAACACGCGGAGGACTTTTGGTAAAAATATTGGATGCATAAAGCTTGGTAGGAACAAACTTAGTATATGATTTCTATTAAGAGACAAACTTAACTTTCAAGTAATAATCAAGTTTAAAAGGGCACCTTTATTGTCACATAGGAGTGCCGAGGCAAAGCATAAAGCTCACGAAATAAGTGAGTGATCTATATTAAATCTACGACAATGTTGGCCATGACATGATATATCGATTCGCAATTGATATGGGATACCATTGTTTGTTTTTTTGGACTCCAAGATACATCGAGTAACCAAGAATGGTAGTAGTAAGAGGTTTACGTGCAGTTTGTTTTTTAAGAGGTAAAATGGCTGTAATCTGCAGACCACATCTGCAGACATTTGTAAAAAAAGAGGGGAACCAAACCTCTACAATCTGCAAGAAAAATGTTGTTTATTTTTAACGTATGTAGATTTCTAAAATAAACTTGTAGTGGTGTACAAACGGAGGTGGTGGTGGTGGACGTGGACGGTGGGTGGTAGACGTAGACGATAGGTAGTGGTGGTGGACAGTGGTGGGTGGTGGACGGTGGTGGTGGGTGGTGGTGTTTAACCCTCTAAAGACGTTAGAAGATCTTAAAAGTGGTTGGGGCAAGTCTTCACCAAGAAGAGCTCGGGCATACATTTTTTTTAAAGAAATGTCTTCAGAAAAACAAACAGTCTGCTGTTGACAATGTCTACGCGTGGTCTGTGTGACGCAGACAGAAGAGCCTACGCAGATCTTTTTTAGACAAACAAACACCACCTTAGTGAATGTAAGCCCAAAGTGTAGTGTAATTAACATAATGTAATATACGTTTAATGCGCTGGTAATGATTGTCTGTCCTGATTTACAGCATAAGAATCCGGTCGAGTGATGGCTAAGCATCAAAGGGGCCCAATAAGAGATCCATATAAAGTCTAATTTTGAAATGAAGTACAAGTGGGTAGAAAGGATTTATGGGGAGCAAGTGGTGTATTTACTGGTTTAGAGTTAAGGAAACCAACACATTCAAGAGATCCACATTCAACACATTCAAGTGATGGTTAAGTATTAAAGGGGCCCAATAAGAGATCCATATAAAGTCTGATTTTGAAATGAAGTACAAGTGGGTGGAAAGGATTTATGTGTAGCAAGTGGTGCATTTACTGGTTTAGAGTTAAGGAAACCAACACATTCAAGAATATCACAAGTGTATACAACCAAGATCTTTAATAGTGAACTTTATATTCAAACAAGTAATAAAAAAGCTGATAACATTCCCTTGATTCTAATAAATATCAGATCATCAAAATAAACCAGAAGATACATAATGCATGAGTTACACATAAACATAAATAGTGAAGTATCCACCCTACTGCAAATGAAACCATTATGTAGAAGAAAGGCACCAAGACGTTGAAACCACACACGTGATCCCTGTTTAAGACCATATATCGCCTTCTTTAACTGATAAACATCCTGAGGAAAACAATAATCAACAAACCAGGTGATTGTTCCATATAAAGATTTCAGTAAGTTGACTATTGAGAAACACATTTTTCACATCCAACTTATGCGGTTTGTATTGACTAACAATTGCTAAAGATAAAACAATGTGTACCATAGAAGCTTTAATAATAGGACTAAAGGTGTGTGAATAATATTATCCCAAAACATGAGTAAACATGTGAGCAAATAATCGTGCTTTGTGTCGTTCGATTGTCCACTGTACTTCGTACGAAGCACCCATTTTGAACCGACAACATTTGAAGTAAGGTTACCATTTGTTCAGGTATAACGAGCATCCACTTTGGACATGTAGATGGTAATTTGAAACACTACAACTCTCTTTTGGAAAAATGGATGCCATTAAAGAAGTGCGAAATTTGTTTGATGTCATTGCTTAAATAACCTGAATTTGCTCTAGTAATTATTGGATGTTTGTTTGAGTCATCCAAAGAAGAAACTTAAGGCTGCTGAGTTGATGATGAAACCCCAACAACCGAAGAAGGCTGCTGCGAAGTTGTCTGGGACACACGGGTAACCCGACCTGGCAGATCTAACACACGAGTGGCTAGTCAACTGTTATCGGTTGCTGAAAGGACTCCTTGACTGTAGTGGGTAGCGATATGTGGGGAAATTCAACACAGGAAACACACAAAACATATGAAGATGTAGGCTGAACATGTAAAATAGGTTTTCAACATGCACATGACCTTTTAGAGATGTAAATGAGTACCTAAATCCTCAAGAAGGCTTGTAATAAGTAGTGATGACATTTCTAATATGAGGTTTTTCCCTAAAAGGGAAAAAACACTTCGTCAAATTGAGCGTGTCGAGTAACATTGACTCCTGAAGCAATTGGGTTAAGGCATTGATACCCATTGTATTGGGTACTATATCCAATAGCAACACACGAAATGCTTTCACGTGCAAGTTTATGTCCCACATAATTCGTAAGATAAGGAATTACAAGACAACGATAAGTTCGATAATTACTGAAGATCGGTACATGAGAGAACAGTAACTCAAATGGAGATTTATGATCTAAAACCAGATTAGGAAGTCGGTTTATAATGTAGTCAACAACACTTAAAGAATCCACCCAATAGGAAACTTGAACATATGGCTTACACAACACAAAAAACCTTGTTTCAACAATGCGCCTATGCTTTCTTTCGGTAACTTCACTTTGTTGAGTTGTATATGGAATCGATAATCGGTGATGTATGTCATTAGCCTCAAGAAGTTGCCGAACATTATGGTTGGTAAATGTTGTGCCACAATCACTCTATAGGATTTTAAACTTCCTTGAAAACAGAATCTATAAAGAAGATTGGTGAAAACAATAAAGACATAAAAATCTAGTTGCTGGTAAAAATGATGTTTATAAAAATTACATGATAGTGATAACCATAAACAATAGTTGCTAGTGCAGGACCCTATAAATCACAATGGATTAAGTCCAAAGGCTGTGAAGAACGCTTATCATTTGTAACAAATTGTAAATGATTTGACTTTGCAAGCTAACAAGGAGAACAAACAATGGGTTTTGCAAATAATGAAATAACAACAAGACAACCCCCGACTTGTTTAGCATAGAAATAACAGGAAAAGCCAATGTCCCAATCTATTATGCCATATCGAATGAGGCATGATTACTGTAATTAGAAATTGTTGATAAAGCTTGTGTATAGGCTCTAAGAACGTACAACCTTTTTTCACATCTACATGTGGAAATAACCCTTTTGTGTTTTTTTATTAATCATGAATATATAAGAAGGGTTGTGAAAATAAGAAGTCTAAATGATTATCTGTTGTAAGTTTTTGGCTAATTGGCAAATGATTCTATGTCAGATTCGGAATAACCAAGACATCACGTAAATTAACATCATCACATAAACTAAAATTACTGGAAACCTTAGAATTTTCAGTATCTTATATGGGAAGACTTTAGCCATTACAACATGTGACATGTGTAGTACCATATTAAGG
This sequence comes from Scalesia atractyloides, assembly GCA_947069175.1. Taxonomy (NCBI): domain Eukaryota; kingdom Viridiplantae; phylum Streptophyta; class Magnoliopsida; order Asterales; family Asteraceae; genus Scalesia; species Scalesia atractyloides. The sequence goes on from CAMTDV010000023.1 coordinate 91,461,758, forward strand.
AGTTGATGCCGTACATTAGTGATATTAGGTGATATATGTGTAATGGCACCCGAATCAGCAAACCGAGTAAGGGTTGACTTGACAAAGAAGCAAAATAGGTTACAAGGATCAAACTAGGGGTCGTATAATAGTTCTTAAGTTTGATTTAGATGCTCACCAGGGCCGAATTGGAAAGGGCAAATCCAACCAACAATCAAGTAGCCTCACAGGGGATCTCGATGTAGGTTTCGATTAAAAAATGAAGTTGACTGCTGGAAGAAGACGGTCAACACAAGAATGGGCATGAAGAAAGCCGCAAAGTCATAGATGAAAAGAAATAAAAGTAACGGCTAAAAACCTAAACCCTAGGATTTTTGTTGATGCAATGTAATGATGGGAGTGTGAAACCATAACACAATGTTTCTCAAATAAATATTACATGATAAACATTAAGAATTATAATACTACAATACATACACATAACTTTTATTTAACTCTAATAGTTGTTGAGCATAAGAGTGTGAAACCATACCACAATTTATGGAATAGACGTGTATACATATCAAACATATGTTACAGGATAAAAACTAAAGAATTATAAAATTACAATACATACACATAACTTTTATTTAACTCCAATAGCTGTTGAGCATAAGAGTGTGAAAAATTGAAAATGTTACACCTTGCGCTCTCGACTACATTTTACTGATTTCAATGTAGTTAAAAATCATATGGTATGTCGTGGATTTATGGAAACTTGTTGGTCGTAACATGGTGTACTATTAGATTCCGAAGGAACCATTTTTTATAAATGTGATGATGATAACAACGGTGATTTGTAAGATGAAGATTGTGATGATTTTGATGAACTCTTACATGATATAAATCTTAATGTTACTGAACGGTATAACGAAAAAAAATCTAAGAACTATTTGTTGACTTAGAAAAACTATTATATAGTGTTTGTAAACATTACAAAACTGTGAGGTGTGTGTTTTTTTTTTTTTTTTGAAATTATTCTGTTTGAAAGCGCATAATAGTTAAGTGATAAAATATCTACCAGTTTGTTTAGAATATGTGCATGAAATAACTACATGTTTACCACAAGCGAAAAATTGATGCGTCGAACAAGATTAGAAATCAAAAGAATACATGCATGTAATGTATGCTGTATAAAATGAGTTTGCAAACATATTCAATTGTATTACATATTGTGTTACATGTGGTTTATCAAGGTATTATAAAAATAAAATATAGATAAAAAGTTGTGGTGTGGCATAAAATGGCACATATAAATATTTTGGTCAATGCCCATGCTACGAAACTGAGATGGTTAATTGCATACAAAATTTTATTCATGTTTTTTGCGTTAGCACACCAAAGAGTGTAAAAAATGAAAAATAAGACGCATTTTCGATTATCCGCAATGGACATCGAAGGAATATCACTCTAAAGTTGAAAATTTGGGTGTAGAAATAGAAAAAAAAAACATTTGGTTTGAATTTGACTAGACGAAATTCATCTATTTGGTGACATAAGCCATCTTCACAACATTTAGTCAATTATATAGTGATGTCATTCTCAATTAAGGTAAAAAACACAACCATTAAACAACTTTGATGTATATTTACTCCACCAATTGACGACATGAAAACCTGTGGAATTAAACGGATTAAAACGGATTGAAGTGTATTTTCTAGTGTATGAAGATTTGTCCGATTAAAGTATAAAAATCATTGAAGACGTGTACTACTTGTGAGCTACATGCAAGGGCGGACGTAGAGTGATAGAAGAGGTAACCTATGTTTCCCTTTGACGCTCCGATGGTAGTGTAAATTTTGGAAAAAAAATTAACTTTTTTCCGATTTCGTTACCCATTTTCATTGAAACGTTACCCCTATGCGGATTTTCTAGATCCGCCACTGGCTACATGCATTTATTATACTGGTGAAATTGTAGAAACGTAGTGTTAGTGTTACATAAAAGGAAGTTTAAGAAGTCATCCATACCTTTGTAAGAAGTTTTGTTTGATTGGAATACGTAGTTTAAGGACAACTTTTAGACAAAACAAATGTATACACTTGGGTGGAAAATTAGATATTATGTTTGCAACGGTAGAAGTCTTCCTTGAAATATATTGAACATGTCTATTTTTGGGATTTCGAAATATTATTGGATATATATGACCGTATGTAAAATACTGCAATGTTACTATTGATATATAATTATAAGGGGTTATACGCTAAATGAACTTTATCAAGCACATATATAAATGCAATTTAATTTTTTTTGGCAAGCATACATGCAATTTAATTAAACATGGAGATGCTTTTAACTATAGACATTATTATTTGAAAAAATATTCTAAATATTGATCATTGACACTATATATTAAAAAAAAAATTTGGTACAAATATTAACTGTAACTAGATCTTATTTACGAAAATTTATTTATTTACACGTATATACTTTTATATATGTTTACACAATTGGGATTAATCAAGACATATGAATTATATATGCATATTATGTAACCATAATAATTAAGATGTTAACTACAAATGCAGATTTCAATTATGATCTAATGCAACTATATGTTATGTTTTACCAATTATGATCTAATGCAGATTTCAATTATGATCTAATTATTAATCAGATTTCAACTATGATCTAATGCAGATTTATATATGTTATGTTTTACGAATGCAGATTTCAATTATTAATCAAGAAATATGAATTATATATGCATATTATGCATATTATGATCTAATGCAGATTTCAATTATGATCTAATGCAGATTTCAACTATATGTTATGTTTTACAAATGCAGATTAATATATATATTAAATTGGAATATGTTGACTGTGTCTTCAAGTTACTATAGCTATTTGTAGTTCATGCTTTGTGGACATCTTTAATTTTTCTTTACACCTCATACTCTCTGAATGTCCTATAATATATATCCATTCTCTTATCAAAATATTAATTTACACAATTACTCATCATAGATCTAGAAAAAGAGATGGAGTGGTCTGCCGATTTCCGACACAACCCTCCTCACACGGTGACAACGACAATCGCAATCAGAGCACGGCGGCGAGGATGTTAGGGTTGGCTATGTCGTTACCGGAATTGGAAAGTACAAATAATAGGGGAAGGAAAGAGGGTGGTGTTTACAGATGGTTGAGTTGTGTTGTCGGCGTCGTCGTGAGGTAGCCGGCAGACCACACATCCCTCTCTTTATCTTTGCTGAAAATGTATACATGAATGAATGGTTTAAAGAGTGGGTCTTTTGTGGTCGGTCAGAACCCACATCCGAGTACGGCCGCCACGCCGGGGCGTCGGGAAGACGATCTGTTGAGATCAGTGAAAACGGTGAGAGGAAGTATGTGTATGTGGATGCGTGTGGCAGTGATGTAATGTAGCGCTGGTGGTGTTTGTGTTAAAGTTGAGGACTGGTGTAAAGAAACTAAGAAAGAGAATGTACAGAGGTGAGAGAAAAATGAATATTGGAACCAACAATTCTCAATGCTTAGAACACACTCAATTGCACATGCCTATCTCTTTTAGCTTTTGTATAAAAGAATGAATAAATAAGGCTATAGATATAGAAACAAAATTACAATACAAAAGTACACTTTAAAATGGTTTTCACTACAGATTATGTTGCAACTTAAAAACTATGATTGAATGGACCATATATGTTTGTTGAATTAGATATTTGATACATAACTTAAATATCTAACGAATTATATGTATTGTAATGACGTACGGGTTTTGAGAACGGAACGTTAAATTCGCATGCGCGCATTAGTTTTCTAACGGCTTAGCGCGCCGCAACGCGCGGGAGTCTAACACTAGTTTCAATTATTAATCAAGACATATGAATTATATATGCATATTATGTAACCATAATAATTAAGATGTTAACTACAAATGCAGATTTCAGTTATGATCTAATGCAACTATATGTTATGTTTTACTCGTAGCTTGCTACCGACGGCAAGTCATCACTAACGAAGACACTAGATGCTGATAAAAGTTACTGCTGAAAAATGAAGATGTTGGTGACAAAGCAAGTTGTTGGAGAAGACAAGTCTATGTTGGATGATGCAATTTGCTACTAATGGCAAGTTGTTGTTGGCAGTGTAAGTTAACATTAATCTAATGAAATGTTACCATATACAAAGTGCAATCGCTATTGAATGGTTGTTGCTAAAGCAACTTTCCATTGATGAGGATATGTTGAAACAACTTCCCACTGATGAAGAGTTATTGCTGAATCGATTTCCTACTGATAAAGAATTAGTGTTGAAACAACTTCCCATTGATAAACATGCTCAGTTGAGAAGTTGTTATATCACTATCAGATGGGAAATTTCTTAATCCAGTAGGTCTATATATACACACAACTGCACATAAATTCATAGCATAGATTTAACATTTGTGAAATAATCCTACATAATATCATGTGTGTAAGTTATGAGCAAATTACTTCACCATGTTCCTTGCTAGAATTTTAGCTACTAGCATCAATCATTTTTTTTTCTGTTGTAGTCAATAACTAATCATTACAATTATATAGATTATCAATGGAAGCATTTGATTATGAACCGTGATCATATTTTGTTTAGTTGCCTTGTTATTCCAATGAAATCGTAAACCCTAAAAATTGATTAAATACTGTGACACTTCAATTAATTTAACTAACTTATTTAGGTATTAGCTGAAGTTAGTTTAATCAAGTCACCTCGATTCTAAGAACAAGTGATATCAAAGACCCATTCATAAATCAATAAATTTAACTATTGATTTTGACTAGAACTCCACTTTTGATCCTCTTTCATTGATCATAAATAGAAGAGTCAGAACTTTCACAACTCTAGATCCATTTTCTAATAGAAAATTATGATATGGCTTGACAAACAAAACCCCAAAATTGGTATGCAGTAAATTTATCATGTGGAATTGGTAATTTGTAATTGCCTGAATAATCTTTCTTGAATCATGTTTAATTACAATCATGTGGAAGTATTTGGATGGCACTCTCGAAACCTCAATTGTAAAATTCAAAACGCATGAAAACGAGAATGTAAGTTTCTACTATAAAACTTGCACCCCATGTGACAACTCGTAATTTCGAGGTTAGAACCGTTCGTTTTCGTATTTGTAAATCGAATTATATACTTATCTTATTCGACGAATTTAATTTATACCTATTTAATTTAAGCATGTAGTCGAAACCAAATCCATATTGTGTTGAACCGACCTGAACCGTTCCAACCAAAGTTGTGTCTCGCTTGTCGATTCAACCCACTCACGAAACCCGAAACCTAGGAGGTCCAAACCATAGTGTGTATACTATATATTATCATTCCTAATTTATTATACATATACATTAGTGTAAAAAAACAAATCAGTAATTGAAACCCGATCTGCTAGTCCAAAGCCCGACCCGCTAGTCCCCACCATTTCGGCCCAAGCTAAAGCCCAACCCCCCAAACCCTTGCGGCCCAAGCTAAAGCCCAACCCCCTTCCAAATAACCACCCCAAACCTCCAGATGCATGTAGGTTAAAAAAAACAAAAACCTAATTCCTTTCACTCTTGCGCTTGCGATGGCAGACACCCCCCCCCCCCACGGTCGCTACACCCCTCGCCACTTCTCTCCGGTCGAACGTTTCTTCTTCTCGCACTTCATCTCATTCGGTTAGTGTTGTTATTTATTTTGGGGTTTTAAGTTCTGTTTATACATGGCTGCATTTTTGTCGCTTAATTAATCCTTGGTGTTTGTGAGAATACTTGTATGCTAGGTTGCTTGAAATTGTGTTTTAATGTGGAATTGGTCGTATAAGGATAAGTGTTCGATAGTAGCTAGGGTTTTTGTTGTGGGTTGAATCTTGATAATTGTGATGAAGGGGATGATGTACAGTGTTGATATTCTGATGATATGATGATTACATGAAATGCTAATGGCTGGAATTCATGTTTGATTGGGGTTATGATCACATATGCGTTCGTATCTTTACTAGGGTTTTGATGTTGCATGATGTTGGGTTCAATGTTATTGGTTCTTGATGCTTTGGGTGATAAATATATCTGAGTTTGATGATAACCTGTTGTAAGTGTGTATAAGGGTCGTTGTTGTTCGCTAACATGTTAACAGAATCACTCGAACACGCGCTAGAAAGTTAAGAGCTGAAAACAGGAAGCTGGTTGATGATTACAGCCGACTTCAGTCGGCTGTAACGGGGTCGTAACTTAACGAAAATTTATTTTCTTGAGTCTATTACGTGCTATTTCGAAATATGCTTCTAATGGCACTGGAATCATGATGTTTGGACATCGTTTGCTATTTTAAATAAATTATTTCGTTTCAGCAATTAAAGCTGCGTTTTTCTGCAGATTTTATATGTTTTGCATCATAACTTGCTGCGTATCTGGATTTTTCTTATGAAATTCCTACTGTGGATAGCCTTTGATGTCTAAAGAATTTTTCCGCTAGTTTCAAGTCAATCGGATAAACGATGAATTTTTAAGAAATTATTTAGTGGGCAGGGGTCAGATTTCGACGAATCTGATCACTGTTCCGTGTTTGATTTTTTACAGAAAATCCTTAAGGAGTTTGGTCACCAAATTTTTACACAATAGTAGGTGCTCCGATTGACACGCCCTGTAATTTTTAGGAATTTTCCTGTACACGAACTATTCCGGATAACACTATGAAAACTATCCGAAAATACACTATATTGCTGAATTTTTATTGAAGAGTATTTTAAATCTTTGTGACAGTTGTGTGGTCACTAAGTGATGTCATGATAGATGCATGCATGATAATTAGTATTTTATGATAAAATGTGCCACGTGCTAGATACGTGTAGGATTCGTGTTTCCGCGTGAGCACGCACACTAACCCTTAAATGGTAATCATGCTACGACGTGATTGACCGGTTCCATCTCGCGTATTTCTTTACAATCCTTAATCCGAGCATTCAAAGGTGAGTTCACTACTCTTTTACAGGCACGCGTCCCGAGGGGACAAACTACTATTCTTTGGAGGAATACTTTTTTATAAATGTTGTAGTTTAATTTTTATGTTAGTTAATGAACTCAAACCCTATCATGAAAGTCCCTACTTACTACCGAACTAGTTGCCTGGGAGGCAACGGGGTATTAGTTGATAGCGCTATTAGGCTTGACAAACCTCACACCGTGCTGGAGCCGGGCGTGAACTAAGAACCTTAAACCCATGGCCAATGTTGATAGGCATTGAAGAGGGCAAACAAACATATGTCATCCGGTATCGAGTTATTAACGACATGTCTTTAAACTAAACACCAACCCGTTTACGTTAAATAAAACTGTGAACTCGGTGGCTTAATCCCTGATACATTTTTTCTGCATGCTTGCAGGTCGTTAGATAATAATTGCATGGGAACTTGCAGTCTGAGGAGTCTGAAGTGTCATGAGGCGTGTTACTTGATTGTGATTAATAAAACTTTACGCTTTAAAACATTTTGTTTTCGATCGTTTGAGATATTTACATTTGCTTCCGTTGATTACATACTATGTTTGAAATGATTTAACTGGAATTCACTATTCATGTTGGACATGATGACCTTGTTTTTGAATATTTACTATTAGTTCGACATGATTAGTGGCTAGATCTTGGTATGTCACACGTCTCGCGGTAAAACTCCGCAAGTGAAAATTTGGTGGTGTGACACCCCAAATTGACCACAAACTTTTAGTTTTATTGTTTGGAAATATCACAACGTTTAGTTGGAAAGACAATATTTCATTAAAGGGTCTGTTAGTTGGTGGTTAAACGGTTAATAGTTAGTTTAGTTACTATTATTAAGTAGTAACTTAGTTGGTGTTAATGATTGGATTCTATCAACAATAACTTAGTTACTACTAATCGCTAGTTTTTGATCATCGCTCGACATGTACTTATCATCTAGTAGCTGTTTATTGCCAACTGTTGATCGTCCAATGTTGTTGATCACACAATTGCTGGTGCTAGCCTAGTTACTTATAATGATGCAATTATTATCATTAGTTCATATGGATCAATGGGAAAATCAACAAAGTGGCCACTATGAATAAATAAATTACCAAATAAATTACCAAAGTAGCTATGAATTTTGTTAAATTACCACTTAACCAGAGTGTGCCATGTGACTAAATGGCGCAGGACGATGGCGCGGGAGAAAGGTTTTGCAACTTGATAATGGTGCAGGAGAGTGTGGCATGGCACAGAGCGTGGCACATGGTGGTGTTTGGCGCAACACAGTGTGTGGCATAGGGTTGAGGAAAACGTAGAGTCAATGGCCCAGGAGAAGTGTACGTGTTGCGCCATATAGCGCGGAGAGTAGTCCATGGCAATTTTGGTAAATTAGAAGAGTCAAAGTTTAAATTGTTAACCAAGGTGGTTAACAAGGCTAATGTGGTGATTTCCCTTAAACCTCTATCTAGGGATGAGCTTGATACCAACCGGTACCTAAAATACCAGTACCGAAAGGGTGTCGTATCAAATATACCATGTACGGTTCGGTACCGGTATTTGAGGGTAAATATCAGTACCGAAGATGTCAAAAGTCAACACCGAATCGGTACCGAAAATGTACCCAGTTCGGTAAATTCGGTACTGGTACCCGGTTCCATTTGCTCATACCGAAACGGTACCAAAAATATACCCGGTTTGGTAAATTCAATACTGGTACCCGATACAATTTGCTCATTCCTGCCTCTATCTAATCATGAGTTCCTAGTGATCATTAATTCTATTAGTTTCTACCGATAATAGAGAACCAACCAGCTAGATTAGAAGCGAGTTATGAGGCTTTCGTTGAGACCCCCACTAGGGGTCGACCTCTTGCATCCGCCTCGCTAACGAACACCGTATTAGTGTGTGCACTCCACACCTAACTCGTAACTATGTTTATTGTTATTTCTATTTGGTATTAACTAAGTCACAATTAACTAAAATGATTTGCTTAATACAAAAACCACAACAAAATACACATTTCCTGATGTACTTCATGCAAAAGAAGAGGAATGTACGTGATTAAATACAAATGATTAGATTGTATTATTATTATTATTATTATTATTATTATTATTATTATTATTATTATTATTGTTAGTACTATTATTTTTATTATTATTATGTGTACCAAAGTTTCTTGTTCTATTTATAGTAAGCGAATAGCATGCCCTAACTTGAAAGCAATAATGTCAAGCTGTTGGATTATTCGGTTTGTTTATGGGTGATGCGGTTCACGGGTTGCGGGTTCAATTCGGAGCAGCAGGTGTCGGGTCAAGAGTAGAATTCTTGGAGGGGTAAAAGAGTCAATTATGGTTGTATTAGACATGGGAAATCTAGGTGACCTTGGCTGCATGTTTACGTTGATTTGGTAAAGGGTTTTACCGAATATTACGAAGGTGCACGTTGGGTTTTAAAATGGGTCAACCCATGTACCAAGTTTATAGGATAGAATATTATTTTATTCTTGTTTTATTCGCACGTGTATTGTTATTTATTTGCTTTTTGGTTAATGAAATATTGAACCTTTCTTTGAATATCACAGCAAGATTTTCATTCTCTGCACATTATTTAACTTCCATTCATAACACATACATACGTGAATGTTTGAGTGTGTGTTGTGAGTGTGTTGAGTGAGGGACCTGAACCAACAAAGCAGCTCTACCTGGGCAGATGTACCATCAGCAGCTTTGTTACATTCATTGCCCTTTCTGCCATACTGTTCTTGCTGTACCTCTCTATATATGAATTTGTGTGTGTTCTTGTCATATTATATGTAAAGATGCAAACTTAAAAATAAAATAAAAAATGATGAAAGTCATTAGTTTGATTTACACGTGAGTTTGCCACAAAGTTTTATGGGAACTAAAGTTTTTAAAAGTCTTTGGTAATTACAAAGTTTGGGTCTAGTCTTCATCAGCTAAGGCTTTTTCTCTGATCTTCTTCTGCCAGTAGTCAGAGAAAGTATACACACATGTACTGATGTATACACAGAGAAGCAAAGACTACTTACATGTAAAGAAGGACAAGTAAAACCTATAGAACTATATTATGTTTCAACATATTGATTCACATAATTGACAAAATTATACATGGAACAAAGTGATACTGAATGCAGATGCTCAAAAGTTCCATGTTGTGCAATCAAGAAACTAGGGTTTTATTCCTGTATTGATGATAATCTTCATTTTGGAGGTTATTTTTGCAGTATATGATTTTTTTACTGAATTTATTAACCATGTTATTATATCTTAGAAACTCAGAAACCTTAGTGGAACAAGTTACAATAATTTTATAAGGTCTCTCGTATATGAAAGATGAAACCCTAGTTTTCTCAATAAAACCACTGTGCCAAAAAAAATTTAGTAGGTGTTTTAGGAAGGATACTAATAGTACTAGGTGTTTTTTCGCTTGGGTGGAAAGCGAACTCGACCTTAAGTTTGGTGAAAACCTCCGTGTAGTTCACTTGCCACACCATCAAACTCTAAGAAACACTGTTAGACTAACTTACCATGAATTTTCTTAAAAGATAGCGAACTGCTTGAAAGTACATCAAATGCTCCAAAAATAGAACAAGCATATAATCAATCTTGTTTCTAAACAACCTAGTTCCACAACGAATTTACCAGTGAGGTTGTTGACTCATTGGCAAATGCAAAACTGTTAGGATCACCAGGCTTGGAGGTCTTGGGTTTAAGTTTCACGTATTACACGATTAAAGAAATTCGTTGTTCTAGAAAAAAAGTTCCACAACAAATTCCAAGAAAATTAGAATTATGGGTATGGTTATTCTTTTACCAATCTCTGACTTGGGTAAACCATTTGGGTTCAGGTAAGTGTACCATGCAGCAGCTTGTTTGATACAGTGACCATTACTTGCGGAAACTGCAACAATATGTGGCCTGTGAATGTGGACATTACTACTGCTTTGCATCTATCTCATACTGGTTCAACTTCCAGTTTTCAAGATTCATCTTCTTCTCATCACCAGGTAAATACCACCTTTATACTTAGCATTATTTGACATATGTTAATGACACACAAGATTTCTTTGGCTTTTAGGTTTTGTAGTTAGTTCCTATGTTCATTTGGCTTCTATAATAGAGACGAACTTGTTTTGACTCTATTCAAGCAATTAGGGTTAGGCATGGTAAAAACAAACAAAGAAACACATATCAGATTTTTAGTTAGTTTCACGATATTTCTTAAAAGTCCATTATGCTATATATTTTATCAAGAATTTTCGGATTGTTTACTAATTATTTTCTTGAGGAACTTTTACTTAGTTTTTATATTATTCGGGGAGTAAGAGCACTCACATTGGACTCTCGATATCGACCTCCATCTTTATAAAAACACATCTTTATCTAGATTTCGTTATTGTTTTCAAAAACATCTCATATCCAACTCTCTATTTCTTACTCACAAAAACTTATTTTATTATTTTTTTCTCATTACTACATACTCACAATAACAATATAGAGGGTTGAATATGACCATCTAAATATAGAGGTGTACTTTACTTTCTTTAAATATTTCATAGTTATAGAGATTACAATATTATAATGTTTTTTTTGTTTAGTCTATATAATATAGAATAGAGGCACTAATGTGAATGTTCTCGTATAATTCTTTTCCATTTGAATATCTATCTACATCTACAAATTATAGAGATTGCTATGGTGAATTTCTATATGTAGAGATTCACTATTCAACTCTCTAAAATTTAAAGATTTAACGTAAGCTTTTTTGATTTATCCATCAAGCTTTTCGATTTGTACCTCAAGCATGTGTTAAAGAGAGAAAAGAATATAGAGATAATAATATAGACTGATATGTGAGATATTATAACAAAATTATTTCTTTTAAAGACGAACATAAAGAATCCAACGCGAATACTCTAATAAGATACGTATAATTAATAAAAACCCCAGTTTTAAGAGCGAGGTAGGGCTATTTATGGAGCTTAGTGGGGCGGATTGTCTTAAACGAGTTTGATTGTAAGTTTTCTTTTGTCAATATCTGCATGAAGGCAACCCCATTATGCCAAATTACATGAGGCCGATGACCATCGAGCCACGCCCACCTTCCGTCACCAATGCAAAAGAGATCAAAGATTATTGTTAGTTTATTTCTTACTATTCATTTTTCATATGATACATACATGCACAACCAGATTTGATTTATTTATATCGAGTGATATTTTTATTTGTTTCCAGCTCCGGAGAAGAGGAGACGCATTCCAACTTTACATAACCAGTTTATAAAGTAATGATCAAGATCCTGCAGTTCATAGTTATTTATTTTTCTTCTAATGTGTTTTAGAAGGTTTTTAAAAGTGTTTTGGTTTTTAAAAAGTTCGCTACCTAGGATAATGGACTAAAAATCAAACACGAATTTATCATATACTCTAACATGGTAAAACCAAAAAATCTACATTCTCTAAGTGGACTCTTTAGAAACAAAACATATTAAATTAAAAAAATAAAAATAATAACCTCTCTTAGAAACGCTTATTAGTTTTCTAAAACCATTGAAAATTAAAAATGTTCAAATTACGCATCTAAATGACTTGCATGATATTTATTTTGGAGTCAGTATGGATGTTTTCACTCTAAATCGACAAGAACATACACTTACCTAAAACTTTAGAAGAATACATTTAATTAATTATCAAGAACATGGTATCTATTGTTGAAATAACGGGAAAAAGTAAGCGTTAAAGAGCATCCACAACAATAAATCTAGTCCAAAATCTAGATTGCCTAGTTAACATTTCAAACCTCATTTTTTCTCACAATAGTAAACCATTCCAACCCTTCACATAACACCCAACTTTTTATACAAAAAAAAGTTTGTGAGTACACACAATTACCACATATGCTCGTCCACTCAAGCAGACCACTCACCTTCGAACCACCTCCTAAAATTGTGTGGTTTGGAATACTCCTCGGTCCGCTCTGCCAAACTTGTGGTTGATTCCATTGTTGGAGATGCTCTAATGCATAATTATTATTATTTTTAATACAATGATTTACATAGCAAAGCCATTCATATCCTTTCCATGTCTTCTTTTATCTAAGTGTAGATGAACTATTATTATTAGAGGTGTTTAAAAAAATCTGGATTCGGTTCGAAATCGAATATATACGTATCCGAAATATCTAAAAATGTTAAAATGCAAAAATTTGGATATCTGAAAATCCAATAATCTTAATTTTTTGATTCAGATATGAATTTCAAGAAAGTTCGAATGATCGGATTATCCGATATCCAAAAAATAGAAAAAATTTAGTAAATATATATATCATCTGAGAACTATGTTTAACTTAAATATGAGCACTATGTCTAGTTTAAATATAATAAAACATTAATAATAAATCGGATTCAGATATGAATTTATGAATTGTTTTTCAATGTTGCATATTTGGAAAATCGAATACAGATTTAAGTTTACTGTATGCTCAAAATGGATTTTTTTTTATTTTTCCGTTTAAAATATCCGAAATTTTGAATATCCGATTTTCGGATCGGAAAGTTCGGATACGGATTTGGATATTAATATTCACTATACAAAATATATTGATATCTGGAAACGGATAATGCGATCTTAAACACCCCTAATTGTTATACATGTAGAGAGGAGATTCAAAGGATCAAAGCCAGCAATCCAAATGTCAGCCATAAGGAAGCTTTTATCAGATCTGCCAAAAATGTATGTAAGCTTAACATGGAACAATTTATTGCTTTAATTTAGGTTTAGTTTTTGTGTCAAGTGCATAATAAATGGAAGTGCACTTATATGATGTTTAGCTTTGTTTGATTTATGGCAAAAAAATAAAGTCAAATTTTTATGTGCTCTTTTTGAAAGTACACAAAACAAAAAGGCCTGTTGCATTCGAGGATAAATAAAAAAAAGAAATGGAATAACTTAATATTATATTTCACCATTTTACTTATTATTATACCTAAGCTTGATGGTTTTGAGAATGAATGTAAATTACTAAAGGAATTAAATATGTGGCATTACTAATTATTCTATTTATACAGTGGGCGCAGATTGGGTTAAAGTTGGAGAACAACAAAACTAACCTTGATGAGGTATATATGCCAACTTATGCATAAACAATTTAGTTGATATATATTGTTAGTGTATGTAGTGTAAGTGCTAAACATGTGTATGTGTATGTATGTGTGTTGGTTAATGTTTCTCACTCATCTCTATGAGTGATTTAGCTAGGCGGAACAAAAAATAGTTTGAGAACGAACAAAATAAGAATTCATTTTTCTTTGTTAAAAAGGTTGAAAATTAAATGATATGACACAAATATATTGGTTATTACGTCTCCCTGTTTTCTACTAAAAAAGATTTGTATATAAAAATAAGACGCACATATGTCTAGGTGATATAATATATTAGGTAAAATGTACAAAATCAAAATATATATCAATAAATTAGTTTGATGGTTTTCATGTAAGTAACCCATATTGATGAAAATTTTAAGCGATTTAGATTTTAATTTTAAGAACGATCTAGTGTTTTATAAATATGATATTGATGAAAATTTTAAGCAATTATATTTTTCATTTAATAATAATCTAGTGTTTTATAATTACAATGAACATGTAAATATATAGAAAGTGTAACAGACAGACAAATTAAACACATAGGTTATTTAGAGTGTGACAAAAATTGGGAGCCAATCTTGCATTATCTGCCAGTTTTAATAAAACTAGAGTGAAACCTTTGTGTTGCAACAGGGAAAAAAAAGGGTAAATGTACGGTACCCCTGACTGCGGGAGGGTTCTCCCTCCCCAAGCTAGCTTAGCCCCATAGCTGTCTGGCGGTTACTACCTAGCAGGATTATTCGGGCCGAGCTGGACTCGAACCCGCATCCTCCCGTTTGGAATGGGTGAGGCTGGCCACTGGACTGACACCCCGTGGTTATTTGTATTGCAACAGTAAAGATTTTAAAATCTATAAGACTCGATTTCAATAAATAAAAAAATGTTTATTACAATTGTTTAATTAAACAAAACTTATATAATTAAACTCAAAAAATTAAAGTCGTATTCACATCAACAAAAAACGATAAAAACCAATATTGATACCGGTACCGATGTTTGGTCGGTACCGGCTCTGTTCGACACTGTACCACTATTTCGAATTCAACTTTGTTTTCAATTAAATTATATTAGAATGTCAAATGTCAAGAAAAAAATAATCGCAACCACGTATCTTATTTATAATGATAATTATAAGAGAAAAATAAAACAAATGGGTTAAAACAAATATTTTTTATAATATAAAGTGTGTAATTAAAACTTTTTAAAAAAGAAAAAAAGTCAAGACACTGTTCACCCAAAACTTAAAAATGTATGAATAATAATAATATTTACAATAGTTTTATTAGACAACACTTGATATAACCCAAAAAATAAAGTTGTGTTTTACATCAATCAAAAATATAAAATATATACCACGATACTTATTTCATAATAGTAATACAGGTACTGATGTTAGGTTAGTCACTGAAGGCTGGAATATTGTAAATGGATACTTGGATCCTTTCTCATTCATTCCTCAATGTATATACCAAATACACTTATCCTATATTAGGATAGTTTACAACTAATATAGGTAATACAAGGGTTTCATATATAATCTAAATATATGTACACTATTGCACCCGGCCCCAGTTGAAGCGGGAGGTGATCAGATGCTCAGACTGGATCGGAAATCATCAAATTGAACTCGTGGAAGATATCGGCAAGTTCGTATCATGATGGGACACGCAGAACACGAACATTACCCCGTTGGACCTACTAACGTACAAAGTGTATGTCGAGCTCAATTTGATTTGTTCGTTGATGCTGAATCGGATTGCCGGATAAATAAATGGCGCTTATGTTGTCGCAATATACTAGAGTGGCATGTGTAAGCGGGTAACTGAGTTCTAATAATAAGTTGTGTAACCAACAAATCTTTGCAGCTACGTTGGCCACACCCCGAATATTCGGCCTCGGCACTTGAGCGGGAAACTGCGGCTTGTCGTTTTAATGACCAATAAATGAGATTTTCACCAAAAAGACAAAATAACCACTTGTGAACCGATGCGTATCCGAGCAACCTGCCCAATCGGCATCCATGTAGGCAAGTAAGCCCTGGGTGGCGGAACGCCTAAGAGTGAGACCATAGGAGGTCGTAACTTAACGTACCCAATAATGCGCTTAAGTGCATTCCAATTATTTGCATTTGGTGTATGCATATGGATGCACATTTTTTGAATTGCATAGCTTATGTTAGGACGGTTGAAAGTTTAATATTGTAAGGCCGTTACGAGACTCCGGTAGAGAGTCCGGTCATAGAAAGTCTTCACCTGAGGAAATGGGTATCTTGGTATGTGTGTCAACTTGTGTAGAGTTGGGATTGCGTGCTTGCATCCCGACCCGTTCAAAAATGTCTCGTGCATAGCCCTACTGAGAGTGAAACATAGTATGTTTGCTGTGTGAGACAGGCATCCAAAGAAAGAATCTAAAAGGCCAAGGTCTTTCATGGCAATTCACTTGCAAGAAGAGCCATGAGACGATGTCAAAGACTATCCGAAGAAGTGATTAACAAGATATCATCAACATAAAAGAGTAGAAATGCTACATCATTACCTTGATGAAGAGTAAAGAAATAGGCATCACACTTACTTTGGTGAAAATTTAAAGTGAGGAGATAATCGGTGAATCTTTGGTACCACGCAAGTGGTGCTTGTTTGAGATCGTAAAGTGATATCTTTAAGCGGCCCACGTGATCCAGGAAACCTCTATGGCAAAAACCCATTGATTGATACATGTAGCCAGTCTTATGAAGATTGCCATGTAGAAATGCATTTGGGACATCAAGTTGGTGAACTTTCCATGATTGTGACATAGCAATGGATAATATGGTACTAATCGTGGTGGGTTTAACTACGGGACTGAAAGTGTTCCCACAATCAATACCTACCTGTTATGACTGTCCATCGCACACTAACCATGCTTTGTATCTCTCCAAGCTACCATCCAATTTGAACATGTGCTTAAATAACCACATGCTTCATATTATATTCATATGTAGCTCACGGGGCACTTATTCCCAAGTCTCATTTTTAATAAGAGAATGAAACTCATTGGTCATTGTAACATTTGTAAAAATCGGGTCTCCAAAACCCGCTCCGTTTTGTAATCCAGTACCAAGTTATGAAAGTACATTAATTATTTAAGGTTATTTTGAATTAAAACGTTACATAATTAATAAATGAACTAAACTATAAAAATCATATTTGATAAAAAGTTAAAATAAAACAAATAAAAAATAAGTGAAGCTGCCGGGACTCGAACCCGGGTCAGCTGAGTCTCTAAACGACTTAACACCCATTCCCTAAACCACTCCGCCACAACATGTTTTCTGTTAACACTAGGAAAGCAAAAGGAACTTATACACAAACTCGATTTAATCGTTGATGCTATCTGAAAACCGATAATCGGCAAACCAATCGTTAAATCGATTGTTTACCTCACAATTTCAGTTATAACCGATGTGCGACGGTTTCCAGTTAAGTCAGAATTGATTGAACTTAAAGCTTCATCTTTTCGGCTTTTGAAACCGAATATTTCTTCAAGTTCTGATTTAATTCAAGTTTCCAATCATTTGCACGATTCAGAACTATCACAACAATATCCAATTTCATTTTCGTCGTATTTATGAACCATAAAATCATCTGAAACAGTTCGCCGGAAATTTTCTGCAAGTCACCGGAAAACCGGGACTCACATTCTCACGGTAATTCCTCCGACCCTTTCTGTTTAAAACATGTGATTAGAAAGTCTCTAACACAACTCCATCATCAGAATCGATTCTAGCCAACGTTTATCGGAAATCTTACCTTCGCCGGAAAGTTTCTGAGACTGCCGGAATCCAACTGTGAACTGGTATGATATCCAAAACTTCTTTTAAACCTTGTTTAAGTGACACAAATTTATGAGTAATCGATCAACGCTGTTAATTGGTTCAACAGTCGGAGTTCATTTCCAATACCGACAAACCTTCGCCGGATTTCTGTGAATATCTTCAATCGGTAATCTCTGTTCCTTAAACTCTCTCCATTCCTTACCCTTGAATTATTGTTAATGTCTAATAACTTTGTAAATCACAAATCAATCCTAACCAGTCGAATTATGATGACCGTGTAATCCGACGAAGAAGATGAATTTATATCAGAGTATAAGAATAATTAAAAACGGTAGTTTAATCGGGTTAGACACACAGTCCAGCAGTGGACTGTGTGCAAATTTCATATTCACGTCCCGAGTTCGATCCTTGCTACGCGCACGCTTGTGTAATAACATTCCTTTTTAATCATGAACTAACCCGGGTTAAAACAGGTAGTTGTTAAGTATAATATAAATCAAGAATATAACCGGGTTAGACACACAGTCCAGCGGTGGACTGTGTGCAAAATGAACTTCACGTCGCGCGTTCGAATCATGTCACAAGCACCGGTCCAGTTGAATTAAAACGTTTTTGTAAATAAAGGAATTTTTGGTTAATTCAAATAAGTATATAAATATAATTAAAACTGAGTTTATAACGGGTTAGTCACGTAGCTCAGTTGGTAGAGCTACGTGCACGTGAACGGAAGGTCGCCGGTTCGAATCCCGCCTGGCGCAGAATTATCCGCTGACCGAACCGGTCAACGGTCAACAGTAAAAAATAATATTTTTTTTATATATTTATTTGTTTATTTTAATCTAAAAATCAATTAAAAATACTTAAAAATAACATTTTTAAAGATAGAAAATAGCCATAAACTCACAAAAATATATCTAAAAATTTCATTAAAATCCTTAATAAAATCCATCCATTTAATATATTTTTCCATTATTATTTAGGTTAGTATTCCTCGTCGATCCGCTCATCTAAATCGTGCGCATCTCACCATCTTCAATTCAACGCACCCAATGTGAGTGAACCTTTCAAATTCCCCGTTTTAATCACATTTTTGGGGTGTATCATGTGTCTTTGTTTATTTACATATTATAACGAAACTATTGTGCATACATCATATTATGACATGTGTATTAGTTTGTTGCTGTTAAGTAGTTATTATTGGATGCAAATTATTATTTCAGTACATGCATTTGCCGAGGCCGCAGCTCCCCATCCATGAGGTTGAGCTTGATCCCCATTTTATTATGCGGTTGATCTGTGGCGTGCCCGCACGATCGGCTCCGTTTGATTGAGCCTTGAGCGCACAGTTCAATTTACATTTCCAGTTCATGCAATACGCTCGGCTCCGTTTGATTGAGCCTTAAGCGCACAGTTCAATTTACATTTCCAGTTCATGCAATACGATCGGCTCCGTTTGATTGAGCCTTGATCGCACAGTTCATTTATGTTAGTTATCGTATGATATTGGTATATTCATGTATGCTATCAAGTGTTATTGTATGTTATAATTGTAACTGCTATTTGCCAATACTTGATTACTTACATTTGCTCTTTTATGATTATGCACAATATTTTATTGATAAACTAACCATAAAAGCATTATCAAATGTTTATCTAATAAGGTTCACTCGCCAACTTATGTTGACCCAAAACCTCCCATTTTACACATGATACAGGTGAACCAGCAGCAGCTAGGAACACATAAGACCTGGATTAGAAGAATAAAACGATTTAGTATTTGGATTGTTATGTTTGGTTATTTTCCCTTGTATTGAATGAACATGTTTGGATGTTTGAAAATGTAACTTTGACTTCATTAATTATGAAACATAATAGTAAATGTCATGTGCTTTGGTGATAACCCAATTATGCCCGACTCTTATTTCCGCTGCGGGTCGGGGTGTGACAGTCATGGCATCATGCCATTCCGATATGGATAAGGCATTAGTTGGGTTTTTAGGTATAGGGATATGGGCAGAATTATGGAGATTTAGGTGACGTTTGGGTTTGATGATGTCATCTATATCGCGTGTATGCATGGTACGGATTGGAGGAGCATAGGAAGTAGGGACACAAGAAGAGTGAGACTAAAGTGGGGTTACTGTTGATGGGGTAGTATGGTGGTGAGATGTAGGGATGGGTGTCGGGTTGGATAGGGTAGTTTGCTCGTTTTGTGTTGTGGGGGATTCAGAGAGTTGGATGAGGGTGCGAGATGGACCGGGTGTGGGGTGGTGTGGGCTAGAAGCGGGGTTAAAGGGGGATGTTGGTGTGGTGGAGCTGAAATGGCTGAGTTGAGTAGTATGGGTTGTGGAGTGGGTCATTCAGTGGGCGGGAGATGGGGTTTGAGGTATGGGTGTGATAGGGATGTGGGGGTTGGGCTTGGACGTTGTGCCATAGGTGTGGTGGTAAGGAGTTTGTGAGGAACTCATAAAAGAGGGAAGGTGTGGATGGTAAGGTGTTGGAAAATGGGAAGGTTGTTTCATCGAAAACTATGTGCCGACAAACGATTATTTGTTTGGTGTTCAGATTGAAGCATTTTTATCCTTCATGTGTTTGTGGATACCCGAGGAAAATGCAAGGATATTACCGATGGTCAAGCTTGTGATTGGAAGTAGAGGGGATTAAAGCGTAACATAAGTAACCAAAAACAGACAAATGGTCATAAGACGATGTGCATTGGTATAGTAGTTTGGTTGGTGTTTTGTGTTTAGTAAGTTGGTAGTGGCTTCTAGAGCATAGGGCCAAAAGGTATTAGGAAGGGAGGCGTGTGTCCGGAGAGTTTGTATCATATTATTGATGATACAAATTTTTTCTTTCGGCTTTGCTGTTTTAAGAAGAGGTGTGAGGATACGACAAATGAAAGGCCATTCCATGTTTGTTGAAGAATTAATTAAAAGTGGAGTTTACATACTCCCTTCCATTGTCACATTGGAATGATTTTATTTTACTTGAAAATTGGGTTTCGGTTGGTTTGTATAGATGAAAATATATAGACAATACTTGTGACTTTTTTTAAAGATAGGATAAGTCTAAAAAATTAGTTAAGTCATCTAAAAATAATATATAATATCAATGCCCTTCCGAACTCAATATAGGGGATGCCCATAAATCACTATGAATAATGTCAAAAGGTAAATAAGTTTGAGAATTAGAACTAGCAAATGTTAATCTAACACTCTTATCAAGCACACAAGAATGACAAACATGTTTATTTAAGTTTTCAAAATGAATAAAAGAATATTGGTTCAAGGAATGCATTGAAAATTTTACAGGATAACTGAGTCGTTGATGCTATAGGTTTGATGAGATAGCTGCAAAAAGGGAAGGTGTGGTTGTGCTCCCAAATCCTACTAGAAGCGGATATAGATCACCGTTGCTATTAAACCTGAGGATATGGATATGCTTCATGTCATCCTTCACAAGAAAACCAGACGGGTCAAATTCAATAGACACATAATTGACGACAGTGAACTACTGGATAGAGATTAGGTTTTTCAGTAATTCAGGTGCATACAAGACATCTTTAAGGATAAAAGGGGGAAGTGTGGTGGTAAGGTTTGGGTACTACCGGGATAGTGGGGCCATTTCCAACAATAATATTTTGTAACATGCTATTATTACAAAAAAGATTGAAAATTTCCCACATTGTTTCTCATGTTCCAAGTGGATCCCGTGTCCATGTAGAGAGTTCGGTCCGGTAGGTTGAGGGTCATAGTGTATAGTGCATGTTCAATATCAGTAGGGTTATATGCAGTATTATGGGCATGGTTGGGTCGCGGGCCAAGGATTCCATTACCACTATTGTTTTTGGGTCGTGAATCTATAGTTAGATAGGGGCATTGTGGGGTAGCCTATGTTGGCTATGGAGGTTGTTGGGGTCCGGCCCACTGATGTCCTCCCCATAGATTAAAGGGATTATTGGGCCAAGAAGGCCACCCATACTGAGGTGGAAACCCACTGCTATAAGCTGATGTTCCCCTGAACGCGACCCCCGTTGTCGCATCCCCTGCCTTGGCCCCGTGAGCGACCCCTCCCACGGGTCCGCTCATTACCATCACTCCAATAATCATTAGGAGCAAGTGTATTGGGCTGAGAACGAGATACATTAGCATTAAGGGTGGTACCTGCGGTTTGAGCCGAGTGAAGCGCTTTTTCGTCTCTGCGGCTTTGAACCATAATCAACTTGGAGCAAGCATCATAAAAGGTCAGTAGGGGATCTTGTTGTTGTATGATGGTAGAGATTCCTGTGTATTGTTCATTAAGCCCAAAGAGTAGTTGAAGAACTAAATGTTCATTATCAACCAGAGAGCTAACATTGGCCAATTGATCCGTAAGTACTTTTTAACTATTAAAAATACAGGGACATATTAGGAAAACCATCCATGCGGGTGTTGGAAAATTTGTGTGGCAAGTGAATGGCACATGTACTCTTATTTTCTTGAAAAGTGTTTTAAGCGTCGTTCAAGCCTCATGACCGGTGGTGTTTGGCTTTAGAATGGTATGAAGTAGGTCGTTTGAGATTGTGTTCTAGATCCACTGTAAGAGAATGACGTCTAGGTGGTCCCATGAGGTTTCGAGTGGTGGTGAAGTCTTGTCTTTGTCACTGTCTTTGGAAGATGAAGAGGCAACAGCAACATGTGGTTTGGGAGAGAGGTGGTCGAGCACAAAGTAGGCCCAATAGCGTATCTTAAAGAGCTCGTACCAGGATGCGTATTGACCTGTTTCCATCTCCGGGAATAAGGCTTTTGATATTTGAAATGGTGGAGGCGATTTGTATTATGGAATCCATGGCGGGAAAAGATGAAGAATGTTATTTTAGAGAAGAAGGGATCAAACTAGGAAGGGATGAGATGAGATGAAAACAACGATGTAAGGGTTTAGGCTGGTACTCTTGATACCATGAAGGCTAGAATATTGTAAATGGATCCATGGATCCCTTCTCACTCATTCCTCAATATACATACCAAATACACTTATTCTATATTAGGATAGTTTACGACTAATATGAGTAATGCAAGGATTTCAAATATAATCATATAATTCTATTTTCAATAAAACTTATATTTTGAATGCAATTCTTAACTTTTCACGTTAGTTTTTTACAACTAGTTAGTCATGATTAGGGATGAGCTCAGTATCAACCAATACCGAAAATCTCTAAAAGTGGGTATTGGTACCGAATATACCCGGTATGGTACGGTTCGACACCGGTTTTGAGGGTAAAACCAGTAAATACTTGTACCGAAAATGTTAAAAGTCGGTATCGAATCGGTACGGAAATGTACCCGCTTCGGTAAATTCGATATCGGTACCCGGTACCATTTGCCCATCTCTAGTCATCATACCATTATTTTGAATGCAATTATATTTTAATAAAACTTATATCAAAATGTGGAAAAAAATTAAATGCAACCGCGTATTTCATGTTTACAAAAAAAAAAACTAACGAACAAAAGTTATTAGAGAAAAATAAAATTATTGTGTCAAAGATATATATTATTTAGGGTGATTCTATCTACACCCAACGTTTTGTTATTTACAACAAGTGAGGTGATATTAATACATTGAAAGTTGTGGTTTTTATAACTTCTTATATAAAATGTTTTATTAAAAAATATAGTTTTGTGATATGATTATTTTTATCTATTTTGATATAAATTTATTAAAAAACAAAATATAAATTTTATAATGACTTATAAAAACACAAATTTAAATTTGCTAATATTGATTGTGCAAATATAAAAAAAAATAGGTGTAAATAGTACGAAATAGTATAAGATATCATAACTAAAACTAAATAAAAAGGCATACGATATTCACAAAATTTACATATATTTGTTTAGTAATAGCCAAGTAAATAGTAAGAGAAACTTAATTTATTCGATACATCCACCCAAAGAAAACCTTACCTTTAAAAGTTACTATGTGTTTTTCAAACTAAAATACATTAAATATCCGTTATATGATATATTTTCCTTTCAAGTATTGTTGACTTCTTTTTTAATAAGAACTAGTGTTTACATGTGAACTACGATCATATGTGAACCTGGCATAAAGGAAACGTATATACATTAGAATTTTGATTAGTTTCACGGAGATTTCTTGAAAGTCTGTTATACCATATTTCATCTTTTTTTTTTCATTTTCTGATTATTTTTGTGTAAACAATCTTTAATAAACCACAACGTACTTTCACATAGTTTCCGTAGCAAACGTGATACTAATTAATAATTATTCATTTAACCCAACATTGGTCACTTAAACGAGTTTTAAGTAGGGGTGTTGTTCGGGTTTTTAATCGGGTTTTGGGTTTTTCGGGTTTTCAAAGCTAAATATATAACCTGATAACCAACCCTTTCTAGGTTCGGGTTCTTCGGTGTTCGGGTTTTTAATCGGGTTTTGGGTTTTTCGGGTTTCGAGTTAGATCGGGTTTCGAGTTAGAAAATCGGCTAAAAAGGAGGTGTTATTCTATCCGTTTAGAATGGTTTGTCTGGCTATATTTGGGTTGCAAAAGGGATATGTAATGTAAACATGGTTTTGATGAATACTTGACATACACATAACACATCAAAACATGCCATTATATATTATATTAATTTAAACTCTTAAGAAGATATTGATGAAATAGGAAATGATTATGAAGTGATAAAATTTTACCTAGGAAGTAGGAGGGAATCAAGGAAACGATAAATTTGGAAAATCATATTTTAATTCTATGTTTGAATTCCTCGGGTTATTCCAGTGAACGCGAAACATAGATTTCTAATCCAAACACCGACCCAATAAACTATAGGCGGGTTCGGGTATAACCGTTTATCGGGTTCGGGTTAATCAGGTAAGCTAGTTTTTCGGGTCGGGTTCGGTTTTCGGTTAAAAAGAACACCACTAGTTTTAAGTTTTATTTTGTTAATTTCAGGAAGGAGCCAAGCACATTGTGCCAAACTTGAGGCCACAGCCACTAGATATCAAGAAACCTACTCGTTAGTTATTTCTTCCTTTCATTTTCACATGACTACATACACTATACATATGAGATTTTTTTTATAATTTATCAAACTATATTTTCATTTGTTTCCAGCCCGGGACAAGAGTCAACGCATTCCTATGTTATACAATCGGTTTATCAAGTAATGATCAAGGCTCGATCACGCCCCTTAGTGTTATTTTTCCAACGTCTTACGCAACTGTATGAGTTGCGTATTATATATAGTTGAGTGTCAATATGGATGTTTCCAAAATGTTATAGAAAAACATATTAATGTCTAATTTCTATATCAATGATTATTTCCAAATAAGGTATAATTAAAGAAAAGTGTTTTACAAATCAAAGACATTCATATTGGTTTCTATGTTGTTTGCCTAACTATATTTTGGAATAAAGTATAATTAAATAAAAGTGTTTTACAAATCAAAGACATTCATATTGCTTTCTATATTGTTTGCCTAACTACTATGATGATGATGATGATTATTCATGTAGAGAGGAGATTCAAAGGATCAAAAACAGCAATCCAAATATCAGCCATAAGGAAGCTTTTCGCAGAGCTACCAAAAGTGTAAGTAAGCCTACAGATTTATATCAATGCCAAAAACTTAAGTTACATTGAAAACAACTTTATAACAGTTTAGTCGTTTTGATTTTACTACGATTCAAATCTAATAAAGAAATTAAGGACTGGTTTAAATTTTGACGTCAACTGTATATTAAATAGAAATGGGGAATATGTACCGAAAATTGTGAGAACTTACAAAACAAAGCGAATATTATTTTACAATCTAAACAAAACTTGAATAAAAGAAAATGACTAAAATGCAATGTGTGTTCGCCTTTTGAAATTCAATAAAATAAACACAAATTTGGTTTACGTATATAACTTACACATGTGTATGTTGTGTGTAGGTTATAATGTTACGACATATAAACTACACATGTATAGGTAATGATTAAAATTTTTAAAACATATGAAGAAATTAGTTCAATAAATGTGTGTGTACCTAAACATACATATTTGTATGTAAAAATATGATATTTAAAAAAATGAATAACTAATATATATATATATATATATATAACACACACATTTAGATTTGTTTGTTAAGTTCTTACATTTTAGTTAAGCGTTCTGAACCTCACCCTATCTATACACACATTGTGAACATTTAGATTTGTTCTTTTTGCTTACATTAATTAAGCGTTTTGAAGCCTATCTATACACACATTGTGAACATTTAGATTTGTTCTTTTTGCTTACATTAATTAAGCGTTTTGAAGCTTGCCCTATATACACACATTTTGGGTATGTGCTCTTTTTAAAAGTTTAAATCTAAGCAAATATCTAGTTAACCTAACCAAATGAATTAAATTACATTCACAAAATCATTTGGTTTGTTATCTACTTGCTTTTGTTATTGTAAAGTACTAACGGAATTGAATTTGTGTCTGCATTAATTATGTTATGTGCGTTTATAGTGGGCACATTTCCCTCATATTCAAAAACCTGGGTTATGGCTAGAGCATTTTCCTAATATTCAAAAGGTTGGGACGAAGTTAGAGAACAACGACCACCTTCTCAACCTTGATGAGGTATGCTAACTTATGCTTAAAAACCACATAATCACTTCTATTATGTGCATATACATAATATGCAATGGGAGAGCAAAATGTGTCACAATAAGAATATGTATAAGTGTTTATATAAATCCATACTTCCTTATTTATACTGGTTATATAATGAAGATCGATCTACGTATACGAAGACACACACATAGAGGGAGAAGGTCACTCAATGGGGCACAAGTTTAAGTAAAAAAAACTACGGGGTTCACATTCACGTTAAATCTCGTGCCTTAAATGTGATACGTAATACTAATTTTAGCACTTCTATTCTCTATCTCACTACATGTAATTATCCTCAATGTACTATGTTTAAGTGCTTATGCTATCACAGTTCTCTGCTTAAAATGGGTTATACGCTTTATATTTGTTTTAATTATTTTCAATTCAGTTAAATTTCATAAAATTTGAGAAAGTAACCTATATTTTCTTCTTATATGTAACAGAATAAAGCAGGGGTGTGTAAACCCCCCAAATGATGAAGCTTGATTTAGAATATCGACAAGGCAAAGCATATATATATATATATATATATATATATATATATATATATATTATATATATATATATAATATATATATATATTATATATATATAATGTATTGAAGATTGTGTGAAATACTTTTCTATGTATTTTATGTTCTATTGAAGCTTGTAATTCTTGATTTGGATATCAATCTATTATCTATCTATTATATACTATATATAATAAATATGCTACTTGTGGGAAACACGGAATTTTGTGGTGCAACCTCATTAAGTTTTAGGCGGAAAAAATATGGGTCAAAGTTATTTGTTAATGGATACCCAGGTAGAGGATCCTGTAAGAAGAGTTCAAAGTGTGAGAAGTATGAGAAATATTATGGAGATGACATGTGTCCTCAATCTAAAGTAATTCAAAAGGGTTAACAAGTAATTTTCTCATTCATTCAACTAATTGATAAACTTTCATACCCGACACCCATTATTATAGGAATACGAATTTGTACAATGTTATATTTCATGTAACAGGTCTATGATGGATGTATAGTGTTATTTTCTCTATAACAGGTCTACGATGGATGTATAATGTTATATAATGTTATAGTGTTATGTATTCTCTAACATGTCTATAATGGATGTATAGTGTTATATAGTAGTTATAGTGTTATGTATTCTGTAACAGGTTTATGATGGATGTATAGTGTTGTAGTGTTATATATTGCTGGTAGCAGGTCATTATTTGTAATGTTATGGTGTCTTATTTTAACGTTCATGGTGTTTTACTGTAAAAACACCATGGCCTAAAACATCCAATCGAAATGTGATTTTTTTCTCTATATAAGTATAACAATATGGAACTCATATTTGTCACACCCTGGATTTCATACCCGAATTCCATACACCGGTGGGCATGGGTGGAGAGTATCGTGACGTCAGTTAATAACATCATTGTCAATTAAACACGGCACAGCGAAAGTCTTGGAGTAAAATTACTATTACAAACCAAATGTTCGAAAATACAAAATAATATACAAGCTTGTAATAGAAGATCCACAAGCGGATCATAAAAATGTACATGGAAAGAATACAAAACAGACTTTAGGCAGATTTAGGATTTGCAAGATCCTCTATCACTACCGAGCAGCTTCCGGCCTATTTCGTATTGTACCTGCAGTTTAGCCTTATACGTCAGCTTACGCTGGTAAATACACCCAACTGACTCATTTTGAAAACTTTAAAATGGTTTTAAGTGCAAAACGGCACAAAATCTTTTATTAACTTAGGAAAGTTGACCTTGCAACCTTGTATCAGATTCACATGTTTGTCAATACATACAGGGCCCAGTACAGAAACCGAGACATGATTAAATACACGCCACTCAGGACTCACGAAGGAGTCAACCCCAACGTTTGGGAACATTGCATATGAGCATCAAAAGGTGTATGCCTACACCCCGTGCTAAGGTCGTGGCCAATAACTAATGTATTGAGCCTAGGATATCCAGGACACGGTAATTTAACCCTGATGTTTAAGTTATCAAACAAAACTGATTAAAACGAAATATGCTGGTTTACTAGACACAAGCGGGCATTCGATTGACCCCATTTTGGACTAAGGGGTAATAATTTACTGTATCCCAAGCCCGTATAGGGAAAATAAGTCGAGAGTATTTACCTGAGCTAGTCTTGTTTTTTTTTTAAATAACTCAGCCGTATACAAAAGTACCAAGTGCAGATAGCATTTACCGGAAGGCTCTAGTTTGGATTATGGCATAAGCTAGCCAATTAAATATTAACGGTCTTATAAACCGAATAGTGTACATGATCATTACGTATAACGTTTGATTAAACGATGATCGGATAGAATATAGTTTAATCCCGACAAGTACTTTACTTGTATAATATGGGTAAAGTATAAACATTCTGGATTTTGAAACTTAAATAATAAGGTTAAACCCGTTTCGATTAATTTCCGTAAAATAGTTACATATACGTAACTGTGCGCATAATAGCGATATCGGGTAACCGGATAAGTCATGGACAAGTGCTATATGCCATTATACTTTAAATAAGTTAAGATATCAATAGGATATCAACTTATATGCCCGTTGAGGTTATAAAACAAAACTCTGACTCATAAGGGCATTTCAGTAATTATATACCGTATAAAAGGAACTTGAATATATTTTAAGTTTATCATCATAAGTATTCTGGAAAAATATTTTATTTATGATATAATATCAGTAGGATATCATTTATATGTATAATTTATCTTTTATGACCAAACTATGCACCGAAGGGGCATTTTGGTCATTTTTACACATAGTTTATAAATTATTTGGGATTCTGAGTTTATAGCATGTACCTACTGTAAATATGTTTAAAATAAGTTTAAAATCAGTAGGTAACAAGCCTTGATCCATTAATATGGTCTAAAACCATACTATGCGCCGAGACGACGCTTATGTCGTAAAATGACGTTTTATGCGATGTTTAATGAAAACTGACATTAGGGTCAGATTAAAATGTTTAAAATATGTTATTTAATATAACATATTAGTAAGTAAATGATTTTCCTTGAAAAGATTCGATTAAAACTATTTTGTGAACCACAAGGGCTAAAACCGTCACTTATCAACTTAGTTTAAGGACTTGTTTGAAAACTCAGTTTATAACTTGGTTTAACATCCCAAATAATCCTACTTATAATATTACATCAGTAGGAAACTCATTTTCAAGTTTATTATCATTAAAACCTTGATTTATGTAAAAAGGGCATTTTGGTCAAAGATGGCATAATTATGGAACTTGCGCATAAACTTGGATTCTGATTGTGATCATGTAATATAACCTAAGAGGGTTATGCTACATTATATTACGATTATAATGCAACTTTAGATCGTTAAGTAACTAATCTAAATCGGGTCAGAATCGAAAGTCAAAGCAGAAGTCAAACTTCGAGACTTTCGGTTACGAACCGACCCTAGAACTGAAATTGACGAGCCGAACATGTTCTTACATGTTCTAATAATTATTACCAACTTGTTTAAGTATCAAAACAGGTTTCATAACATATATAAGATCAATTTATGATTTTTCCGAAAATTGCCCGTTTGACTTTTTATTTTCATAACTTTGACCCGTCAATTGGTCTAGCAAACGTGATCTTCAGGAGGTGCCCTTTATAGGGACTAACACCTACCTTATTACGATCACTTAGCCATATTCATTTCGAACAATGGCTGGACCATAATGGTCTTAACCGAAAGTTAAAGCATTTTACGAAAACGCTTGACTTTTGGCTATAAAAGCCCCGAAAATGCAAGAGCAAGGAACACTTACAAGAGGTTCCTATAATGCAAGAGAACTAAGTTGGATGCTCCTTTCAGCTAGGAACTTCCAGAGGAGGGAGAAGAGTTATGATTTAGAAAGGTGCAAGTTGGAATGAAGCACTTGAACACCTATTTATAGTTGGAGAACTCAAAGGAGGTGAATCAGGTGTTTAGGGGTGTAAGAAGAATCTTACAAGTGTCCCAAAACGTGGCATAGCAGTTTAGAGAAGCCATGGTTTCGAATTAATGGTTTTGGAGTTTTGCTTGGTCTCCAAACAAAACTTTCTGCAGCATACCTGTTCTCGCGCCCCGCGAGAGACCCAGGCCTGGTCTCTCGCGGCCCGCTACCGCCCTAAGGCCACTTTCAAAGTTTGACACTTTTAACCCCTTCACTTATTTAAGCTTCTAAAAACCTTTTTAAACACCTTTTTGGCACTTTTAGCCCTCCGTAGCCAATACTTGGCATATCCGGGATTATGCCCGGACATTGTCGAGCTCTCGGTTTGTTAAAAGGTCACTCAGAGGTATAAATTAACATGTTGATACTTTTAATCCCTCCGTTATCCAACTTTCACATATTTACAAAGTTGAACTCTCTCGTTCAACAAATGGCACGTATGAGAGTTTAAGACTTCACAAAGGATCACTTAGAGGCTCATTATAAGCATATTAATTCCGATGTCACTCAGAGGCTGCGCATGTTGACATATTAGTCACTCAGAGGCCAAATGATTTAAGCATGTTGACATATCAGTCACTCAGAGGCTAATGATTTAAGCATGTTGACATATCAGTCACTCAGAGGCTGTTATCTATGCATGTTGACATCGGATCGTCACTTAGAGGCTCAGATTGAGCATGTTGACGCTTTTAGTCCTTATTGGTCTTTAACAGACTATATTTAAAAATACAACACGTGTCACTATACTATTGGACACGATTTTATAGGGTGTTATAATATTAAAGATAAAAAACACTCGTTATTATGGTGTAATTTTTTTAAAAAGAGTTACGTATAAAAAGTTAGTGACGTTTAAAAAAGAAGGGGGAACTTGCATGTGCATTGCATGTGACTTTCTAAACTTAAAAATGTTAAATTTGTCTTTATACCCTTAATCTGGAAAATTAATTATTTTAATGGTAAAAACTATTTACAAGATTGTCGTCAAGATCCCAACCATTACACTAAAGATCTAATGGTTCAGATTCTTTCTTACCGTTCTTACAAAAAAAAACATCTTTTTTTACAATAACCTCACCCTAGATACCCATCTATATTATGACCCGACATTAAGTTTCCATAACTCCTTTTTTCTTTCCTTAATTTCAACCCATGGTTGTAAAACAAGGTTTCTAAGGCTGAGTACTCTCCGAGTAGTCGCTACAAGGTAGGCTGCCGAGACGACTTTCCTTAACACCGCCCAATTACTTGGAAACAATCAAACGCTATCAACATCGGCAAAAAGCGGATCTAGTAGGTTAACTCGGGCCGATTTTGACTTAAAATAAAATAAAACATAATCTCTACGCCTATCGTATTAAAGAATAAATATCAATTTCACATATTTTGTCATAAGTATTAGTAAATTTATGTTATTTAACATATATTTAATTTTCGAAAACTAATTTATTTATAATTTGACATGTCTAAGTACTCTCCGTATACTCTTCGCCTAGTCTGAATACTCTTAGCTCCCCGGTCGACAGCGTAGCGACTCTTGCAACATACTCCAACCTACCTTCAAATGTACGTTCAGAACCCTAATCTTCCCCAGACTCTATCGTGTTCTTCCATTGATCATCATCTATATCAAATGGTAACTCTTTTGATCTTCATCTTCTACATATTCAAAACCTAATATCTTCATCTTAATTGTATACGGGCGACACATGATGCTCCATTACATGTTATGACTTGAATCGATTTTGTCGAATTTTATATGGAGAATCACAACAATAGCCGCTTCTTTTATGAAACCCTAGCTATCAAAATCATTTTGCTTCTCCTTGAATCATCTTCGATCCAAATGATGTTCTCTTTCTTGAATCAGCTACGATCCAACGATTTAACCTTTAACCTTCATGTGCTAGAACTATCAAGGTATATTCTCTGTCTTTCAATTTTAGATGATTTTTGTTGATTGAATCAAAGTTATTTTGATTGATCATCCAAATACGCTCAGAGATTGAGTACAAAGCTGATTTGATGAGAAAGGAAACCCTAATTGCGAAGTTTGTACAGATTAGGTTAATTAACATGTTCGTTTTCTTTCGTGAATAATTTAATTTCTTGATTCATGATTGTTTTGCTTCAATTTGAATAGAGTTTGTTGCCGTTTTGCTTAAATCATGTTGTTTTATAATTTTTTGCTTTGGCTTCTATTGTAATGGCCCATTAGTACAACACAGACAACAACAAAGGAACTTATTGTTTCTAATCTAGATATTACTGTTCGAATATTCGGTTCCTATATATAATATCCTTCGGTGTTCTTTGTGTGTGTGAGCCAGTCCTGGCGCCCATTCATTAGCATGTACGAAATCACTTGCAGGTTTAAGGATTTCATTGATTATTTCATTCTATAAACATTCTCTTCGTTCTTCGTTTCAGAATGCCAAGTACAAAGTTTCAGTTTTGGAATGTCGATTGACGGTGAAGCTAATGGAGGAAGGAGTGGGATTGGAGATGGACTTCACCAAACTTGGTGTTGCCGCTGACTCTATAGAAGCCTATGTGACATTTCATCTCTGTCAATGGTCTTAAGGTATCACTTTGTTTATTTCTTTATAATTTGTAGTTATAGTTTGACTGTTTGTTGATTTATTTCCCTAATTCAACTTTGAAATATATTAATTTTTACCTAAAACAAGCATTTATACATGACATAGGTGTTTTAATGATATCATTATAGTTGTTTTTTTTATTATTCCACTAAACATTATTCTTACTGTAAACAATCATCAGAAAAGTTCAGCAAGATCACATCCACTTGTATGATAAGTGTAGCGTATTCTTAGGTTTTGCATTTCCTTTTATTTGTTTGTGGCTTGATCACTTGATCCTTACTTCCTTAGCCTTGCAGTGGAGAATGAAAAACAACACTGTGTAGCGGCGACTCACCCGTAAATTTTTTTTATCATCCTTTCATTATCTGCAATCCAATCATCGTGACATTCATATCTTTACAAATTATTGTTGGTGGTTGTGACAACTCGTACTTACTCTATTAATATTATTATATTTATAGATAATAATAACCTATGACGAAGGAAAACACATGTTTAACTGATAATTCTAGTCAAGCGGTATTGATTTAGCACATAAACATTTTTAGTATATATATTCCAAGTACTTGTTTTAAACAGGTTAATATATATATACATATAACTACTCGATAAATTTTATTTGGAAAATGTATGACAACTTGTGTTGTCAGGTTGTTACAAAAATAGAGGAAACTCTACCCGACTTTCGAAATGATTCTAATATAGCATATGTATTTTAAAAACAAACTAAAGCATGTCATGATTCAAATGATTTTGAAAGATAGAATAAAGTAAATATTTATTTTGGATGACGTTTACGACTCATGAAACAAGTTTCTATTATTAAACTTGACATTTAATTCTTATTGTGGATGTTTCATCAAAATAAATATAATCGTTCATATTTGTTTCGAACATCTAAACAACATACGAAACATAATAAATATTTATATGAAACGAACATAAGCATTCGAAACATTATAGTATCAAATGGACAACTTAAATAAATATGTGTGTGTATATATATATAGATGTATATATATTTTGACAAATATAAAACACTATACAAGCATATTCCTTGGTGTAGTACTCGACTACGTGTTTTCACACTAAAAATTATAAAGATATATTTGGGTATAAATATATATGTACCCACACACACCAAATTATATACATATCTTTGTATAAACATATGTATATTTGCGTACACACTTATGAGGGTACCTTAACTTACTCGATGATTGGATTCTATCAACAATAACTTAGTTACTACTAATCGCTAGTTTTTGATCATCGCTCGACATGTACTTATCATCTAGTAGCTGTTTATTGCCAACTGTTGATCGTCCAATGTTGTTGATCACACAATTGCTGGTGCTAGCCTAGTTACTTATAATGATGCAATTATTATCATTAGTTCATATGGATCAATGGGAAAATCAACAAAGTGGCCACTATGAATAAATAAATTACCAAATAAATTACCAAAGTAGCTATGAATTTTGTTAAATTACCACTTAACCAGAGTGTGCCATGTGACTAAATGGCGCAGGACGATGGCGCGGGAGAAAGGTTTTGCAACTTGATAATGGTGCAGGAGAGTGTGGCATGGCACAGAGCGTGGCACATGGTGGTGTTTGGCGCAACACAGTGTGTGGCATAGGGTTGAGGAAAACGTAGAGTCAATGGCCCAGGAGAAGTGTACGTGTTGCGCCATATAGCGCGGAGAGTAGTCCATGGCAATTTTGGTAAATTAGAAGAGTCAAAGTTTAAATTGTTAACCAAGGTGGTTAACAAGGCTAATGTGGTGATTTCCCTTAAACCTCTATCTAGGGATGAGCTTGATACCAACCGGTACCTAAAATACCAGTACCGAAAGGGTGTCGTATCAAATATACCATGTACGGTTCGGTACCGGTATTTGAGGGTAAATATCAGTACCGAAGATGTCAAAAGTCAACACCGAATCGGTACCGAAAATGTACCCAGTTCGGTAAATTCGGTACTGGTACCCGGTTCCATTTGCTCATACCGAAACGGTACCAAAAATATACCCGGTTTGGTAAATTCAATACTGGTACCCGATACAATTTGCTCATTCCTGCCTCTATCTAATCATGAGTTCCTAGTGATCATTAATTCTATTAGTTTCTACCGATATAGAGAACCAACCAGCTAGATTAGAAGCGAGTTATGAGGCTTTCGTTGAGACCCCCACTAGGGGTCGACCTCTTGCATCCGCCTCGCTAACGAACACCGTATTAGTGTGTGCACTCCACACCTAACTCGTAACTATGTTTATTGTTATTTCTATTTGGTATTAACTAAGTCACAATTAACTAAAATGATTTGCTTAATACAAAAACCACAACAAAATACACATTTCCTGATGTACTTCATGCAAAAGAAGAGGAATGTACGTGATTAAATACAAATGATTAGATTGTATTATTATTATTATTATTATTATTATTATTATTATTATTATTATTATTATTGTTAGTACTATTATTTTTATTATTATTATGTGTACCAAAGTTTCTTGTTCTATTTATAGTAAGCGAATAGCATGCCCTAACTTGAAAGCAATAATGTCAAGCTGTTGGATTATTCGGTTTGTTTATGGGTGATGCGGTTCACGGGTTGCGGGTTCAATTCGGAGCAGCAGGTGTCGGGTCAAGAGTAGAATTCTTGGAGGGGTAAAAGAGTCAATTATGGTTGTATTAGACATGGGAAATCTAGGTGACCTTGGCTGCATGTTTACGTTGATTTGGTAAAGGGTTTTACCGAATATTACGAAGGTGCACGTTGGGTTTTAAAATGGGTCAACCCATGTACCAAGTTTATAGGATAGAATATTATTTTATTCTTGTTTTATTCGCACGTGTATTGTTATTTATTTGCTTTTTGGTTAATGAAATATTGAACCTTTCTTTGAATATCACAGCAAGATTTTCATTCTCTGCACATTATTTAACTTCCATTCATAACACATACATACGTGAATGTTTGAGTGTGTGTTGTGAGTGTGTTGAGTGAGGGACCTGAACCAACAAAGCAGCTCTACCTGGGCAGATGTACCATCAGCAGCTTTGTTACATTCATTGCCCTTTCTGCCATACTGTTCTTGCTGTACCTCTCTATATATGAATTTGTGTGTGTTCTTGTCATATTATATGTAAAGATGCAAACTTAAAAATAAAATAAAAAATGATGAAAGTCATTAGTTTGATTTACACGTGAGTTTGCCACAAAGTTTTATGGGAACTAAAGTTTTTAAAAGTCTTTGGTAATTACAAAGTTTGGGTCTAGTCTTCATCAGCTAAGGCTTTTTCTCTGATCTTCTTCTGCCAGTAGTCAGAGAAAGTATACACACATGTACTGATGTATACACAGAGAAGCAAAGACTACTTACATGTAAAGAAGGACAAGTAGAAACCTATAGAACTATATTATGTTTCAACATATTGATTCACATAATTGACAAAATTATACATGGAACAAAGTGATACTGAATGCAGATGCTCAAAAGTTCCATGTTGTGCAATCAAGAAACTAGGGTTTTATTCCTGTATTGATGATAATCTTCATTTTGGAGGTTATTTTTGCAGTATATGATTTTTTTACTGAATTTATTAACCATGTTATTATATCTTAGAAACTCAGAAACCTTAGTGGAACAAGTTACAATAATTTTATAAGGTCTCTCGTATATGAAAGATGAAACCCTAGTTTTCTCAATAAAACCACTGTGCCAAAAAAAATTTAGTAGGTGTTTTAGGAAGGATACTAATAGTACTAGGTGTTTTTTCGCTTGGGTGGAAAGCGAACTCGACCTTAAGTTTGGTGAAAACCTCCGTGTAGTTCACTTGCCACACCATCAAACTCTAAGAAACACTGTTAGACTAACTTACCATGAATTTTCTTAAAAGATAGCGAACTGCTTGAAAGTACATCAAATGCTCCAAAAATAGAACAAGCATATAATCAATCTTGTTTCTAAACAACCTAGTTCCACAACGAATTTACCAGTGAGGTTGTTGACTCATTGGCAAATGCAAAACTGTTAGGATCACCAGGCTTGGAGGTCTTGGGTTTAAGTTTCACGTATTACACGATTAAAGAAATTCGTTGTTCTAGAAAAAAAGTTCCACAACAAATTCCAAGAAAATTAGAATTATGGGTATGGTTATTCTTTTACCAATCTCTGACTTGGGTAAACCATCTGGGTTCAGGTAAGTGTACCATGCAGCAGCTTGTTTGATACAGTGACCATTACTTGCGGAAACTGCAACAATATGTGGCCTGTGAATGTGGACATTACTACTGCTTTGCATCTATCTCATACTGGTTCAACTTCCAGTTTTCAAGATTCATCTTCTTCTCATCACCAGGTAAATACCACCTTTATACTTAGCATTATTTGACATATGTTAATGACACACAAGATTTCTTTGGCTTTTAGGTTTTGTAGTTAGTTCCTATGTTCATTTGGCTTCTATAATAGAGACGAACTTGTTTTGACTCTATTCAAGCAATTAGGGTTAGGCATGGTAAAAACAAACAAAGAAACACATATCAGATTTTTAGTTAGTTTCACGATATTTCTTAAAAGTCCATTATGCTATATATTTTATCAAGAATTTTCGGATTGTTTACTAATTATTTTCTTGAGGAACTTTTACTTAGTTTTTATATTATTCGGGGAGTAAGAGCACTCACATTGGACTCTCGATATCGACCTCCATCTTTATAAAAACACATCTTTATCTAGATTTCGTTATTGTTTTCAAAAACATCTCATATCCAACTCTCTATTTCTTACTCACAAAAACTTATTTTATTATTTTTTTCTCATTACTACATACTCACAATAACAATATAGAGGGTTGAATATGACCATCTAAATATAGAGGTGTACTTTACTTTCTTTAAATATTTCATAGTTATAGAGATTACAATATTATAATGTTTTTTTTGTTTAGTCTATATAATATAGAATAGAGGCACTAATGTGAATGTTCTCGTATAATTCTTTTCCATTTGAATATCTATCTACATCTACAAATTATAGAGATTGCTATGGTGAATTTCTATATGTAGAGATTCACTATTCAACTCTCTAAAATTTAAAGATTTAACGTAAGCTTTTTTGATTTATCCATCAAGCTTTTCGATTTG
Organism: Scalesia atractyloides; assembly: GCA_947069175.1. Classification (NCBI taxonomy): domain Eukaryota; kingdom Viridiplantae; phylum Streptophyta; class Magnoliopsida; order Asterales; family Asteraceae; genus Scalesia; species Scalesia atractyloides. Next base: position 91,500,140 of record CAMTDV010000023.1, read on the forward strand.
TACCTCAAGCATGTGTTAAAGAGAGAAAAGAATATAGAGATAATAATATAGACTGATATGTGAGATATTATAACAAAATTATTTCTTTTAAAGACGAACATAAAGAATCCAACGCGAATACTCTAATAAGATACGTATAATTAATAAAAAACCCCAGTTTTAAGAGCGAGGTAGGGCTATTTATGGAGCTTAGTGGGGCGGATTGTCTTAAACGAGTTTGATTGTAAGTTTTCTTTTGTCAATATCTGCATGAAGGCAACCCCATTATGCCAAATTACATGAGGCCGATGACCATCGAGCCACGCCCACCTTCCGTCACCAATGCAAAAGAGATCAAAGATTATTGTTAGTTTATTTCTTACTATTCATTTTTCATATGATACATACATGCACAACCAGATTTGATTTATTTATATCGAGTGATATTTTTATTTGTTTCCAGCTCCGGAGAAGAGGAGACGCATTCCAACTTTACATAACCAGTTTATAAAGTAATGATCAAGATCCTGCAGTTCATAGTTATTTATTTTTCTTCTAAGTGTTTTAGAAGGTTTTTAAAAGTGTTTTGGTTTTTAAAAAGTTCGCTACCTAGGATAATGGACTAAAAATCAAACACGAATTTATCATATACTCTAACATGGTAAAACCAAAAAATCTACATTCTCTAAGTGGACTCTTTAGAAACAAAACATATTAAATTAAAAAAATAAAAATAATAACCTCTCTTAGAAACGCTTATTAGTTTTCTAAAACCATTGAAAATTAAAAATGTTCAAATTACGCATCTAAATGACTTGCATGATATTTATTTTGGAGTCAGTATGGATGTTTTCACTCTAAATCGACAAGAACATACACTTACCTAAAACTTTAGAAGAATACATTTAATTAATTATCAAGAACATGGTATCTATTGTTGAAATAACGGGAAAAAGTAAGCGTTAAAGAGCATCCACAACAATAAATCTAGTCCAAAATCTAGATTGCCTAGTTAACATTTCAAACCTCATTTTTTCTCACAATAGTAAACCATTCCAACCCTTCACATAACACCCAACTTTTTATACAAAAAAAAGTTTGTGAGTACACACAATTACCACATATGCTCGTCCACTCAAGCAGACCACTCACCTTCGAACCACCTCCTAAAATTGTGTGGTTTGGAATACTCCTCGGTCCGCTCTGCCAAACTTGTGGTTGATTCCATTGTTGGAGATGCTCTAATGCATAATTATTATTATTTTTAATACAATGATTTACATAGCAAAGCCATTCATATCCTTTCCATGTCTTCTTTTATCTAAGTGTAGATGAACTATTATTATTAGAGGTGTTTAAAAAAATCTGGATTCGGTTCGAAATCGAATATATACGTATCCGAAATATCTAAAAATGTTAAAATGCAAAAATTTGGATATCTGAAAATCCAATAATCTTAATTTTTTGATTCAGATATGAATTTCAAGAAAGTTCGAATGATCGGATTATCCGATATCCAAAAAATAGAAAAAATTTAGTAAATATATATATCATCTGAGAACTATGTTTAACTTAAATATGAGCACTATGTCTAGTTTAAATATAATAAAACATTAATAATAAATCGGATTCAGATATGAATTTATGAATTGTTTTTCAATGTTGCATATTTGGAAAATCGAATACAGATTTAAGTTTACTGTATGCTCAAAATGGATTTTTTTTTATTTTTCCGTTTAAAATATCCGAAATTTTGAATATCCGATTTTCGGATCGGAAAGTTCGGATACGGATTTGGATATTAATATTCACTATACAAAATATATTGATATCTGGAAACGGATAATGCGATCTTAAACACCCCTAATTGTTATACATGTAGAGAGGAGATTCAAAGGATCAAAGCCAGCAATCCAAATGTCAGCCATAAGGAAGCTTTTATCAGATCTGCCAAAAATGTATGTAAGCTTAACATGGAACAATTTATTGCTTTAATTTAGGTTTAGTTTTTGTGTCAAGTGCATAATAAATGGAAGTGCACTTATATGATGTTTAGCTTTGTTTGATTTATGGCAAAAAAATAAAGTCAAATTTTTATGTGCTCTTTTTGAAAGTACACAAAACAAAAAGGCCTGTTGCATTCGAGGATAAATAAAAAAAAGAAATGGAATAACTTAATATTATATTTCACCATTTTACTTATTATTATACCTAAGCTTGATGGTTTTGAGAATGAATGTAAATTACTAAAGGAATTAAATATGTGGCATTACTAATTATTCTATTTATACAGTGGGCGCAGATTGGGTTAAAGTTGGAGAACAACAAAACTAACCTTGATGAGGTATATATGCCAACTTATGCATAAACAATTTAGTTGATATATATTGTTAGTGTATGTAGTGTAAGTGCTAAACATGTGTATGTGTATGTATGTGTGTTGGTTAATGTTTCTCACTCATCTCTATGAGTGATTTAGCTAGGCGGAACAAAAAATAGTTTGAGAACGAACAAAATAAGAATTCATTTTTCTTTGTTAAAAAGGTTGAAAATTAAATGATATGACACAAATATATTGGTTATTACGTCTCCCTGTTTTCTACTAAAAAAGATTTGTATATAAAAATAAGACGCACATATGTCTAGGTGATATAATATATTAGGTAAAATGTACAAAATCAAAATATATATCAATAAATTAGTTTGATGGTTTTCATGTAAGTAACCCATATTGATGAAAATTTTAAGCGATTTAGATTTTAATTTTAAGAATGATCTAGTGTTTTATAAATATGATATTGATGAAAATTTTAAGCAATTATATTTTTCATTTAATAATAATCTAGTGTTTTATAATTACAATGAACATGTAAATATATAGAAAGTGTAACAGACAGACAAATTAAACACATAGGTTATTTAGAGTGTGACAAAAATTGGGAGCCAATCTTGCATTATCTGCCAGTTTTAATAAAACTAGAGTGAAACCTTTGTGTTGCAACAGGGAAAAAAAAGGGTAAATGTACGGTACCCCTGACTGCGGGAGGGTTCTCCCTCCCCAAGCTAGCTTAGCCCCATAGCTGTCTGGCGGTTACTACCTAGCAGGATTATTCGGGCCGAGCTGGACTCGAACCCGCATCCTCCCGTTTGGAATGGGTGAGGCTGGCCACTGGACTGACACCCCGTGGTTATTTGTATTGCAACAGTAAAGATTTTAAAATCTATAAGACTCGATTTCAATAAATAAAAAAATGTTTATTACAATTGTTTAATTAAACAAAACTTATATAATTAAACTCAAAAAATTAAAGTCGTATTCACATCAACAAAAAACGATAAAAACCAATATTGATACCGGTACCGATGTTTGGTCGGTACCGGCTCTGTTCGACACTGTACCACTATTTCGAATTCAACTTTGTTTTCAATTAAATTATATTAGAATGTCAAATGTCAAGAAAAAAATAATCGCAACCACGTATCTTATTTATAATGATAATTATAAGAGAAAAATAAAACAAATGGGTTAAAACAAATATTTTTTATAATATAAAGTGTGTAATTAAAACTTTTTAAAAAAGAAAAAAAGTCAAGACACTGTTCACCCAAAACTTAAAAATGTATGAATAATAATAATATTTACAATAGTTTTATTAGACAACACTTGATATAACCCAAAAAATAAAGTTGTGTTTTACATCAATCAAAAATATAAAATATATACCACGATACTTATTTCATAATAGTAATACAGGTACTGATGTTAGGTTAGTCACTGAAGGCTGGAATATTGTAAATGGATACTTGGATCCTTTCTCATTCATTCCTCAATGTATATACCAAATACACTTATCCTATATTAGGATAGTTTACAACTAATATAGGTAATACAAGGGTTTCATATATAATCTAAATATATGTACACTATTGCACCCGGCCCCAGTTGAAGCGGGAGGTGATCAGATGCTCAGACTGGATCGGAAATCATCAAATTGAACTCGTGGAAGATATCGGCAAGTTCGTATCATGATGGGACACGCAGAACACGAACATTACCCCGTTGGACCTACTAACGTACAAAGTGTATGTCGAGCTCAATTTGATTTGTTCGTTGATGCTGAATCGGATTGCCGGATAAATAAATGGCGCTTATGTTGTCACAATATACTAGAGTGGCATGTGTAAGCGGGTAACTGAGTTCTAATAATAAGTTGTGTAACCAACAAATCTTTGCAGCTACGTTGGCCACACCCCGAATATTCGGCCTCGGCACTTGAGCGGGAAACTGCGGCTTGTCGTTTTAATGACCAATAAATGAGATTTTCACCAAAAAGACAAAATAACCACTTGTGAACCGATGCGTATCCGAGCAACCTGCCCAATCGGCATCCATGTAGGCAAGTAAGCCCTGGGTGGCGGAACGCCTAAGAGTGAGACCATAGGAGGTCGTAACTTAACGTACCCAATAATGCGCTTAAGTGCATTCCAATTATTTGCATTTGGTGTATGCATATGGATGCACATTTTTTGAACTGCATAGCTTATGTTAGGACGGTTGAAAGTTTAATATTGTAAGGCCGTTACGAGACTCCGGTAGAGAGTCCGGTCATAGAAAGTCTTCACCTGAGGAAATGGGTATCTTGGTATGTGTGTCAACTTGTGTAGAGTTGGGATTGCGTGCTTGCATCCCGACCCGTTCAAAAATGTCTCGTGCATAGCCCTACTGAGAGTGAAACATAGTATGTTTGCTGTGTGAGACAGGCATCCAAAGAAAGAATCTAAAAGGCCAAGGTCTTTCATGGCAATTCACTTGCAAGAAGAGCCATGAGACGATGTCAAAGACTATCCGAAGAAGTGATTAACAAGATATCATCAACATAAAAGAGTAGAAATGCTACATCATTACCTTGATGAAGAGTAAAGAAATAGGCATCACACTTACTTTGGTGAAAATTTAAAGTGAGGAGATAATCGGTGAATCTTTGGTACCACGCAAGTGGTGCTTGTTTGAGATCGTAAAGTGATATCTTTAAGCGGCCCACGTGATCCAGGAAACCTCTATGGCAAAAACCCATTGATTGATACATGTAGCCAGTCTTATGAAGATTGCCATGTAGAAATGCATTTGGGACATCAAGTTGGTGAACTTTCCATGATTGTGACATAGCAATGGATAATATGGTACTAATCGTGGTGGGTTTAACTACGGGACTGAAAGTGTTCCCACAATCAATACCTACCTGTTATGACTGTCCATCGCACACTAACCATGCTTTGTATCTCTCCAAGCTACCATCCAATTTGAACATGTGCTTAAATAACCACATGCTTCATATTATATTCATATGTAGCTCACGGGGCACTTATTCCCAAGTCTCATTTTTAATAAGAGAATGAAACTCATTGGTCATTGTAACATTTGTAAAAATCGGGTCTCCAAAACCCGCTCCGTTTTGTAATCCAGTACCAAGTTATGAAAGTACATTAATTATTTAAGGTTATTTTGAATTAAAACGTTACATAATTAATAAATGAACTAAACTATAAAAATCATATTTGATAAAAAGTTAAAATAAAACAAATAAAAAATAAGTGAAGCTGCCGGGACTCGAACCCGGGTCAGCTGAGTCTCTAAACGACTTAACACCCATTCCCTAAACCACTCCGCCACAACATGTTTTCTGTTAACACTAGGAAAGCAAAAGGAACTTATACACAAACTCGATTTAATCGTTGATGCTATCTGAAAACCGATAATCGGCAAACCAATCGTTAAATCGATTGTTTACCTCACAATTTCAGTTATAACCGATGTGCGACGGTTTCCAGTTAAGTCAGAATTGATTGAACTTAAAGCTTCATCTTTTCGGCTTTTGAAACCGAATATTTCTTCAAGTTCTGATTTAATTCAAGTTTCCAATCATTTGCACGATTCAGAACTATCACAACAATATCCAATTTCATTTTCGTCGTATTTATGAACCATAAAATCATCTGAAACAGTTCGCCGGAAATTTTCTGCAAGTCACCGGAAAACCGGGACTCACATTCTCACGGTAATTCCTCCGACCCTTTCTGTTTAAAACATGTGATTAGAAAGTCTCTAACACAACTCCATCATCAGAATCGATTCTAGCCAACGTTTATCGGAAATCTTACCTTCGCCGGAAAGTTTCTGAGACTGCCGGAATCCAACTGTGAACTGGTATGATATCCAAAACTTCTTTTAAACCTTGTTTAAGTGACACAAATTTATGAGTAATCGATCAACGCTGTTAATTGGTTCAACAGTCGGAGTTCATTTCCAATACCGACAAACCTTCGCCGGATTTCTGTGAATATCTTCAATCGGTAATCTCTGTTCCTTAAACTCTCTCCATTCCTTACCCTTGAATTATTGTTAATGTCTAATAACTTTGTAAATCACAAATCAATCCTAACCAGTCGAATTATGATGACCGTGTAATCCGACGAAGAAGATGAATTTATATCAGAGTATAAGAATAATTAAAAACGGTAGTTTAATCGGGTTAGACACACAGTCCAGCAGTGGACTGTGTGCAAATTTCATATTCACGTCCCGAGTTCGATCCTTGCTACGCGCACGCTTGTGTAATAACATTCCTTTTTAATCATGAACTAACCCGGGTTAAAACAGGTAGTTGTTAAGTATAATATAAATCAAGAATATAACCGGGTTAGACACACAGTCCAGCGGTGGACTGTGTGCAAAATGAACTTCACGTCGCGCGTTCGAATCATGTCACAAGCACCGGTCCAGTTGAATTAAAACGTTTTTGTAAATAAAGGAATTTTTGGTTAATTCAAATAAGTATATAAATATAATTAAAACTGAGTTTATAACGGGTTAGTCACGTAGCTCAGTTGGTAGAGCTACGTGCACGTGAACGGAAGGTCGCCGGTTCGAATCCCGCCTGGCGCAGAATTATCCGCTGACCGAACCGGTCAACGGTCAACAGTAAAAAAATAATATTTTTTTTATATATTTATTTGTTTATTTTAATCTAAAAATCAATTAAAAATACTTAAAAATAACATTTTTAAAGATAGAAAATAGCCATAAACTCACAAAAATATATCTAAAAATTTCATTAAAATCCTTAATAAAATCCATCCATTTAATATATTTTTCCATTATTATTTAGGTTAGTATTCCTCGTCGATCCGCTCATCTAAATCGTGCGCATCTCACCATCTTCAATTCAACGCACCCAATGTGAGTGAACCTTTCAAATTCCCCGTTTTAATCACATTTTTGGGGTGTATCATGTGTCTTTGTTTATTTACATATTATAACGAAACTATTGTGCATACATCATATTATGACATGTGTATTAGTTTGTTGCTGTTAAGTAGTTATTATTGGATGCAAATTATTATTTCAGTACATGCATTTGCCGAGGCCGCAGCTCCCCATCCATGAGGTTGAGCTTGATCCCCATTTTATTATGCGGTTGATCTGTGGCGTGCCCGCACGATCGGCTCCGTTTGATTGAGCCTTGAGCGCACAGTTCAATTTACATTTCCAGTTCATGCAATACGCTCGGCTCCGTTTGATTGAGCCTTAAGCGCACAGTTCAATTTACATTTCCAGTTCATGCAATACGATCGGCTCCGTTTGATTGAGCCTTGATCGCACAGTTCATTTATGTTAGTTATCGTATGATATTGGTATATTCATGTATGCTATCAAGTGTTATTGTATGTTATAATTGTAACTGCTATTTGCCAATACTTGATTACTTACATTTGCTCTTTTATGATTATGCACAATATTTTATTGATAAACTAACCATAAAAGCATTATCAAATGTTTATCTAATAAGGTTCACTCGCCAACTTATGTTGACCCAAAACCTCCCATTTTACACATGATACAGGTGAACCAGCAGCAGCTAGGAACACATAAGACCTGGATTAGAAGAATAAAACGATTTAGTATTTGGATTGTTATGTTTGGTTATTTTCCCTTGTATTGAATGAACATGTTTGGATGTTTGAAAATGTAACTTTGACTTCATTAATTATGAAACATAATAGTAAATGTCATGTGCTTTGGTGATAACCCAATTATGCCCGACTCTTATTTCCGCTGCGGGTCGGGGTGTGACAGTCATGGCATCATGCCATTCCGATATGGATAAGGCATTAGTTGGGTTTTTAGGTATAGGGATATGGGCAGAATTATGGAGATTTAGGTGACGTTTGGGTTTGATGATGTCATCTATATCGCGTGTATGCATGGTACGGATTGGAGGAGCATAGGAAGTAGGGACACAAGAAGAGTGAGACTAAAGTGGGGTTACTGTTGATGGGGTAGTATGGTGGTGAGATGTAGGGATGGGTGTCGGGTTGGATAGGGTAGTTTGCTCGTTTTGTGTTGTGGGGGATTCAGAGAGTTGGATGAGGGTGCGAGATGGACCGGGTGTGGGGTGGTGTGGGCTAGAAGCGGGGTTAAAGGGGGATGTTGGTGTGGTGGAGCTGAAATGGCTGAGTTGAGTAGTATGGGTTGTGGAGTGGGTCATTCAGTGGGCGGGAGATGGGGTTTGAGGTATGGGTGTGATAGGGATGTGGGGGTTGGGCTTGGACGTTGTGCCATAGGTGTGGTGGTAAGGAGTTTGTGAGGAACTCATAAAAGAGGGAAGGTGTGGATGGTAAGGTGTTGGAAAATGGGAAGGTTGTTTCATCGAAAACTATGTGCCGACAAACGATTATTTGTTTGGTGTTCAGATTGAAGCATTTTTATCCTTCATGTGTTTGTGGATACCCGAGGAAAATGCAAGGATATTACCGATGGTCAAGCTTGTGATTGGAAGTAGAGGGGATTAAAGCGTAACATAAGTAACCAAAAACAGACAAATGGTCATAAGACGATGTGCATTGGTATAGTAGTTTGGTTGGTGTTTTGTGTTTAGTAAGTTGGTAGTGGCTTCTAGAGCATAGGGCCAAAAGGTATTAGGAAGGGAGGCGTGTGTCCGGAGAGTTTGTATCATATTATTGATGATACAAATTTTTTCTTTCGGCTTTGCTGTTTTAAGAAGAGGTGTGAGGATACGACAAATGAAAGGCCATTCCATGTTTGTTGAAGAATTAATTAAAAGTGGAGTTTACATACTCCCTTCCATTGTCACATTGGAATGATTTTATTTTACTTGAAAATTGGGTTTCGGTTGGTTTGTATAGATGAAAATATATAGACAATACTTGTGACTTTTTTTTAAAGATAGGATAAGTCTAAAAAATTAGTTAAGTCATCTAAAAATAATATATAATATCAATGCCCTTCCGAACTCAATATAGGGGATGCCCATAAATCACTATGAATAATGTCAAAAGGTAAATAAGTTTGAGAATTAGAACTAGCAAATGTTAATCTAACACTCTTATCAAGCACACAAGAATGACAAACATGTTTATTTAAGTTTTCAAAATGAATAAAAGAATATTGGTTCAAGGAATGCATTGAAAATTTTACAGGATAACTGAGTCGTTGATGCTATAGGTTTGATGAGATAGCTGCAAAAAGGGAAGGTGTGGTTGTGCTCCCAAATCCTACTAGAAGCGGATATAGATCACCGTTGCTATTAAACCTGAGGATATGGATATGCTTCATGTCATCCTTCACAAGAAAACCAGACGGGTCAAATTCAATAGACACATAATTGACGACAGTGAACTACTGGATAGAGATTAGGTTTTTCAGTAATTCAGGTGCATACAAGACATCTTTAAGGATAAAAGGGGGAAGTGTGGTGGTAAGGTTTGGGTACTACCGGGATAGTGGGGCCATTTCCAACAATAATATTTTGTAACATGCTATTATTACAAAAAAGATTGAAAATTTCCCACATTGTTTCTCATGTTCCAAGTGGATCCCGTGTCCATGTAGAGAGTTCGGTCCGGTAGGTTGAAGGTCATAGTGTATAGTGCATGTTCAATATCAGTAGGGTTATATGCAGTATTATGGGCATGGTTGGGTCGCGGGCCAAGGATTCCATTACCACTATTGTTTTTGGGTCGTGAATCTATAGTTAGATAGGGGCATTGTGGGGTAGCCTATGTTGGCTATGGAGGTTGTTGGGGTCCGGCCCACTGATGTCCTCCCCATAGATTAAAGGGATTATTGGGCCAAGAAGGCCACCCATACTGAGGTGGAAACCCACTGCTATAAGCTGATGTTCCCCTGAACGCGACCCCCGTTGTCGCATCCCCTGCCTTGGCCCCGTGAGCGACCCCTCCCACGGGTCCGCTCATTACCATCACTCCAATAATCATTAGGAGCAAGTGTATTGGGCTGAGAACGAGATACATTAGCATTAAGGGTGGTACCTGCGGTTTGAGCCGAGTGAAGCGCTTTTTCGTCTCTGCGGCTTTGAACCATAATCAACTTGGAGCAAGCATCATAAAAGGTCAGTAGGGGATCTTGTTGTTGTATGATGGTAGAGATTCCTGTGTATTGTTCATTAAGCCCAAAGAGTAGTTGAAGAACTAAATGTTCATTATCAACCAGAGAGCTAACATTGGCCAATTGATCCGTAAGTACTTTTTAACTATTAAAAATACAGGGACATATTAGGAAAACCATCCATGCGGGTGTTGGAAAATTTGTGTGGCAAGTGAATGGCACATGTACTCTTATTTTCTTGAAAAGTGTTTTAAGCGTCGTTCAAGCCTCATGACCGGTGGTGTTTGGCTTTAGAATGGTATGAAGTAGGTCGTTTGAGATTGTGTTCTAGATCCACTGTAAGAGAATGACGTCTAGGTGGTCCCATGAGGTTTCGAGTGGTGGTGAAGTCTTGTCTTTGTCACTGTCTTTGGAAGATGAAGAGGCAACAGCAACATGTGGTTTGGGAGAGAGGTGGTCGAGCACAAAGTAGGCCCAATAGCGTATCTTAAAGAGCTCGTACCAGGATGCGTATTGACCTGTTTCCATCTCCGGGAATAAGGCTTTTGATATTTGAAATGGTGGAGGCGATTTGTATTATGGAATCCATGGCGGGAAAAGATGAAGAATGTTATTTTAGAGAAGAAGGGATCAAACTAGGAAGGGATGAGATGAGATGAAAACAACGATGTAAGGGTTTAGGCTGGTACTCTTGATACCATGAAGGCTAGAATATTGTAAATGGATCCATGGATCCCTTCTCACTCATTCCTCAATATACATACCAAATACACTTATTCTATATTAGGATAGTTTACGACTAATATGAGTAATGCAAGGATTTCAAATATAATCATATAATTCTATTTTCAATAAAACTTATATTTTGAATGCAATTCTTAACTTTTCACGTTAGTTTTTTACAACTAGTTAGTCATGATTAGGGATGAGCTCAGTATCAACCAATACCGAAAATCTCTAAAAGTGGGTATTGGTACCGAATATACCCGGTATGGTACGGTTCGACACCGGTTTTGAGGGTAAAACCAGTAAATACTTGTACCGAAAATGTTAAAAGTCGGTATCGAATCGGTACGGAAATGTACCCGCTTCGGTAAATTCGATATCGGTACCCGGTACCATTTGCCCATCTCTAGTCATCATACCATTATTTTGAATGCAATTATATTTTAATAAAACTTATATCAAAATGTGGAAAAAAATTAAATGCAACCGCGTATTTCATGTTTACAAAAAAAAAAACTAACGAACAAAAGTTATTAGAGAAAAATAAAATTATTGTGTCAAAGATATATATTATTTAGGGTGATTCTATCTACACCCAACGTTTTGTTATTTACAACAAGTGAGGTGATATTAATACATTGAAAGTTGTGGTTTTTATAACTTCTTATATAAAATGTTTTATTAAAAAATATAGTTTTGTGATATGATTATTTTTATCTATTTTGATATAAATTTATTAAAAAACAAAATATAAATTTTATAATGACTTATAAAAACACAAATTTAAATTTGCTAATATTGATTGTGCAAATATAAAAAAAAATAGGTGTAAATAGTACGAAATAGTATAAGATATCATAACTAAAACTAAATAAAAAGGCATACGATATTCACAAAATTTACATATATTTGTTTAGTAATAGCCAAGTAAATAGTAAGAGAAACTTAATTTATTCGATACATCCACCCAAAGAAAACCTTACCTTTAAAAGTTACTATGTGTTTTTCAAACTAAAATACATTAAATATCCGTTATATGATATATTTTCCTTTCAAGTATTGTTGACTTCTTTTTTAATAAGAACTAGTGTTTACATGTGAACTACGATCATATGTGAACCTGGCATAAAGGAAACGTATATACATTAGAATTTTGATTAGTTTCACGGAGATTTCTTGAAAGTCTGTTATACCATATTTCATCTTTTTTTTTTCATTTTCTGATTATTTTTGTGTAAACAATCTTTAATAAACCACAACGTACTTTCACATAGTTTCCGTAGCAAACGTGATACTAATTAATAATTATTCATTTAACCCAACATTGGTCACTTAAACGAGTTTTAAGTAGGGGTGTTGTTCGGGTTTTTAATCGGGTTTTGGGTTTTTCGGGTTTTCAAAGCTAAATATATAACCCGATAATCAACCCTTTCTAGGTTCGGGTTCTTCGGTGTTCAGGTTTTTAATCGGGTTTTGGGTTCTTCGGGTTTCGAGTTAGATCGGGTTTCGAGTTAGAAAATCGGCTAAAAAGGAGGTGTTATTCTATCCGTTTAGAATAGTTTGTCTGGCTATATTTGGGTTGCAAAAGGGATATGTAATGTAAACTTGGTTTTGATGAATACTTGACATACACATAACACATCAAAACATGTCATTATATATTATATTAATTTAAACTCTTAAGAAGATATGGATGAAATAGGAAATGATTATGAAGTGATAAAATTTTACCTAGGAAGTAGGAGGGAATCAAGGAAACGATAAATTTGGAAAATCATATTTTAATTCTATGTTTCAATTCCTCGGGTTATTCGGATGAACCCGAAACATAGATTTCTAATCCAAACACCGACCCAATAAACTATAGGCGGGTTCGGGTATAACCGTTTATCGGGTTCGGGTTAATCAGGTAAGCTAGTTTTTCGGGTCGGGTCATCTCGGGTCGGGTTCGGTTTTCGGTTAAAAAGGAGCCAAGCACATTGTGCCAAACTTGAGGCCACAACCACTAGATATCAAGAAACCTACTCGTTAGTTATTTCTTCCTTTCATTTCACATGACGACATACACTATAGATATGAGATTTTTTTTATAATTTATCAAACTATATTTTCATTTGTTTCCAGCCCGGGACAAGAGTCAACGCATTCCTACGTTATACAATCGGTTTATCAAGTAATGATCAAGGCTCGATCACGCCCCTTAGTGTTATTTTTCCAACGTCTTACGCAACTGTATGAGTTGCGTATTATATATAGTTGAGTGTCAATATGGATGTTTCCAAAATGTTATAGAAAAACATATTAATGTCTAATTTCTATATCAATGATTATTTCCAAATAAGGTATAATTAAAGAAAAGTGTTTTACAAATCAAAGACATTCATATTGGTTTCTATGTTGTTTGCCGAACTATATTTTGGAATAAGGTATAATTAAATAAAAGTGTTTTTACAAATCAAAGACATTCATATTGCTTTCTATATTGTTTGCCTAACTAATATGATGATGATGATGATCATTCATGTAGAGAGGAGATTCAAAGGATCAAAAACAGCAATCCAAATATCAGCCATAAGGAAGCTTTTCGCAGAGCTACCAAAAGTGTAAGTAAGCCTACAGATTTATATCAATGCCAAAAACTTAAGCTACATTGAAAACAACTTTATAACAGTTTAGTCGTTTTGATTTTACTACGATTCAAATCTAATAAAGAAATTAAGGACTGGTTTAAATTTTGACGTCAACTGTATATTAAATAGAAATGGGGAATATGTACCGAAAATTGTGAGAACTTACAAAACAAAGCGAATATTATTTTACAATCTAAACAAAACTTGAATAAAAGAAAATGACTAAAATGCAATGTGTGTTCGCCTTTTGAAATTCAATAAAATAAACACAAATTTGGTTTATGTATATAACTTACACATGTGTATGTTGTGTGTAGGTTATAATGTTATATTAACGACATATAAACTACACATGTATAGGTAATGATTAAAATTTTTAAAACATATGAAGAAATTAGTTCAATAAATGTGTGTACCTAAACATACATATTTGTATGTAAAAATATGATATTTAAAAAAATGAATAACTAATAAATATATATATATACACACACACATTTAAATTTGTTTGTTAAGTTCTTACATTTTAGTTAAGCGTTCTGAACCTCACCCTATCTATACACACATTGTGAACATTTAGATTTGTTCTTTTTGCTTACATTAATTAAGCGTTTTGAAGCTTGCCCTATATACACACATTTTGGGTATGTGCTCTTTTTAAAAGTTTAAATCTAAGCAAATATCTAGTTAACTTAACCAAATGAATTAAATTACATTCACAAAATCATTTGGTTTGTTATCTACTTGCTTTTGTTATTGTAAAGTACTAACGGAATTGAATTTGTGTCTGCATTAATTATGTTATGTGCGTTTATAGTGGGCACATTTCCCTCATATTCAAAAACTTGGGTTATGGCTAGAGCATTTTCCTAATATTCAAAAGGTTGGGACGAAGTTAGAGAACAACAACCACCTTCTCAACCTTGATGAGGTATGCTAACTTATGCTTAAAAACCACATAATCACTTCTATTATGTGCATATACATAATATGCAATGGGAGAGCCAAATGTGTCACAATAAGAATATGTATAAGTGTTTATATAAATCCATACTTCCTTATTTATACTGGTTATATAATGAAGATCGATCTACGTATACGAAGACACACACATAGAGGGAGAAGGTCACTCAATGCGGCACAAGTTTAAGTAAAAAAAACTACGGGGGTCGCATTCACGTTAAATCTCGTGCCTTAAATGTGATACGTAATACTAATTTTAGCGCCTCTATTCTCTATCTCACTACATGTAATTATCCTCAATGTACTATGTTTAAGTGCTTATGCTATCACAGTTCTCTGCTTAAAATGGGTTATACGCTTTATATTTGTTTTAATTATTTTCAATTCAGTTAAATTTCATAAAATTTGAGAAAGTAACCTATATTTTCTTCTTATATGTAACAGAATAAAGCAGGGGTGTGTAAACCCCCCAAATGATGAAGCTTGATTTAGAATATCGACAAGGCAAAGAATATATATATATATATATATATATATATATATATATTTATAATGTATTGAAGATTGTGTGAAATACTTTTCTATGTATTTTATGTTCTATTGAAGCTTGTAATTCTTGATTTGGATATCAATCTATTATCTATCTATTATATACTATATATAATAAATATGCTACTTGTGGGAAACACGGAATCTTGTGGTGCAACCTCATTAAGTTTTAGGTAGAAAAATATGGGTCAAAGTTATTTGTTAATGGATACCCAGGTAGAGGATCCTGTAAAGAGAGTTCAAAGTGTGAGAAGTATGAGAAATATTGTGGAGATGACATGTGTCATCAATCTAAAGTAATTCAAAAGGGTAAACAAGTAATTTTCTCATTCATTCAACTAATTGATAAACTTTCGTACCCGACACCCATTATTATAGGAATACGAATTTGTACAATGTTATATTTCATGTAACAGGTCTATGATGTATGTATAGTGTTATTTTCTCTATAACAGGTCTACGATGGATGTATAGTGTTATGTATTCTCTAACATGTCTATAATGGATGTATAGTGTTATATAGTAGTTATAGTGTTATGTACTCTGTAACAGGTTTATGATAGATGTATAGTGTTGTAATAATATATTTCTGGTAGCAGGTCATTATTTGCAATGTTATGGTGTCTTATTTTAACGTTCATGGTGTTTTACTGTAAAAACACCATGGCCTAAAACATCCAATCGAAACGTGATTTTTTTCTCTATATAAGTATAACAATATGGAACTCATATTTGTCACACCCCGGATTTCCAACCCGAAATCCATACACCGGTGGGCACGGGTGGGGAGTATCGTGACGTCAGTTAATAACATCATTGTCAATTAAACACGGCACAACGAAAGTCTTGGAGTAAAATTACTATTACAAACCAAATGTTCGAAAATACAAAATAATATACAAGCTTGTAATAGAAGATCCACAGGCGGATCATAAAAATGTACATGGAAAGAATACAAAACAGACTTTAGGCAGATTTAGGATTTGCAAGATCCTCTATCACTACCGAGCAGCTTCCGGCCTATTTCGGATTGTATCTGCAGTTTAGCCTTTGGATGATACGTCAGCTTACGCTGGTAAATACACCCAACTGACTCATTTTGAAAACTTTAAAATGGGTACAAAACGGCACAAAATCTTTTATTAACTTGGGAAAGTTGACCTTGCAACCTTGTATCAGATTCACATGTTTGTCAATACATACAGCCCAGTACAGAAACCGAGACATGATTAAATACACACCACTCATGACTCACGAAGGAGTCATCCCCAACGTCTTGGGAACATTGCATATGAGCATCAAAAGGTGTATGCCTACACCCCGTGCTAAGGTCGTGGCCAATAACTAATGTATTGAGCCTAGGATATCCAGGACACGGTAATTTAACCCCGATGTTTAAGTTATCAAACGAAACTGATTAAAACGAAATACGCTGGTTTACTAGCCACAAGCGGGCATTCGATTGACCCCATTTTGGACCAAGCGGTAATAATTTACCGTATCCCAAGCCCGTATAGGGAAAATAAGTCGAGAGTATTTACCTGAGCTAGTCTTCTTCTTTTATTTTTAAATAACTCAGCCGTATACAAAAGTACCAAGTGCAGATAGAATTTACCGGGAAGGCTCTAGTCTAGATTATGGCATAAGCTAGCCAATTAAATATTAACGGTCTTATAAACCGAATAGTGTACATGATCATTACGTATAACGTTTGATTAAACGATGATCGGATAGAATATAGTTTAATCCCGACAAGTACTTGACTTGTATAATATGGGTAAACTATAAACATTCTGGATTTTGAAACTTAAATGATAAGGTTAAACCCGTTTCGGTTAATTTCCGTAAAATAGTTACATATACGTAACTGGGCGCATAATAGCGATATCGGGTAACCGGATAAGTCATGGACAAGTTCTATATGCCATTATACTTTAAATAAGTTAAGATATCAGTAGGATATCAACTTATATGCCCGTTGAGGTTATAAAACGAAACTATGACTCATAAGGGCATTTCGGTAATTATATACCGTATAAAAGGAACTTGAATATATTTTAAGTTTATCATCATAAGTATTCTGGAAAAATATTTTATTTATGATATAATATCAGTAGGATATCATTTATATGTATAATTTATCTTTTATGACCAAACTATGCACCGAATGGGCATTTTGGTCATTTTTACACATAGTTTATAAATTATTTGGGATTCTGAGTTTGTAGCATGTACCTACTGTAAATATGTTTAAAATAAGTTTAAAATCAGTAGGTAACAAGTCTTGATCCATTAATATGGTCTAAAACCATACTATGCGCCGAGACGACGCTTATGTCGTAAAATTACGTTTTATGCGATGTTTAATGAAAACTGGCATTAGGGTCAGATTAAAATGTTTAAAATATGTTATTTAATATAACATATTAGTAAGTAAATGATTTTCCTTGAAAAGATTCGATTAAAACTATTTTATGAACCACAAGGGCTAAAACCGTCACTTATCAACTTAGTTTAATGACTTGTTTGAAAACTCAGTTTATAACTTGGTTTAACATCCCAAATAATCCTACTTATAATATTACATCAGTAGGAAACTCATTTTCAGGTTTATTATCATTAAAACCTTGATTTATGTTAAAAAGGCATTTTGGTCAAAGATGGCATAATTATGGAACTTGCGCATAAACTTGGATTCTGATTGTGATCATGTAATATAACCTAAGAGGGTTATGCTACATTATATTACGATTATAATGCAACTTTAGATCGTTAAGTAACTAATCTAAATCGGGTCAGAATCAAAAGTCAAAGCAGAAGTCAAACTTCGAGACTTTCGGTTGCGAACCGACCCTAGAACTGAAATTGACGAGCCGAACATGTTCTTACATGTTCTAATAATTATTACCAACTTGTTTAAGTGTCAAAACAGGTTTCATAACATATATAAGATCAACTTATGATTTTTCCGAAAATGGCTTGTTTGACTTTTTATTTTCATAACTTTGACCCGTCAATTGGTCTAGCAAACGTGATCTTCAGGAGGTGCCCTTTATAGGGACTAACACCTACCTTATTACAATCACTTAGCCATTTTCATTTCGAACAATGGCTGGACCATAATGGTCTTAACCGAAAGTTAAAGCATTTTACGAAAACGCTTGACTTTTGGCTATAAAAGCCCCGAAAATGCAAGAGCAAGGAACACTTACAAGAGGTTCCTATAATGCAATAGAACTAAGTTGGATGCTCCTTTCAGCTAGGAACTTCCAAAGGAGGGAGAAGAGTTATGATTTAGAAAGGTGCAAGTTGAAATTAAGCACTTGAACACCTATTTATAGTTGGAGAACTCAAAGGAGGTGAAGCCAGGTGTTTAGGGGTGTAAGAAGAAGCTTACAAGTGTCCCAAAACGTGGCATAGCAGTTTAGAGAAGCTATGGTTTCGAATTAATGGTTTTGGAGTTTTGTTTGGTCTCCAAACAAAACTTTCTGCAGCAGACCTGTTCTCGCGCCCCGCGAGAGACCCAGGCCTGGTCTCTCGCGGCTCGCGACCGCCCCAAGGCCACTTTCAAAGTTTGACACTTTTAACCCCTTAACTTATTAAAGCTTCTAAAAACCTTTTTAAACACCTTTTTGGCACTTTTAGCCCTCCGTAGCCAATACTTGGCATATCCGGGATTATGCCCGGACATTATCGAGCTCTCGGTTTGTTAAAAGGTCACTCAGAGGTATAAATTAACATGTTGATACTTTTAATCCCTCCGTTATCCAACTTTCACATATTTACAAAATTGAACTCTCTCGTCCAACAAATGGCACGTATGAGAGTTTAAGACTTCACAAAGGATCACTCAGAGGCTCATTATAAACATATTGATTCCGATGTCACTCAAAGGCTGCGTATGTTGACATATTAGTCACTCAGAGGCCAAATGATTTAAGCATGTTGACATATCAGTCACTCAGAGGCTGTTATCTATGCATGTTGACATCGGATCATCACTTAGAGGCTCAGATTGAGCATGTTGACGCCTTTAGTCCTTATTGGTCTTTAACAGACTATATTTAAAAATACACCACGTGTCACTATACTATTGGACACGATTTTACAGGGTGTTACAATATTAAAGATAAAAAACACTCGTTGTTATTGTGTAATTTTTTTAAAAAAGAGTTACATATAAAAAGTTAGTGGCGTTTAAAAAAGAAGGGGGAACTTGCATGTGCATTGCATGTGACTTCTAAACTTAAAAATGTTAAATTTACCTTTATACCCTTAATCTAGAAAATTAATTTTTTTAATGGTAAAAACTATTTACAAGATTGTCATCAAGATCTCAACCATTACACTAAAGATCTAATGGTTTAGATTCTTTCTTACCGTTCTCCAAAAAAAAAAACATTTCTTTTACAATAATCTCACCCTAGATACCCATCTATATTTATATTCTTATGACCCGACATTAAGTTTCCATAACTCCTTTTTTCTTTCCTTAATTTCAACCCATGGTTGTAAAACAAGGTTTCTAAGGCCGAGTATTCTCCGAATAGTCGCTACAAGGTAGGCTGCCGAGACGACTTTCCTTAACCTCGCCTAATTACTTGGAATCAATCAAACGCTATCAACATCGGCAAAAAGCGGATCTAGTAGATTAACTCGGGCCGATTTTGACTTAAAATAAAATAAAACATAATTTCTACGCCTATCATATTAAAGAATGGATATCAATTTCATATATTTTGTCATAAATATTAGTAAATTTATGTTATTTAACATATATTTAATTTTCAAAAACTAATTTATTTATAATTTGACATGTCTAAATACTCTCCGTATACTCTCCGCCTAGTCTGAGGACTCTTAGCTCCCGGTCGACAGAGTAGCGACTCTTGCAACATACTCCAACCTACCTTCAAATGTACGTTCAGAACCCTAATCTCCCCCAGACTCTATCGTGTTCTTCCATCGATCATCATCTATATCAAATGGTAACTCTTTTGATCTTCATCTTCTACATATTCAAAACCTAATATCTTCATCTTAATTGTATACGGGCGACACATGATGCTCCATTACATGTTATGACTTGAATCGATTTTGTCGAATTTTATATGGAGAATCACAACAATAGCCGCTTCTTTTATGAAACCCTAGCTATCAAAATCATTTTGCTTCTCCTTGAATCATCTTCGATCCAAATGATGTTCTCTTTCTTGAATCAGCTACGATCCAACGATTTAACCTTTAACCTTCATGTGCTAGAACTATCAAGGTATATTCTCTGTCTTTCAATTTTAGATGATTTTTGTTGATTGAATCAAAGTTATTTTGATTGATCATCCAAATACGCTCAGAGATTGAGTACAAAGCTGATTTGATGAGAAAGGAAACCCTAATTGCGAAGTTTGTACAGATTAGGTTAATTAACATGTTCGTTTTCTTTCGTGAATAATTTAATTTCTTGATTCATGATTGTTTTGCTTCAATTTGAATAGAGTTTGTTGTCGTTTTGCTTAAATCATGTTGTTTTATAATTTTTTGCTTTGGCTTCTATTGTAATGGCCCATTAGTACAACACAGACAACAACAAAGGAACTTATTGTTTCTAATCTAGATATTACTGTTCGAATATTTGGTTCCTATATATAATATCCTTCGGTATTCTTTGTGTGTGTGAGCCAGTCCTGGCGCCCATTCATTAGCATGTACGAAATCACTTACAGGTTTAAGGATTTCATTGATTATTTCATTCTATAAACATTCTCTTTGTTCTTCGTTTCAGAATGCCAAGTACAAAGTTTCAGTTTTGGAATGTCGATTGACGGTGAAGCTAATGGAGGAAGGAGTGGGATTGGAGATGGACTTCACCAAACTTGGTGTTGCCGCTGACTCTATAGAAGCCTATGTGACATTTCATCTCTGTCAATGGTCTTAAGGTATCACTTTGTTTATTTCTTTATAATTTGTAGTTATAGTTTGACTGTTTGTTGATTTATTTCCCTAATTCAACTTGAATTATGTTAATTTTTACCTAAAACAAGCATTTATACATGACATAGGTGTTTTAATGATATCATTATAGTTGTTTTTTTTTATTATTCCACTAAACATTATTCTTACTGTAAACAATCATCAGAAAAGTTCAGCAAGATCACATCCACTTGTATAATAAGTGTAGCGTATTCTTAGGTTTTGCATTTCCTTTTATTTGTTTGTGGCTTGATCTCTTGATCCTTACTTCCTTAGCCTTGCAGTGGAGAATGAAAAACAACACTGTGTAGCGGCGACTCACCCGTAAATTTTTTTTATCATCCTTTCATTATCTGCAATCCAATCATCGTGACATTCATATCTTTACAAATTATTATTGGTGGTTGTGCCAACTCGTACTTACTTTATTAATATTATTATATTTATAGATAATAATAACCTACGACGAAGGAAAACACATGTTGTTTAACTGATAATTCTAGTCAAGCGGTATTGATTTAGCACATAAACATTTTTAGTATATATATTCCAAGTGCTTGTTTTAAACAGGTTAATATATATATATATAACTACTCGATAAATTTTATTTGGAAAATGTATGACAACTTGTGTTGTCAGGTTGTTACAAAAATAGAGGAAACTCTACCCGACTTTCGAAAGGATTATAATATAACATATGTGTTTTAAAAACAAACGAAAGCATGTCATGATTCAAATGATTTTGAAAGATAGAATAAAGTACATATTTATTTTGGATGACGTTTACGACTCATGAAACAAGTTTCTATTATTAAACTTGACATTTAATTCATATTGTGGATGTTTCATCAAAATAAATAATCGTTCATATTTGTTCGAACATCTAAACAACATACGAAACATAATAAATATTTATATGAAACGAACATAAGCATTCGAAACATTATAGTATCAAATGGACAACTTAAATAAATATGTGTGTGTATATATATAGATGTATATATATTTTGACAAATATAAAACACTATACAAGCATATTCCTTGGTGTACTACTCGACTACGTGTTTTCACACTAAAAATTATAAAGATATGTTTGGGTATAAATATATATGTACCCACACACACCAAATTATATACATATCTTTGTATAAACATATGTATATTTGCGTACACACTTATGAGGGTACCTTAACTTACTCGTGGTAACGAGTATACTATTTGGTCATAGTGTTAGTGTATCGATAGAGCTCAGTCACCCGTGAAACAACTTTACTCTTTTATGGGTTACTTATGATGTGCTAAAATTACTAGGGATGTGTTGGTGAATATTTTCATGCTATGCCAGTTCGTGTCGTTGATACATACTACTTTTGGATATAACATGCACTCTAAGATGAGTTCACGACCCCTACTCTTTTAAATATCTTAAAAACACAGGGAGAGAAAGCATGCGCTACATTACAGTAAAGTAATGTCATAATGTTACAGTAAAGTAACGTCACAACTATTAGGTTTTTGTTATATTAGTTATGGTCACTTGTAGCATTTATCACACAAAGTCCTCACAAAACTCAGACCGTTAGTATTGGGTGGATAGCGGAGGAATTTGAGTAGTACAACTAGGCCCGACAAGCCCCAATCGAGCTAGTCGTGCTAGCTAGACCGGGAATGGTCAACGAGTGTAGAATTGGCCTAACATATCGCCATGGTCAGTGATAGACCTGGCAAACATAGGCAACAACAGTTAGCTTCGTTTCGAACTCTTTCGTGACGTAACACAGGTTAGCTACCTAGAGATATAACAAGTAACTGCTAATCACTACAACTTGATGTTTCGCGGAAGTATTTCTCCACAGTTGACCGTGGAGAAATGATGTCAATGGTTTATAGTTGGCCTTCTGATCAGGTCTATTAGTTTTAAATGATCTAATAACCTTTAATAGTTTTATTTATATTTCATATTAACTAGAGTAAATTGAACAAAACGTCCTTTATGTTTCTTCAAACTTGCAGGTTTCAGCCTTAATGTTTAAAACTTGCTAAAAACAGCCTTTATGTTTATTTTTGTTGCATGTTCAATCCTTTACCACTAACCAAGTTAATTATCTCAGTTAAATTCCCTCACATGCCTAACATGTGAGGGTATATTTGTCATTTTAGTCACAGGAAACTGGCCACTCAAAAGATTATCTTGCAGCTCAACCTGTGACACCTAGGAATAGGAAAGCTTGTTGTTCAGCGTACGAGAAGCAAATTCCCAAACTCAACGGCACATACTTCCCGTAGAGGGGCGGAATACGAGAGAGAGTAGCTCGACTGAAAGGCGCGACTTGCCAGGCTTGAACTGGCTGCAAATCTTTCGATTTACTTTTCCGTAGGAGTCGCTTTGGTCACGCAGTTCGGTTCGGGTTCTTTATCCCCTATCCTACATCTGCGAGTCATTAGACTAGATTCTTTTTTTATCCACGACACTACTTTTGATTTATAGTAAATGATTCCCTCGGCGAACCCTCTGGAGGGGGGCGGAATTCTCAATTCCAAAATCTTGAATGGTTCCCAGAGCCTCTGATAGTTTTGGACTGTGAACTGCTCCCCAGAAAAGATTTGTTGCCGTATCTCGAGCCAATTCCGCACCAAATTAGCCCGGTGGTACCCTTGGGCTAATCGGTACTTCTCTATTTCCCTCTCGACCAAGATAGTCTATAATTTGCGTCATAACCTGCGGACTAAGCGGCCGGATATTTAGTTGATTCCGCAGATCCAAGCGGGTCCGGAGAGCTCTTCGGCGGACCTCGTCTGCCCATAAGGGTTCCGGGTCGATAGCCGCCGGAATCTGAGCAAACAAAAAGTTCCCCAATGTAATCAAAGTTTCAA